>OY740774.1:1338859-1945248 GCA_963513935.1 Aphrophora alni
GTATAAATATATAAATTTGATTTTGAAAGACCATTATAAATGCCATAAATAAAAACCTAATAACAACGATATTTAGTTAGTCACGTTTTATTATTGTAAAACATTTAAAGCGAGGATCTGCTGGACTTGTCTCATCTGTTATAATTTGTCATCTTTACCTTCAACCTTGTTTCTAAATTAATTCTGTAGTGTTGAGATTCTGTAATGAGTTTTACATTTTAATTTATTACTATACGCTTTTTATTAAACACTTTGTTTTTACATTAATTAATGGACATGGATTTACAATACGTCTAACTGCTTAATATTCAGTTCCGTTTAGAATAAATCCACTATTTATTATTTTCAGCATCCCACCAGATCTCTCTTGACCAACCCATGTACTCCAGACTCCAGGGCTAAGGGTCTCTTTTCTTCTACTTCATCCAGTCTCTTTCAAATTTCCCATTAGTTCTTCTACATCATCTTCTTAATTTGTGCATTACATAATATTGGATAGTATTTTTTTTAGAAATTCTTAATTATTAAAAATACACAGGACAATCAGAAAACGCAATTGTTACGATCAAAAGCCATATGATGTTGTTTTATTCTTTAAAGTGTTAAACCTAACATTGTAACTACAATAACTATAACATGTGTGCACGTCTGTTACAAACTAATTGGATTGTTTGTCCTTCATTGAAAGAGGAAAAACTTTCAATTTTGATTTTCATCCTCTCCACTTTACATCTGATTAAGCATACTATCATGTGTGCGCGCACATACAAACACGCTTTTATTCTTCAAATAAATATCAAGCAATTACCTAAGTAAGTACAACTTTAAATTTTCTTTCACCCTTTTCAAACCAGTTTAGGCATTTTTTCGCTATTCTTATAAAGTAGATTTTATATCATAACTAAATAAATTTCAATATACAAAGGGGTATTTTTCTAGATACAATGTATACAAAATATGTAAAAAACCCGCGAATGTTGGAGATTCTGCAGGTATTGACAGGAGGTTCTGGTATCCTCGTCTTACTTAAATCATACAGGGATAGGACATATGGAACCTTTCTGTCATCTGTTTACCTACTATAACAAATTGTTTTAATGTCTCCTACATTTTGATATTTACGTCCTCTTTGTGCAGACGATGCCACACATATGAGTCAATCCAGGATCAACTCTTATTCTTATTTTATTTTGTAAAACTGTTCTTGTCAATCATGTTATACAATGTTTGCTTACAGTGCATAACATGTGGTATTTAAATAGTTTTTCCTTTATGTTGATTCAGTGGTTATATTTGTAACGTTTTAAAAAAGGAAACATTAAATAAATACATAAATTATTAAACTTTCTACAGTAAAGTAATAAAATGCTTTCATTAATCGTTACCGGCAAAGTAATACCCAAGGCGGTTTATTAGCTTGCACAACAATACACTCTCATCAAGGTTTTTTTTAAAAATTTTGCAGGATAGGTGGAAAATCATAAAAAGACAAAGGGAGAAGTCCACTCTTCCCAATAGTCTGAGATTCTTACTCACTAAAAAACCACTTTCCTTTCTGTTAGTACCTCTATCACGTGGGACAAAGAAACAGGAAAGTTTTTACATCTATCAAGCTGAGAAGCTCTTTTCATATCGAGATTATAAACGTGGAAAAAAGCAAATCATTTAGTATCCGCGCGAAGGGCGAGGTGAAGCCCAGTCAGGTAAAACCTCGCGACAGATCATGCAGGAGGCCAGGTTTGGTGGATGTGGTGAACAAGGTAAAGAATGGAAAGATGGAAATTACTTTACAAATGTTAGTGCATTTATCGAGGAGCTACAAGCTACATCTTCTTCTGCTGCATACTCTTCTGTTGTATTTTTTCTAGTTCTTTGTTGCGAGAAATTAGTTATATTAGAGTGATATTACCGTGTTTTACAGATCTACCTACCGTGGTTCTCAGTACAACACAGATTATTTAAACCCCCATAAGTGAGACTAAATAGACTATCCACAGGGCAGTTAATACCCAACATAAGTCAAATAGATTTTTACGAGAAAAGAAAAATTACGACTTACGAAGTGTTTATTAATTACAAAAAAAAAATAATAATAATAACGTGATTCTAAAAAGTCATAAAATAAAATAAAATTTAAACTCTCGTGCGAGCATTACACATTGCATTGTCGGTTGTTTTAGTACAAAATAAAGTGAATAAAGTTAAAGATACGTGCTACTCATGGAGAGGATGTAGTAGTTCCATGGTTACTATTTATTTATGTTTGAATCATTCAGTTTATGTTTTACCGTGATAGGACTTTGTTTTATTACACCATTTTCAATTCAGTCAATGTTGAGACATGATGTTGTGATCCTTGATCGGTTATTGTTCTTCTTGGGTCTCCTGAACAATTTTGATAACATTTTAAATGATTTCATTGTTGAAAGGCTTTCATAAATCTCTGTAAAATGTTATGTTTTGACGATTGAATTTTATCAGAGTTTTCTATTATTGACAAGTTTTAGTGTTATTTTTGTTTAAATTGTATTGAGTTTAGTTTTAGTTTTATTTTAAGGAGCAATTTGTGTTCTGTTGTGTTAAAGCTATGATGACAGCGAGTTTTAGAAAATAATAATAAAATAAATCTAACAATGAAAAATAAATCAAATAATAAAACGACAATTCTATAATTTTATTTTAAGTGTAAAGTGAATGATGAATTTTAAAAGCAATGTTTTGTAGAGATTCCAAACGTATGTAAATTGTGATGATCTACCAGTGTTTCCTCATATATTTAATGTTACATGTGTGTGTTAGTATATTCGTTCTCAGTTTTGATTCAGTTTACCAAAAAGTACATCTTTTTCCTTTTTGGAGCAAATCTCTGAAGAGACAAGATCTCGTAGGCCTATGCATGCAGTGCCGTTTCCCTAACCAAGGATTCCTGGTGCATATGGCGTAAGACTTATTTCCGAATAAATTTTGGGAATATGTTCCATCTCTATGCCCAGAGTCTACGCACGCATAACACCCGCATTCTCCATATGTATTCATGACACCGCCATATTTGTGTTTGTTATTACCAAATTGTCCAAAGTGTTCATTAGAATTTTCATAATTGTTATATTTATTATGTTGTGAAGAATATGTATTGTAAAATTTTCTGTTCGATTGTTCTTCCTCTGCCATTAAATATTTGTTAGTTCCTGGATTCATTATGTTTATGAAATTTTGTAATAACTAGTGATTTGTGTTAGTTGACATATTTATTTCGGTTTCCATGGTTTTTCAATAACTTCGTTTAACAATAGACAATATTTTAAATAATAATTAGTTTCTCAAACACATAAAAATGATAATCAACCTCAGTTGCTCATTTTAGTGACTACAGGCTTGGCAATTCTAAGGAACTGACTTTTTTCATGTAGTCTTGGGTTAGAACTCTCTCTTTATTATCAGTACTCTTTTGACCAACTCTTGTTCTCTTTCAACCCTGACACTATTATCGTACCTAGGGGGGGTCTTTATTTTATATTCTTTTTAAATTGTTATTTTACCTTTATACAACAAGAAAAAAAATCATAAATTAATAACATTAACAACAATTTATTCATCGAACACCATTAATTGGAAATGTGTATAAGTATTCTTGCTTCGTTCGTAGTCGGCTATATATATATATATATATATATATATATATATATATATATAATAATCAAAATTATTTAAAAAAACACCTTTCTCTGTAAATAGAACAGCAGTTTTTCTTTTTCTTAATAGGTCCTGCATGATCAGATACATTATTTTTCTTCAAAGTAGTGACATTTAATGAAGTAAAAATATTTAATATTGATTAAATATTTTTGTTGAAATAAGAGCTACTACAGAAAATGAAACATGCTTGTATTTTTAAGTTTTTTTCCCGACATGATATTCATCTCAATTTCGGATTTACAAAGTAAGTAACGCTACAGTAGTTATGTATTCTGTGTTCATGATTTAAAATTGTCTTTTATGTCAACTTTTCATTGACCAGAAGCTAAAATTATAAAATAATTATTGTCTCATTTGTTATAACTAGTTTTGAAAGCGTTCGACAAAAACACAAGTTGTACGTATTTTCATGTATTGCTTGACAATACCATTGAAGAAGATCTTTCTTGTTATTGGATCCAAAGATAATACTTGTCAATACATGACTTCTTTATATTCTAGGATTATAATGGTAAATGTCGTTATAAATTAAATCAATAATACACCATTATTCAACAAATTAAAAACAACAAATTAGCGTGTGACGACTGCGATAGTTTTTACATCGGACAGACAGGCAGATCGTTCATAGATAGATATAAAGAACACTTGCCCAAAAATAACTTGTACACTATTAGATTAAGTTTTGCACAACACATTATCGATAACAAGCATTCGTATACTAACTTTGAATCCAACCTGACACCTCTCCATATCATTAAAAAAGGACCAATGATGAATGCCATTGAAGAATATGAAATTTACAAATCATTTAAACAATCACCAAACGATATTCTCAGTGAAAAATTATCTTACCAATCAAATGCATTATTTGAGACGGCAATGAGTTATAAATAAACTGATATGACCAACCAATAGTCAGATAACCTTGGCCTCACCGTAATGCCAGTATCGCGAACCATGAAACCGTGCGCATGTAAAAAATGTTAAAATCAACGTATATGTGTATTTATTTAATTGTGTGTATAGTGTCAATGTTTTTGTGATATTTAATGTTTTAACGGAGTGAAATTACTGAAGATGGAGATACGTCTCCGAAACGCGTCTTTGTAATAAAGACAAACTCAAAGTCACATGACGGAACAAAAGGTAATATAAATTAATTTATTACTCATTATATCATACAAAGTGACTTGGACACCAAACAATGAACATTAAATTAAAAACCTTTATAAAAATATGTATTAGGTGGTAATTTGTTTATAAACATTCATGATTTAACTTGCAGGAAGCACAAATTTTAAATTGTTAACATTAAAATTGATTTTTATATTCTAAATAGATAAGCCATTTTACAGTGTGGTTTGAAACTCGGAAAGAGCCCTAGTGCTTCCATCTAACGTCCTATATCTGATAACTTCAAGGGCAGCATGCTGTTGGCCTCCTACATTACCGCATTCTGAACTGAACCCACAAAAACTACAACTGTTCAACACAATTGTATCGTATATGAAACTTGTTCTTATATATATATAAAAAGAGGGAAAACTACTAAGTTCAGCTGAAATAGTTGAAAAGAGGGAAAACTACTAAGTTCAGCTGAAGTATTTGAAAAGAGGGAAAACTACTAAGTTCAGCTGAAATAGTTGAAAAGAGGGAAAACTACTAAGTTCAGCTGAAGTATTTGAAAAGAGGTAAAACTACTAAGTTCAGCTGAAATAGTTGAAAACAGGCAGTCGTTATACTATTTCCTGTTTTATACAAATTATAAAATGGCGTTTTCTTCAAAATTTTCTCTTTAATACATTTGTCTAATTAGTAAGTTTGTCAGAAGTATGATTTTAAGAACATGAAATAATTCTAAAATTAGTTACACTACAATCCACAGTTTGTGTAAATGTAGTAGCATTAGGTTTATTCTTTTACAGGTTGGCGTTATGTTTCTAAATACAATAATTAAATCCGACACGCATACTTGTATTGAGTATTTAAAATAGAGTCTTATTTGTATGGGCAGTTAGTTACACATTACATAAAAATATGTTCTGCTTCGGTAATTTATTTTTACGCTCAATAAAACCACGAAAATGAAAGATAATTTGAAAATGTTAAATAACACGCTTTATGAAATGGAGACTGAGTATTTTGAATATTTCATTAATCACTCGATTCACAGATTTTAAACTTTGATAAATATGCTTAACCCTCTTGTTCAAAATACAATAAGCCCAAGTTCCATAACAGAAGTATATATTTTCATTTAACGTTATAGTGCTGACAATGACAGCGTTTGTAATCAATCGTTTTTTCGGGCTTACATAGGGATAACCAAAGCCAAATACCTGGACAATATATTATTTATCTCTCGGCTTTGTTGGCGTTAAAAAAAAAAAATTAAATTTATTGACGGTGGGAAGACAGTTGCTTCACAGTGAGGAGTACTATTTTTATAATATGTTATAATATTAACAATTAATTAAAATGCAATATAATTATTTTATTTCATTTTCATCAGTATTTGAAATTCTAATAATTTGTATAGTGAGTACAGACGTGACATGTTCTAGTACTAGTCTTGGGTTAGATCCCTCTCTTTCATCTTTCTTATCTTGATATTAACAGTATCTTCATCAAGGGGAAGATAACCAAGAGGGGAAACAAGTAAGGGGAATACCATTGCGTTGATCACCTTCATGAAGCGTATTTACACATTATCACCAGCATTGGATTTATATTTTTAATATTAGAAATACAACAAATCATCATAATTAAGTTAATTAAAACAAAAGTAATCATATTTGAGTGGCAACAAAACTCTTGTACACGACCTTACATAACTAAGTTTGGTAATTATATAGCAGAGTAGCCTCACTTCAAAATCAATTTTTATGGGTTTTATTCGTCAAATAAATGTTGGAAAAATATTTTATTATCGAAAAAAAGTGTCGGAAAAAGTGCATCAGGCTATTAGGCCTATAAACTAGTTCACCTCTGGGTCTTGGGAGGTTAAGGTCGCGCCGTATTTTCCTTGTTTTATTTTATTATCCTCTACTACATACCTTACTTCATAAGAATAAATAATGTTTTCTTTGCTGTTAATATGTAGTAATATGTTATATGTTAAGTTAGTAATGACTACATTCTTAGTGTGTCTAATCTGAACTGTTTTATTATCAGTTACATCTTACATCTTGCAGTCCCTAACTTGTAGGACATTTACATTAAGTTACTTGTAGTAGTTATCTTATCTAGATAACTATGTACACATCTATTACAGGCTGTATTATTATATGTCACGAAAGGTTTGGCCAGGTTGCTATATATATATATATATATATATATATATATATATATATATATATATATATTATAACGTTTAAGACGTTCTCTTTTTTTATTTTTATTATTTGTTATTTGCTACACGTTGGTCGCTTAAATATAGGAAAACTCTCCTATATTTCTTTTACTATTTATTAATTTATTATGATTCATTTAGTTATTAGTTCTTTAGTTATTTGACAATTGATTAAATAATAACACTCAAAACATGTGGGATTATAACTCAATTTTATTTAAACATATTAAATAATTAATTCTTTTAAATATTAATTTTTTAATCATTTAAAACATAATTTTTTTACCTTGATGCTCAAAATATTACTGATTAATATCTTATTCTACAATTTTATACTACGGCTTAAACTAGGTACATCTTCACTATAAATTCTAATCCTAAACAACTTAGTCTAAAACAAGGAATTTAAGAATGCATCAATTTAATTTTGACTCTAATTTTAATTAGCTTTATAAAATATTTGCTCCGGCTAACTGAAGGTTATTTACTTGAATTTAATTTAAATCTCTATTGGGGTTCGTTGGTTCTTAGGTGGCTATAATTTATTTTATTATTACAAAAAACAAAATTTGGTGGTAATTTATTAAATGTATTGTCCTTTAAGTTTTACTTATCAATTGACGTGTTCCTTTCCAGTTTTTTGGGTTGTTCTCGTTCCGTGGTTCTCTCGAAGATTGCGTGATGGTTGGATGGTTTGCCTCTCCGTAGATGATCCCAATCGCGGGTTACACCTTTCTTCACTCACTCTTGCGACGATGATGCTTTTAATTCTTACGGCGATACTTCTTCTCACTGATTTAATTTTAATACGACGATGACTCCTTAAACTTCACACTTATCTCACTTAACGACCACGAAGACTTCTTATACTTTAATACGACGATTCTTTTAGTTTTTAAAACGACGGATAACTTTTTATTGACTTTTATAAACTTAACAGTTCTATTAAAAAAGAAAAACGACGAATAGGATAGGCAAAGTCCTTCACAAACACTTAACTCTTTCGATCAGGAGAAACACTTCCCCGGAACAACCTTCTAATACGACGTCGGAACCAAAATACCTAAAAAGAACCACGTGTCCTGCCTTTTACCCTTATTTATAAGTTCTCCTCTTTTTAAAACAGCGTCATGATGCTCTTCTTCCATTGGTTAGTTTTAATTTTTGGACGTTATTTCTGAACTGATTCACTTGCTCTGATTGGCTTGTTACAATTTGTTTCGGTATTAAAAGCTTAATTTTGATGGATCTTGTGTGACGGTTTGGGTGCGTTGTTTCCCTGTTGAAACATTTTTTTATGTCCGTCAATCCTTTCATGTCTTGACGATTTATGGCCTGCCGGGTACTGACCTTTGGAGCTTTCTATTTCGGTATGTTATATAAGTCCCCAAAATTTTAAAATTTTCAATTTAATTAAAATTCTAAAATTTGATACACCCTTAATTTCCTTTTACAACTATTATATTACTTACTAATTAATTCACACATATTTGTTTTCTTAATCTAATCATGTAATTACCTACTTAACTTTAAAATTCATATCTTTCTAACAACGTTTAATATTTACAAACTACCCTTTAAACATAAAACCTATCGATCGGTTGTTTACATTTGTCTATCGTCTCTTTAAACTTAAAATTTATGACCGTGTCAACCTTTTCTATACTAACAATAACCCCAGGAATTTGACCTACAGACTGACTTCTATTATGGTTAACGGAACAATGCCCTTTCTTTATACACTACCCTTCCTTTTAAAACAATTTATCGTAAGACTATCTCTATTTTGTTTAAATTTATTTATCTAGAATTTAAAAAAAAACTTTATTATTATTTATCTTTATGTGTTATTTTTTTTAAGAGTTGTTTGCCCCTTCCCCCATGTCATTGTGAATTGTCTTGTTTTTGTCGGCTAGTCCCCTCACCATTCTGAGTTTCTCTTTTCCCGTAATATGTCGGTCCTCTGTTTTTAAATTTATTATACCCGGTCGTCCAGTGACCTGGATGTCTGTCTCTATTGTCCCTGCTTTCATAATGGTTGTTTTTGTTTGGAGATTCTTGTCGATTGGGGGGTTCCCTAAAGTTGGTAGGTGGTAACGGCACATTCTTGAACTCCATTATTAACTTTATGAACTCGGTCTTCGTTGCAATACCCCTCGTAATAACGGCGACCAACGTTGTTGGGTGAAAATGCTTTGCAATTTTATGGACTAACTGTACCTCAGTAAGACGCGGCTCGAGGGATCCAGATTCCAATAGAATGTTCTCTACGTAACTTACTGTCTGTTCATTAATTGGTCCTTTATATCTTCCGAATTCTAACCTATCTCTTATCTCCTCCTGTATGATCTCGTTAAAGTACTTTTCTTTAAATATGTGTTCGAACTCACTGAAACTCTTGATATCTTCGCGATGCAACTGCCACCATATAAATGCGCCATCCTTTAAATATTTGTCTATCCAATTTACGTTTTCTTCCCCATAATATTCTTTCATTTCTTTTAAGGTTTTTAAAAATTGCATTGGGAATCTTTTCCTTCCCGTAAAGTTAATATTTCTCATATTTTCCGGCTCCTTCACCACTTCTCCATTTTTAATTTTATTCAAACGCGTATTTACTTCTGTAATCCTTGTCTGCAACTCCTTTGTTTTTTCTACGTATTCCCTAACCTGGTCATTTGTCTCTGAATATTTATTTTGAATTTCAACATAGCTATTTTCGTTTATTTTTGTCTCTAAATCTGTGGTCCTAATTGCTAATCCTACAATTTGTGTCCGGGTGCCCTGTTTATTTTCTTCGATTTTCCGATCTAACCGAACTTCTACATTTTGAATTTTCTCTCCCACTTCGTTAATTTTGCTATCGACGGTCCTTATCTTATTATCTATGGCTGAATATTTCCCCTTTATAGATTTTTCTAATTTTTCCTCCACGGCTTTACTGGCTAATTTAATTTCTTCCCTAATCTCTTGAATTTTAAGGTTAACTGATCCAATTATCTCTGCCTTATTTGATTCTAACAACGTTTTCATACTTTCTATAGATTCTGCTTTATTGGCTTTCTCGCGTTCAATCGCGTCTTTTTCGCGTTTTGCATTTTGTTCCATCATTTGTCTCATTAATAATTCTATATTGAAACTAGGCTCCGTCCCCAACACCCTTTCATTTTGTTTACCCCCGTTAATTTCGTCTACTGTTTCCCCATTATTAATTTGCATTGGTTCCCCCGTAGATTCTACATTTAATTCCCTACTCTCAACTCCTTCTACACCTAATTCGTTATCAGTTTCCCTGTTTTCCCCTAACTCAATTTGGTCATTAGTTGCCATTTTAATTCTACTATTGTTAGGTTTACTTCTTAACCTATCACTTCTTCTTAACTTAAATTGGCTTATATTTAATTTCTTATCCTTTCAAAACATGAACTTAATTTATTAATTGTCTTTTTAAACTTGTTTGAATGTCTTTCTTAACTTATTCAATATACCACCAATTTATCAATTTAATTAATTAATTTAAATTAATTATAGCCACACCTGTTGGGTCGCCAAATATAACGTTTAAGACGTTATATTTTTTTATTTTTATTATTTGTTATTTGCTACACGTTGGTCGCTTAAATATAGGAAAACTCTCCTATATTTCTTTTACTATTTATTAATTTATTATGATTCATTTAGTTATTAGTTCTTTAGTTATTTGACAATTGATTAAATAATAACACTCAAAACATGTGGGATTATAACTCAATTTTATTTAAACATATTGAATAATTAATTCTTTTAAATATTAATTTTTTAATCATTTAAAACATAATTTTTTTTACCTTGATGCTCAAAATATTACTGATTAATATCTTATTCTACAATTTTATACTACGGCTTAAACTAGGTACATCTTCACTATAAATTCTAATCCTAAACAACTTAGTCTAAAACAAGGAATTTAAGAATGCATCAATTTAATTTTGACTCTAATTTTAATTAGCTTTATAAAATATTTGCTCCGGCTAACTGAAGGTTATTTACTTGAATTTAATTTAAATCTCTATTGGGGTTCGTTGGTTCTTAGGTGGCTATAATTTATTTTATTATTACAAAAAACAAAATTTGGTGGTAATTTATTAAATGTATTGTCCTTTAAGTTTTACTTATCAATTGACGTGTTCCTTTCCAGTTTTTTGGGTTGTTCTCGTTCCGTGGTTCTCTCGAAGATTGCGTGATGGTTGGATGGTTTGCCTCTCCGTAGATGATCCCAATCGCGGGTTACACCTTTCTTCACTCACTCTTGCGACGATGATGCTTTTAATTCTTACGGCGATACTTCTTCTCACTGATTTAATTTTAATACGACGATGACTCCTTAAACTTCACACTTATCTCACTTAACGACCACGAAGACTTCTTATACTTTAATACGACGATTCTTTTAGTTTTTAAAACGACGGATAACTTTTTATTGACTTTTATAAACTTAACAGTTCTATTAAAAAAGAAAAACGACGAATAGGATAGGCAAAGTCCTTCACAAACACTTAACTCTTTCGATCAGGAGAAACACTTCCCCGGAACAACCTTCTAATACGACGTCGGAACCAAAATACCTAAAAAGAACCACGTGTCCTGCCTTTTACCCTTATTTATAAGTTCTCCTCTTTTTAAAACAGCGTCATGATGCTCTTCTTCCATTGGTTAGTTTTAATTTTTGGACGTTATTTCTGAACTGATTCACTTGCTCTGATTGGCTTGTTACAATTTGTTTCGGTATTAAAAGCTTAATTTTGATGGATCTTGTGTGACGGTTTGGGTGCGTTGTTTCCCTGTTGAAACATTTTTTTATGTCCGTCAATCCTTTCATGTCTTGACGATTTATGGCCTGCCGGGTACTGACCTTTGGAGCTTTCTATTTCGGTATGTTATAATATATATATATATATAACCACCTGGTCAAACCTTCCGTACGTTTATTGAATTGAATGTCATGAGTATGAAAGATAACACAGAGTTAATTTTTTCACGAAAAAACAACTTGTGTAATTATATTATGTAATCATCTTTCCGACACTTTTTTTTCGATAATAAAATTTTTTTCCAACATTTATTTGACGAATAAAACCCATAAAAATTGATTTTGAAGTGAGGCTACTCTGCTATATAATTACCCTAAGTTTTTGGACTAGACTTTGATAAGACGCTATCACCGTAATTCATCTTGTTTTAATTTAAACTCATCACAAGGTTTGGAATTAAAATTGAGTTTTTCATTTGTCAGGGTTTTAGACGTTTCTTATTACCTTTACATCATTAAACATCCATAATAATTGTCAATTACTGCATCAACTTCCCACTTATTCATAGAACTTAATAATAATAATGTAGACTAGATACAAGAAATAATTGTAATTAAATAAATAAAACATATAATCTAGAATTAACTCTACAACTGTCACTCGTCTTGATCAGAATCTATTTGATTTTGTCGCAGTATACGCTTGGCAATAATTATATCGTCTTTATGTCGTTAATTTTGCTTCAGTATTGATAAAAGTTAGATCACGTGAAAACTAAAAGTCTGTTTTAATTTAATTTAGTTTTTACAGAAAATATGTTGGTATACTTGTTAAGTTGACAAAATACGTAGTTGTTATTGATTAACGTTGTAAAACGTGTCTTTTTTGTAGTTTCACTTATATATTAGTTTTGTAAGTGCTAAAATACAGTCACCATGAATGTAATATTTGACAATGGCTTATTGACAATTCTAAGAAAATAAGTAACAATGATTATTTTGCAGCTTCCCTTTTGACGAGTTTTCTTTGGTTAGTGGAAATGAAATTAAAAAAAAAAAGAAAAGTTTTTAAATTTGTTTTAAAAGGCTTGAAAATGATTTTTTTTTGTTCTTAAACTTATTGATCTTAGACTTAAATTATTCAAAACAGAATATGAAGATAAGAATTTTTTTCACATTTAATTAATAAAAGTTTGGATTTAAAAAGTAGTTTTTACTATTTTGTTAAACAAAACTGAAAAATTATAAAAAAAAACATTATGAAAATTATATTTTAGGGAAAATAATAAACAGTTCTAAGATTAAAAATCGTTTGAATAAGAAGTCAAATCTCGTATTTTCAAGAATTAAAGTAAGAATCAGACAGCAAAACAAAGAAAAAGATCTGACTAAATAACATCGGAACCTAACCTAACCAACCGTTCAATAACATATTTCACACTCATGGCTTCCACATCTCACAGAGGTTTCGAGAGTGATGTTATCAGCCACAGATATAAATGTCAACATTGTATTATATAAATTCAACGGCAGTACTGTGATAATCTATTCATTAACCAGACTGGACGCTTATTGACTTATAGATTTAAGAAATATTTATCAAAACACAAAGTAATAAAGGTATCAAAAATATAATTTTAAATTTGTGAAGCATTCGATTTATTCCTGTACTAATATTTAAAATTTGTCATTAGAGATCAGAAAGGCGATTTATCAATATATGGGACGAGTTTACAATCTATTTTAAGTCTTAAACTAACTCATAACGTCCTTAATTAGGGCCTACAATTATCTGGTGGTTGGTAAAACAAAATTATTAAATACAAAAATACGTAGACAGGATATTTCGTCTAGGTTTATTCTGATTTGTAATTATTATTTTAAATGCATAAATCAGGCTAAGATTTCAACATTAGAGCCAATTTCATCAGTATAAGAATTTAGGCAGATGTTATGAAATCGGGATTTTGTATTTTTTTTTTGAAGAGTATCAAAAGCAAAGTATACATGATGTTGTGGAACTCTCCGAAATATTTTTAAACGTTTACTACGTGTCTCAGAACAGTTGTAAGAGTTCTGCAGATGTAAGAGTTCACAATACAGTACTTGTGGAAACTTCCATCATCAAATTAAAGTCTAGGATGTTTCATTGTACACAGACCATTCTGCCAGACCTGAAGTTTTCATTTCTATACACAGGTTATGAATCTGTGAATGACAACTTGGTATGAAACAGTTGTTATGGAAATACGTGTGTATATTAACTGTAAATGTCTATAAATGACAGTGCTCAAAATAGTTTCAGTTATATTATACTCAGTATAGTGTAAGTTTTGTAACTACCAAAAATTTCGATCTCTGTTTTTTCTGACCTCCTCGTTTCATGGTCTCAAGAAACCAAAGTCCTTTCGTTGCTGTTGTTGCCATTTGTACGTAAGCACGATAGAGGCCAAACAAATTAAGATGGAGATATGGTTTTGGTATAGGGGATGATAGTGTGCTCATGTAGAAACCCTGATGAAATTAAGGAAATATCGATTTGTAACTATCGTTATAAGCAGTTGATTGTTCTTACGTCTTGTTTCATTCCATTTATAAAATATATATAATAAATAAATTATGTACAAATTTATATTTCAATTCCGCATTTAATGGTATCAAACTCACAATTTTACTATGATAAACACAGAAGTTAGTGTCAAAAACGCAATGAACCCCGATCTCCCAAGAAAATGTGATGTTAGTTCATTATGGCTGATCCGAGTCACTTATTCTTCACAAGGTATATCTTCAAGAAATTTTCAAATTTGTACAGTTTCAAACCAGCTAGGGACGAGCAAAGCGAGTGAAAACATTTTAATATATGCACATTAGGGCCTAATCAACGTGAAGAAAGTATTGATATACACAGTTACTAGGTTCAGAAAACCTGTGTAACAATAGTTTTTACAAACTACCCTATTGTGTACGACCTTTGGATCTCCCAGTAGTATTTAATGTTTCTTAGAAGGAACAAAGAAACCTACTTTTTGAAATTATATTTAGAGGTTCTGATTGTATTATAGGGCTGGGTGAGCACCATGCAACTTGTTTTGAATTACATTTGTGTTTTAAGTGCCACATGAGTATTTATTTATTGTTTGTTGAAACAATACTGGAACTAAACAAATAGTTGTAATAAACATGGCTCAAAAACAGCTGTTTGGCGGTTACGTTTTCATTAGAATTAATTTGTCATGTAAGAGCCAAATAAATTAAGACAAAAGTTGTGGTTTGGTTGGTGTAGCTGGTGTATCACTGAAGAGGACGACCTTGTCGTTGAAACGCGTCTGATATTTGGGCGTATTTTTTTATGAGAATTGTGTTCTGTGTGTTTGTTATACTGTATAGTTTTTCTCATAAGTCAAGTTCATCATTTAATATGTCATGTAAGAGCCAAAGAAATCAATAATGATAAACTACAAATAAAATATGAGAGTTTTATTTATGTATAGCTGCCTTTTCTATGAGATGACGAATCATATTTATATATAGTAGAGAATATTACGTATTAAAACTAAATCTTGTTAAGGATACAATTCTTATATAAAAATAGGTTGTTTAAAAATGTGCAAACTAAACAATGTCTGGTTTATTTTCCGGCTTGACCTGAGACAAAAGATTAATGTTGAACTCTTGTAGATTAATGTCAACGTAACTTGAACTTGTGACACTTTACTTACTAAGTAAGACTAAGAAAGCAACATTACTTAGCGATGAAAGCAAGCAACATATTGAAGACAACAAATTTATTAATAATAATAAGATGTACATTCAGTACATAATCAAAATGAATACATTGTTCCCAGTTTCCTTAATCTCGTGTTTGTAGACGCGTATCGGATATACTCCATTCTCAAAACACTCCTACTCAGAAACGCAAAATGTTGAGAATGGCGTATATCCGAAACGCGTAAACAAACGTGAGATTACTGAAGCTGAACTCATTATAATTATAACATTCCGAGCGGAGATTAAAATGATATACAAAATTGCGTGTATTATCTTTTTTTTTTTTTAGCTTTCAGGTCACTAATTTAAAACATTTACTTTATATCTGTCAAGTAACTTTTTTAATTTTAAGTGATGTGTTAACATCCTCAGATGAATGATCTGAATTTGTCTGATATTGGTGTGATGGATCGATATCCATTGTATCCCTGTTTGGAAAAACGGTAGTTTACCTTTATAACTTTAGTGTACTGCGATTTGCCTACAGGTGTAAAATGCAGGCGGCCAACGGTATTGTTAAAGAGATGTCGACAAGTGAAATAAGTCTTATCGTAATTATATTAATCTTTAATTAATGTTAATCCCAATTGGTTAAATGGTGATGTGTCAGCACCAGCTCAGTTTTAATGGTTGAGTCTAAAGGTGTGAGTCAGAAATTAGATCCAACCTCTGGGGATATTTTCACGCTTCTAATAAATTGTTTTCACTTAATAACATTCCTTCAGCATACATATTTCCCCAAGAATAGTAAAGCAAAGGGTACAGTAGTGGTTGAGTCTAAAGGAGTGATTCAGAAATTAGATCCAACCTCTGGGGATATTTTCACACTTCTAATAAATTGTTTTAACTTAATAACATTCCTTCAGCATACATATTTCCCCAAGAATAGTAAAGCAAAGGGTACAGTAGTGGTTGAGTCTAAAGGAGTGATTCAGAAATTAGATCCAACCTCTGGGGATATTTTCACACTTCTAATAAATTGTATTAACTTAATAACATTCCTTCAGCATACATATTTCCCCAAGAATAGTAAAGCAAAGGGTACAGTAGTGGTTGAGTCTAAAGGAGTGAGTCAGATATTAGATCCAACCTCTGGGGATATTTTCACACTTCTAATAAATTGTTTTAACTTAATAACATTCCTTCAGCATACATATTTCCCCAAGAATAGTAAAGCAAAGGGTACAGTAGTGGTTGAGTCTAAAGGAGTGATTCAGAAATTAGATCCAACCTCTGGGGATATTTTCACACTTCTAATAAATTGTTTAAACTTAATAACATTCCTTCAGCATACATATTTCCCCAAGAATAGTAAAGCAAAGGGTTCACTAGTGGTTGAGTCTAAAGGAGTGAGTCAGATATTAGATCCAACCTCTGTGGATATTTTCAGGCTTCCAATAAATTGTTTAAACTTAATAACATTCCTTCAGCATACATATTTCCCCAAGAATAGTAAAGCAAAGGGTACAGTAGTGGTTGAGTCTAAAGGAGTGATTCAGAAATTAGATCCAACCTCTGGGGATATTTTCACGCTTCCAATAAATTGTTTTCACTTAATAACATTCCTTCAGTATACATATTTCCCCAAGAATAGTAAAGCAAAGGGTCCACTAGTGGTTGAGTCTAAAGGAATGAGTCAGAAATTAGATCCAACCTCAGGGGATATTTTCACGCTTTTAATAAATTGTTTTAACTTAATAATATTGCTTCAGCATACTTATTTCTCCAAGAATAGTAAAGCAAAAGGTCCACTAGTGGTTGAGTCTAAAAGAGTGAGTCAGATATTAGATCCAAACTCTGGGGATATTTTCAGGCTTCCAAAAAATTGTTTTCACTTAATAACATTCCTTCAGTATACATATTTCCCCAAGAATAGTAAAGCAAAGGGTCCACTAGTGGTTGAGTCTAAAGGAGTGAGTCAGAAATTAGATCCAACTTCTGGGGATATTTTTACGCTTATAATAAATTGTTTTCACTTAATAACATTAATTCAGCATACATATTTCCCCAAGAATAGTAAAGCAAAGGGTCCACTAGTGGTTGAGCCTAAAGGAGTGAGTCAGAAATTAGATCCAACCTCTGTGGATATTTTCAGGCTTCCAATAAATTGTTTAAGCTTAATAATATTTCTTCAGTATACATATTTCCCCAAGAATAGTAAAGCAAAGGGTCCACTAGTGGTTGAGTCTAAAGGAATGAGTCAGATATTAGATCCAACCTCTGTGGATATTTTTAGGCTTCCAATAAATTGTTTTACCTTAATAATATTTCTTCAGTATACATATTTCCCCAAGAATAGTAAAGCAAAGGGTCCACTAGTGGTTGAGTCTAAAGGAATGAGTCAGATATTAGATCCAACCTCTGTGGATATTTTTAGGCTTCCAATAAATTGTTTAAACTTAATAATATTTCTTCAGTATACATATTTCCCCAAGAATAGTAAAGCAAAGGGTTCACTTTTTTTATTACAATGGGATAGAAGTCCCAAAACGTGTAATGTTAAAAAAAGAAGAAAAGAGTTCAGGTAAAGGATATACGATAACGTACTTTATTATATGTATAAAAAATAAAAGATGAAAATTGTATACAGGTATTGATAATGAAACTACACTAAAAAATATGTACACAGTAACAGGTTTATTTATATTGAACAGCCCTAGAGAAAGCTACTAAAAATAAATTATCATAGAATGTTATTCAATTCTCCATTTCATATGAAAATATTACTTGTATACCTATAAAAAAAAATGATACGGCAAAGTTGACCAATTTGGGCCATTAGTACTAATGCTTTTTTATTTTAGCAAACAATTTGAGTAGTATATATAACCTAACCTAAGCTATTAATTTTATTTGTATTTAAAATTCACGACAAAATAAATTGCAAATTGAATAGCAGTCCAATTTATTCGATCGATGAGTTTCTCTAAATTGGACATGTGGAGGAAAACATACTCAAGCCATTGATAACATGACAAATATTGCTTCGAAAATAAACACAAACATTATTACCTGTAAATAGTATTGAAAAACTAAGATATACGGTAAGAAATGTTCAAAAGTATATCATTAGGCGTTATGGTAAAATTTATAATCTAAAATATATTTAGTTGACTATGAAGAATGATGTTATCATGATATATTATAAAATATAGCTTATTTGTGTAAAATAATAGAAAATTGGGGAGTATAGATTTAACTAGCATAAGCACCTATTCCAACTTTAATTATTTTTCGCATTTCCAAGAACGTCTTCCTTGATACATTTCCAAACCTTTGTGAGTTAAACAATAACAAGTCATGCACTGAATACTCTATACTTGGTTCTCTTCTAAACCAATTGTTTCTTTCTCAAACATGTGTTTCTTTTTATATCTAGTATTTTCCTCTCTTCTTTTCACTCACCCGCGAGTGTTAGCTCTTAGGGATTACGTCGCCCAGCCAAGTTTCATCTTGGATAGGTTATGGGGTTATGATGGCAGCAGTCTATGGTCCGCATAGCTTTTCCGCTCACAAACTACATTTTCTGGTGTCCTTTTACGTTGGCATATGTCATATTTTAAAAGATTTAATTTTATTTTGTAGTTGTGTAGTTTCGTCGTCAGTACAATCTATAATTACTTTACTATTTTACAGTTCATTTGAATATTTAAGGTTTGAAGAAGAGGTTCATTCATTAAGCATAAGTTTATATAATATATAATACTATTTATACTTGCCTTAGCAATTCATTTTTAGACGTTTCCACTGTTTATAGCTGTTTCACCTATTCATTTCAGGCATCATCAGAACTAATATTGCAAAAACACTTTTCTCGTATTTACACTTATTAACATATTAATATCAAATTTATTGCACAAACAAAACAAAACTATAACAAAAACACATTACGATATATGGTCAAGCATTAGCATAATCCTAATGAATTGCTAAGGCAAGTATAAATAGGATTATATTATACAGGGGTGGTGAAAAGTCCCGGAACGGGTTAATATTTTTTTTAACCGTTACAGATGGAACTATATAACTTGGTACACTGTTACTGGGCATAAAACACTATTTTACCACAATTTCAATGAGCCGCTACCGCTTCGGGGGGACGGCCCACAAGGAGTCAGAAGAAAATCTTAAATGAGAGCGTGGGTCGAGTTGTACATCAAATTAAAGGTCTAATTTAGTAGAATACAATGCCGCAAATCCGACTTCAAAAGGTTCACCCTAAACAAAATGGCGGCGTTTTAAAATTTATGAAAGTTACAATGGCGTTGAGTGTTAAAGATAGCTGGACAATGTTTACTCGGTACAGGTTTCAAAACAAACCCCCAGAAATCAGTGTTGAAGCTATAAAGCTATTTTTTAGAGTTCCACTTGACCCTTAACCTCTAATGGGGGACGACCCACAAGGAGTCGGAAGAAAATCTTTAATGAGAGCATAGGCTGAGTTGTACATCAAATTAAAGGTCTTTATTAGCACAGTACAATGCCACAAATATGACTTCAAACGGACAACCGAGCCGGAAATGGCAGCCATTGAAAGATGGCATGAATTTGAAATACTATCTATAACACTCAACTCCATAGTAACTTTCATACACTTTAAAACGCCGCCATTTTGTTTAGGGTGAACCTTTTGAAGTCGGATTTGCGGCATTGTATTACACTAAATTAGACCTTTAATTTGATGTACAACTCGACCCACGCTCTCATTTAAGATTTTATTCCGACTCCTTGTGGGCCGTCCCCCCGAAGTGGTAGCGGCTCATTGAAATTGTGATAAAATAGTGTTTTATGCCCAGTAACAGTGTACCAAGTTATATAGTTCCATCTGTAACGGTTAAAAAAATATTAACCCGTTCCGGGACATTTCACCACCCCTGTATATACAATAGCATTCGAATATGGCTACAAATAGAATAATGGATTTATAGTTTATAGTTTTATCAGGATGCAGAAGATGCTTGGGAGGTTTTGAAGAATCAGAAGGTGCAAACTGGTAATTCTTTAAAACTCTGAAGTACTGAACCACATTAAACCGCCTTATTCTGCAACTCATATGGCTCACATCTCTATGGCTCACTTATAGTGAGTACAGATATGTCAATCCCTAGTTTCGTTGCTGGATTTACAGCCTTTTTCATCGAATCTTGGGTTAGATCTATCTCTTTCATCTTTCCTATGATGTCTCTCTTGATCAACTCTTGTTCTCTTCCGACTCTGACACAATTAGAGTTGTAGAGTTTTTTATTTTATGTTACCTTTCGTTATTTAAGACAATGATGATTGCAACGTTTTTAAACTTAAAACAAAAAACCGTTGCTGATAATCCAAAGCTACATTTAATTTGATTTTCCTCTTCACTTTCACTGAGATTTTCCAGTAAGAATTTTTTTGTTTGTAGTGGCGAGACAAAGCTACATTGAAGCCGTTGTTCTCGAAGCTCTAACAGAATAATTCCATTCTCATGTAGGAAATCATGAGCTGTATGTCGAATGTCTGCCTTCGTTGAAGATATTAATGGCGACTATAGACAGCTTTTATATATTGAAAGCCTGTGGAATATTCCAGAAAAGTTCTTTGCAACTTTGTACTTTCACATTGCACTATTCCAGAAATGTTTTACTTTAGTTTTGAAAGGTCAAATCATAAAGTAAAATGAACAATACAAACTTTCCACTTAAAAAAAGGGGTTGTGTCTCTGGAACGTATGGGGGTTGGATAATGCAATCAGAATATTGAAAGCTTTCCAAAGTTCACGTATATTCAATTTATTGTAAAGCAAAAACGTATTTAAAAATACATCATCAAGAATGTATATTCTTCAAGTAATATAACTCGAAAAATAAAATGAAAATCCTAAAACTATTTTATTGTTTTTTTTTCTATTTTTTATGATTGTATTGATGGGAACCAATTTCAAAACATAACTACTTACTGATGTGAAAATTGAAACGAATATTACAGAAACTGACGGTTTCTTATAACACACACAAAAAATAATTGACAGATATTCGCACCATTTCAATCAAACATTGTACAAATTATTGGGGATATATTCGCAACGTTTCAATCAATACACAATGTTCAAACATTGTACAAATTATTGGGGATATATTCGCACCATTTCAATCAATACACAATGTTCAAACATTGTACAAATTATTGGGGATATATTCGCACCATTTCAATCAATACACAATGTTCAAACATTGTACAAATTATTGGGGATATATTCGCAACGTTTCAATCAATACACAATGTTCAAACATTGTACAAATTATTAGGGATATATTCGCAACGTTTCAATCAATACACAATGTTCAAACATTGTACAAATTATTGGGGATATATTCGCACCATTTCAATCAATACACAATGTTCAAACATTGTACAAATTATTATGGATATATTCGCACCATTTCAATCAATACACAATGTTCAAACATTGTACAAATTATTGGGGATATATTCGCAACGTTTCAATCAATACACAATGTTCAAACATTGTACAAATTATTGGGGATATATTCGCACCATTTCAATCAATACACAATGTTCAAACATTGTACAAATTATTGGGGATATATTCACACCATTTCAATCAATACACAATGCTCAAACATTGCACAAAATATTGGGGAGATATTCGCACCATTTCAATCAATACACAATGTTCAAACATTGTACAAATTATTGGGGATATATATTGGCATCATTTCAATCAATACACAATGCTCAAATATTGTACAAAATATTGGGGAGATATATGCACCATTTCAATCAATACAGAATGCTCAAACATTGCACAAAATATTGGGGAGATATATGCACCATTTCAATCAATACAGAATGCTCAAACATTGCACAAAATATGGGGGAGATATATGCACCACTTCAATCAATACACAATGCTCAAACATTGCACAAAATATTGGGGAGATATATGCACCATTTCAAACAATACAGAATGCTCAACAAATGTACAAATTATTGGGGAGATATATGCATCATTTCAATCAATACAGAATGCTCAACAAATGTACAAATTATTGGGGAGACATATGCACCATTTCAATCAATACAGAATGCTCAAAAAATGTACAAAATGTTGGGGAGATATATGCACCATTTCAATCAATACAAAATGCTCAAACATTGTACAAAATATTGGGGAGATATATGCTCCTTCTCTCTCAATACACAAACTTTATCATTAACTCAAACAGAAAACCAAATAACAATAAACTAGAAGTTTAGGGAGAAAGATGTCATAAGACCAATCTAAAAAACCTTAATTTCTTAAAATTAACTCTTGACATTTTGTATTAAATTTTGTTAAAAGTAGCTCTAAGGACTCAACAAAGCTTCCTACATATGACGCTTTTAGTTTTCAACCTTGAATATAATGAGATAAAAATTCAAAAATATTGTTATTGGGGGAATCTTAGTGAATAATATTTTAATGAAATATGAATATTTATAACCAAAACCAAAAGTAATTACAATTACTGCTTGTAAGTAATTTGGAGATAAACGAACCGAGAAATTATGAACTGTAATTAGTAATTTTTTAATTGTACTCATATTATCTTGTGAAATACTCCTGATTAGATCAAGCTAACATTGAACCATGGTTTCAATAATCAATGACACATAATAAAGTAAAACAGTTTGTTTGAAATGTCAACGTTCAATGAAATAGCATCCATCTAGAGGAATGCAAGCGTTATACAACATTCTATTTTTGTAATAAATTTTATCTTAGGTGACAAAAGAGAAAAATAAGTTTCTATTTGAGTACCAAGTGTCAGAATAACAAGCTACATGACTCGTCATAAACAAGTTTACAATTACTAACTGGCAGACTATGATAACTCAAGATATTTGTATTCAGATATTTATGAAAATGGTCACGATTTATTAGGAATGTCTAAGTATAGGTTAGCTTAGAGTGTTTAATCTCCTTTTCTTAGATTATAGTTTGTATGAAAAACAAGTATCTTAAATAATAAATCAATTAGAAAAACGAAGCAATGTTAACATGTTATGCACGTCTAAAATAATAAGTTTATTGTATAAATAAATTCTTACTTGGAATTTAAAAAGTGGAGGGAAGTTTCACTACACATGGGCGTTACATGAGAGAGTGAGTAGCAGGGGTTCTTTATATTAAATACAACAAGTATAATGGATTTCATAAACATCAGTTCTTACTTTATGGAAAAAAAATTTAATAAAAGTAGGGACTACATACAGGTATTATTATTATTTAAACCCAAAGGGATAACAGTTCCAAATCAGGAAATAGTTTTTATTATCAAGTGAAACGTTTTATAAAAAAAAAAATCTACCTAACCTAACCTAACCTAACCTTCTTTACAAAATAATCTCTAAATTTCTAAAATTTCCAAAGCATTTATATACAAACTGTGGTGCAGTTTGTAATAATAAATTGTAACAATAAATTGACGTGTAATATTTGTAATACAGCTTATGGTTAGGCCAAACATGCTGTAATTTCAATTGTAGATTAAGAGAACACGATAAGAGTTGGAGAATGATTGGAAACAACTTTTATAACCATTTAAAGAACATACAATGTATAATTTTTATTTTAAGATTCTCTATGTCAATGCAAAAAGTATAAAATTTAATGTTTTTGAAATTTTACTAATTAAGACTTTATGTTGTAAAGATGTTAGTAAAAAGAAATACAAAAGTATTTGCACTTGGGGCACATTTCATAATTCTATTATGTAGTGCGACACATATAAATTTTCTTTGAAGAAATATTTTTATTTTTTTTAGTATTCTAGAAGTTTTGTAAAAAATGTCCAATTACAGTCATTTTATCTTTTATGACCGTAAAAACCTGCTAAAGAAAATTTGAAAATTCTCACAATTGTATCAAAAACAATAAAATGTACTCGAAAAGTATTTAAATATGTATTTGGTTACTCCTGTATGCTTTGTAGTTTATGTTTATTGGTTTAATTGAGGTGATAGTTACTAGTAGGGTCAAACCTCTAAAAATAATGTTTTAAGAAAAATGGGATTGAAAGTTGAATGAACTAAGTTTTAATACTATTTTAGTAGAGAACTGCTAGAAGGGCCTAAGTATTGACAAATTATTACAATATATCTTTAAATTAATACTTAACAAATAGTATTAGAAGAAAAACAACATCAATAGTATATTTCACCATTTTAATTTTTATTAATTCATAATTTTCATATTGCATTCGAATGTTTTGTAATAATATTTGTATTACAATACTCAATAATCAAGCAATCTTTGTTGTTGATATTTAATATGTCCTAACGGCTGTTTCGGTATTACCAATACCATCATCATCTTCCTAAGTAGTTAACTACTGTAATTGAAGTATGTGACCACATGATCCAATAAACATTGTTTTAACTTTGACTTGTAATAGAGTACTAATCTTTTATGACTTTCTATTTTTATGCGTTGTATATTAGTGTTTGCGTGTAAGTGTTTTCTCAACTGATGATGGTATTGGTAATATCGAAACAGCTGTAATGACACATTAAATATCAACAACGATGGTCTAAGTATTATAATACAAATATTAATATTTAAGTTTAATAAATTTTACTTTAATAAGTAGAATCTCAAAGATTTTCATGTAATATTACGAAAAAGAAAGTATATTTTATAACACCAATATTTTAAACATTGGTTAAGTTGTTGTTGCATTTAAACATTTCGAACAATGATATTATTATATACAATATTATGTGATTATATAATATACAGCATTACTGTTGAGTAATGAAGGACATTGGGCGGAATTTAGTAAAGAAAGGCTTCCGAAATATTCGATAAACAAAGTACGGGTTTCTTTTTAAGATGTGGAAATAAAGAAGTTACATCTTTTATTTTATATTAATTTATTTTCATCCTTGGAAGCTGATTTGAGGGTGAATTATGAGCTGACAGTATGCATATTTATTAAGATTTTACTATTTACTTCTGGTGTGTAATTCTTGCTACAATTGTTCGTCATATTTATGAATTCCATACTTTTGTGAACTTTTATTTCCATTATCCACGATACGCTTAGAAGTACATAAGACAAATTGACCAAGTGCTTTTCCCCAATCCAACATTAATGAAGAAACTGTCGCTTTATTTGATGCATTCCTTTTTTGAAAAAACTCTGCCCAGACATTACTTTCTATAGTATAATACTACTGTTTTACGATATTTGAACTGGCAACATACCTAAACTGGAAACATACCTGAACTGACAACATACCTGAACTGGCTACATACCTGAACTGACAACATACCAGACTGGCAACATACTTGACCTTCTTAACCGTTCAACTTAAACAGGTATTTCCATACAGCTGGTCGATCAAACTTTTGTTTACTTACATGTTTTACACATTTTTTTTTTTGTGCACTTTACATTAAATTACTCACAAAAAGTTTTGTTTCCTCCACTTTCCCTCAAAGATTCTTTATAAAAGTTAGTAAAAATATCTATTTGGTTCTGAAATGTAATTTTTGTTATAGCCCACATCCTTTTTACAACATTTATTTACTAACATAAAAGTCTGCTGTATTGACATAAGGCTAAACAAAAATATTTTGTAAAATTAACCGATTTCGAAATATTCTTCGTTAAAAACTAGAAATAGATGTCTTTTTGAAATGAGCGAAGAAAATTGGTTGATTGTTTTTCTCAATTTGGGTCTAAATTAAAATTGGGTTTACTTTATATTGCTACTTATAAAAGTAGCATGTGAGATTTCAACTTCATATCATTTACCGTTAAAAAGACGTGATTTTTAGTTAAAAAACAAAATGGCGGTTAGATAGAAAACTAAACAATTTAGGAAATATGTTTACATACATTTTTTCATTGGTTTTGATGTGAAAAATTTTCTCCTGAATTCCAGAAAACATTTTTTTAAACCATTATGTGGCGTGTGTTTTTGTGTGTGTTGGCCTGTCATGTATTCAAAGCACCTGATAAAAAAATGTTCTGTTTAACCTAATCTACATTTATGTCACCAAAATCCGCCCTCATTACAAATACCAAATATTATTATTATTACGAGTTCACAGAAACTAGCTTTAATATGTTTAAGACAGTAAATTATGGTTTCCTTAAATTGTGAATATGATAATAATGGTTGGCTCATGTTGATTTATTGATAAGCATGTGTTAAATTCTATCGAATCGTTTTAATTTTCTTTGTGAAATTTATTGTAATGGCTTATTTGATTTCTATAAAGTTTGCTTATAACTTAAAATACCCTGAGTTACTTATTGGGAATCTGGGGTTTTAGCAAAGAGAAAGAATAGGTTAATTTCTAAAATAAGTTCCTTTCTCTCTGTGTCATTGGACAACATACCTTCTATTTCTATTAAACGATAATTGGATTTATTCTGTAGTAATTATTATCTTCAAGAAACCTTTAGTTCATGTCCGGCGGAAGGAAACTTAACTTGGCTTCCTAGAACTAGATTAGTGTAACCCCCCCCCACTACAACAGGAAGTAGAACGAGACACCCAAACATTTGAATATATATATTTCCAATAAGAAAATCTATTTTGTATGTAGTTATAGTCTATATTTAACAGCATGATATATAGACTTATTATTGTACAACTCTCACCTAATGACTTCAACGATGAACTGAATGTCGTTAAACAAATTGCTGTTAATAATACGTAAACGTATGATGTTAATTTACAGATAATATTTTAAGAAAGAAGTTAAAGTGAAGAGCTGAAAATTTAGTCTAATCTTCCCATAATGATAGCATTGAAATAGTTAAATATTGTAAATTATCTTATATCAACAGAACTAGTTATAAAATCAGTAACCTTATTTCAACTAAATGTAATCGTAAAGTTGCCTTTTATTGTACATAAAATCTAGGGAAAATGTTGTTTAGGTTAGGCTAGGTAATAATAAAGATAAAGCAGAAATGTTAGAAAATAGTGGAGTTCATAAAATATCTTGTCAAGATTGTGACTCTGAGTACATAGGTCAATCAGGTAGATCTATTTTAGGATTAAAGAACATGTAAATAGCTGGAAACATGCCTCTAACATTGCTAACCACCTTTTGGACTCAGGTGATAATAATTTTGATCCGAAATTGATTGTTAAACTCTTACATATAGAAAATAAAAGCAATAGATTAAATAATTTAGAATGTTTAGAAATCAATAGATCTATTTCACTTAGGCCTATTTTTAACTTAAATGACCAAATTGTATTAAATTCGTCACCCCTTCTAAAACCCATCCTTAACATATTTCATCAACTTTCATCTAATCTCTGGGTCATTCCCCCTACTCTTCCAGATTTTTCTATTGTATTTCAGTTTCCTATGTACTTGTGTTATGTATAAATAATTGTCAATTGTTAATTATCAGTTACCCGATGATGCCGCAAGGCGAAACAATTAATTGTAGCTCATTTAAATTATTAAAATAATTTTGAAACATTAGCTTTATTGCTTTATTTAATCCTTGAATATAGAGTTTTAACAAGAAATATCTGTTGTTACATTTAAAAAAAAATTAAAAATTAACGTAAATTAATATATCTTTAAATTTTTTTGCATACATAATACTTTAAGTTCAGCGCCATGTTAATAATAGTTTTTGTTTGCAGAAATGTTTAATTGAACGCCAAGAAAGCTGAGTATTAACAACAGGTAGAATTATTAGTTTTGAGATTTGAAATAAATCTCATAATATGGTGATAACAACTAGAATTATAGTTGGTAAAATATATCAACATGACACTACTTTCGTGCAATGAATTAAAGGAAGAAAGCAAGAAATAACAAGCTTATTAAAAATGAACTTTACCTTTAAACAAGTAACAATCATCTAGTAATAGAAATGAAAGTAAAATCTATCAAATTACTTAGTTATTCACAACCACTTTAACAAATTAATTAAATTTGTAAGTAATGAAATGTAAATATCAAAAGGAAAAATACTAATTAGTGACGTCACCGTTAAAAATATAATCATGTTCGTAATTAGTTTTTATTGACAATTAAAATTGAGCCCTCTACAAAATGCAATTTAATTGAAAAAATAAATATATCAAAACTTCTTGTGAACATTTTAAAATAAACAAATTCTTGTACGAATGTACAAAATATCTTTCAATTTAAAGGATAATTTTTTTATATTAACCTTTTATTATTTTTCTAATCAGTTTAAATTTAGCCGGATATTTTGTATTATTTTAAATCAAACAAAATATAAAATGAGATTTTAATTAACTTTAATGTTTATATTCATTTTACACATAATAGTTTATAGTTGTTATAAGACATAACACGTAACTTCAAATTAATAATACTTTGAGCTATAATCTGTTCGTAGCTATGAAAGTGCCTGTCAGGTACACACGTGGTGTAACGTAAATCGGTAAAATCAATAGTTGGCCGAGTTCTAGACAAATATATTTTCCAAAAGTCAAGTTATTCAAAAATAATATCTCTCAAAACTTAAGAGAGTGAAATTTAAAAATGTAATCGTTAATACGTGATTTAAAATAAATCATTAACTCTTCAGAATAATCTTGTCTTAATTATATCTCGTACTAAAACACAGTTTTTTCAATTAAAACAAAGCAGACAATGTTTGAAATAATTTTTAAATATGTTAAATTTTATTTGATTAAAATACAACTTAACGTTGAAAACTTCACTGTCAAGCCTCCTGTTCTGTGAATTACGAGCTGTCAAAACAAACTCCGATCATGTCGATCTCAACAGCTGATCGATATATTATCTAACACAGAGCAAACAGTATCCTTATCGAAGAGTAAACTTGAGGTTGTTTATTTGGTTATTGAAACCTTGAAACGGCTGTTTCAAGTCACAACAAATATATCACACAGATAAATTGGACAACATGAGGGCAGAACAATCGTACTCACTGTGGCCGTGGACAAAACTCAAAGTTTTAAGAAACTTTGTGAGACTATTGAGTAGAATAATTCCCGCTCGGCCAGTAGATGTTCAATCTCTGCTGGTCATATTTATAATCCGCCTTTTCCTTTGTGCCATAATAATGAATCTCCCTATTATGAGCTGTATCGCTCTTAAATGGAAAATATAACATTATTCTTACGAGCAACATCTTTAAATCCTTAACAGCTTCCATAAACAACCTTCTATACTTCAATTTTGGTTTTGTTCTTCTTGAGTTTTTAAAAGTATTATGTTTATTATAATTTCCTTCAACTTAGAGAACGTAAAAACAAGTTCAATATTGTTAACATTTTTGCGTAGTATTCGTTCTATTGATAGTGTTGAGAACCCTACAAATATTTCTTGTTTGATTTTATTTGTTAATTTTGACTCGGAAAACTGTGGTAACCACTGGAAACAGAAAGACGGAGTGTTGATAACTTTGAAGGGGAATGAAGAAATTTGGAATTTTATAAAAATAATAATAAACCAATGTAATTTTTTATAACATCATTCTTCCTGCAGCAATAAGTTTCATAAAGGTATAATGTGAATACTTCTGAGAGTCTATAGAAAGTACATTAGATTTAACGAAAGTCAATTCAAAATGAGATTATAGAGAAACTTCTTTCAAGAAGGACATTAGTGTCTGGATACAACTAGGACTAATGAGCAAGGATTGAATAATACAGAATCTAGTCTAGTGTAGTGTTGGTGAGTGGCAGACAAAGAAGTTGATATCTTCTGTTTTTGAAAAGTTCAGTTCATTTGCTGATAACGAATATTGTATCCAAACTTTGAACTAATGGCTCCTCACTATAAGTGACTGTTTGCAAAACGTAGTTCTTATTTTGTCCCTGTTGATTGTATTACCTGTTACCTATGTAGAATATATGGTGTTCGAATGGAGAAAAAACTTTTAGTGATTTTACTATTCACAAAATGATATTTGTTATCAATGGTAAAATCTAACTTTAAATATGTAAGGAAAACCAGAAGAAGTTTGTCAAATGGTGTAATGACGAAGTATTTTTTTTTTTTGATCTACGGATTGTTCCTAACCAATTCCGAGGAAGTAAAAGGGCAGTCGCACCTGCAGCGCATTACCAAACCTCCACTAATGAATATAGGTGCTGGCAGTCTAAAAATGTAAGATAGAAGAAACTAATGTCCACCAGTTTGAAAAGTTCTTATTGTCAATAAATGAGAGGGAGAGAGAGAAGAGAGAGAGAGAGAGAGAGAGAGAGAGAGAGAGAGGAGAGAGAGAGAGAGAGAGAGAGAGAGAGAGAGAGAGAGAGAGAGAGAGAGAGAGAGAGAGAGAGAGAGAGAGAGAGAGAGAGAGAGAGAGAGAGAGAGAGAGAGAGAGAGAGAGAGAGAGAGAGAGAGAGAGAGAGAGAGAGAGAGAGAGAGAAGAGAGAGAGAGAGAGAGAGAGAGAGAGAGAGAGCGAGAGAGACTAATTGAATTTACCATCAATACTCAACGTTGTAAGATCTGTAAAAGGTAATATAAAACTTACTTGGAAAAAATATATTTAATAAAAAACTGTTATTGTTGTTCTTTATTCAAAAGTGCAAAGGGATACGAAATATTACATGAAATACCAAGTCATCGAAGTTAGTTGTCGAACAGTTCTGTATTAAACAGAATGTCAAAAAGGTTAGGTTAGGTTGGGTTAAGTTGTTAGACTTACGATGTGGAGCCGCCAGTAAGTTGTCCAAGAGCTAATATTTGTCCGGGATGGAATTACAAGGTTAGGTTAGGTTAGGTTAGGTTAGGTTAGGTTAGGTTAGGTTAGGTTAGGTTAGGTTAGGTTAGGTTAGGTTAGGTTAGGTTAAGTTGTTAGACTTACGATGTGGAGCCGCCAGTAAGTTGTCCAAGAGCTAATATTTGTCCGGGATGGAATTACAAGGTTAGGTTAGTTAGGTTAGGTTAAGTTGTTAGACTTACGATGTGGAGCCGCCAGTAAGTTGTCCAAGAGCTAATATTTGTCCGGGATGGAATTACAAGGTTAGTACAAAGAACTCAATTAATCATCACGTTTCTGTTTGTGGTGTAAAATGAATATTGATTATTCAATAATTGAGAAGGGAATTCTAATATTCTTATAGTTTGTATTTCATTGTATATATATATATAGTTAATATTTCATAAATAAATGTAATCAATAATTTAATTATTAAACAAGTTTCAATATGTTTGTTTTATACATAATTGATAGTAATGATCCTAAAAACGTGTTCTTAATTGATTTAAATAATTCGTGAGATAAACTGCTTTGCGTAATCTGGAGTTTAACGATATTATGTCCACGTATTGGCAATTAGGATAAACAATAAATATTACTATTTACTTTGTATTTATTTGTTTGTTTTCCCACCTAATAGTCACCAATTTAAAAATTTTGTACAGATAATAACGAAAATTTAAAGAAAACATCATATAAATTACCGTAGCTATTGTAAATAATATAATAAAATAAAGGACGTGTGTACAACCTGATTCCAATCTATATAATATTCTCAAAATGAAAGTAGTATATATACTATATTGTTTTGAGAAAGGGATGGTTAAATCGCTTCGCGCGTTTTATGTTGATTTCACAAACTTAAACATTTTAAATTTATGATTATTTGGAGTTTTCATGAAAGTTTTCTTGTAGAAAGTTTTAAGAGATATCAAAACAATTGTTCAAATGTTACAAAAATAGTAAATTTATTCAAACAATAGTTAATTTTAATTTGGTTTACAAAATGTTTATAACTATTGTGGATGACTTTTATTTGGCTAGTTTTCATTCATGGGGTAGAGTAATTCTATAGTCACATCTAGCTCCGATTATATAGTCTTTAAATAAATTATCTCAATTTCACAGCCATTTCACAGTCCTGTCTTTTGTTTTTGTTTCACGTAATCATCGTTTCTCCTTTTCCTTCAGGCATTATCAAACATTAATATATCTTGCATTTTACGTTTATATAGACGCCAATAAATAATAATACTGGGAATTTAATGCTTTATTTGCATGAGAATGAGACCCATGTGACTGAAACTGACTTTGATTTTCACTTCAAAGGACATCTACGAAACTAAGACAGTATAATTGCACAACTTGATTATTATTACTAATGATTATCTTGGTTTCTTATTTCAAAATCAATTTGAAGTTCCATTTTATATACTGTACACACTTATTGTATTTGGCTAAATGTCTCCCATCCCCTACTTTTCATCAATTCCATTTTGAATCACATGAGGTATATATATCTGATTTATCGTACCATGTTTCATGATGTTTACAATTTTCACAGCCACCTTGAATATATTTTGTAAAACGAAAACAGTTTCGGTGACACAAAATGTAGGGGGAGGGGAGGTGTGCTTGTCACACAGTTTACACACAAGCTTGCGTTTATTTTTACATAAACATTAATTTGAACAACCGCTATGAATAGTTGTTATGGAGTTCTAGAAATAAAATAATTATTCTATCGGGTTACGTGATAAATACCTATATAAAGAAAAGTTAAAAGAGATAAAAAATAAAATAAACTGTGAAAAAGTATTGAACATACTTTCTCACTTACCCATCTCCAAAACCTAATAAAACTAACTAAAACATTTCATCACTAAAAGTGCCAGTTTGGTAGATGTCAGTCAACAAGTTAAAATGAAGCATGAACGCTGTCAATGAAAACATAAGAAGGACTAAAGGACTTTGCTTGTGCCTTCGAGTTACTTCGCTAGTTAATCGAGTTTTTGTGAAGACGTCAAAGTTTGTTTTGGTTTTTTTGCAATTATTCCCAAGCAGTCAAGTTTCATCACACAGTTTTGGGTGATTAACTTTCATATTTCAATAAATTATGAACGAAGTTGGTAAAGCTTTTATAACAGCTTAATGGCTAAGGCTATAGTTGAAAAAAAATTAATTAAAACCATTAGTTTGAGTACAATCTTCTGCAGATTCTAATATTGTCTTATTATTTATTTGTCGACCTGTTTTTTCACTTTCGAGATATACTTTAGCATCGGATTCCTACGTTAAGGGTTCGTCCATATATACAGCTTTTTACTGGGTAAAAAACATACAATATTAAAGAATTTTGTAAAAAAATGCAATACAAAGTTACTTTCCACACGAACAACACTATAAACAATAGAACATGGAACATAATAAAGCGTACAATTACGAAAAGAGAGATGCGTTTTAAGTTACTCATTTTAGGGGAATATCCTGTAAGAAATGAAATATTCTGTGAGACTATTACAAAGTAAGGCCTAAATATAATGAAAAATGTAGACATTTTAAAACTAAAGACGAACAGAGAAAATATTATTAACTAACAAATTTATAACTAGTCAGACGTAATGTTCCAAAGCCTCAAAACGCTAAAGAAAAATAATAAGTTAGTAAAACAACCAATTTAAATAAAATGGAAGGCTGTGTTTTTTGATAGGGGGGGGGGGGTGGCAAAGAGTGTGTATACATATGTAACTGAGTTATGGTAATTTTAAATTGAAAATCGAAAGACCCGGTTATATATGTCTAAGAAGCTTCAACTAAGCTTTCAAACAAAACTTTATCTGCCCATTGCACGAGGTGTAAAGTATAATCCTAGGCTCATACATTTACTTTACACGTTAATATTATATAGATGTTAAAATTAACCTAAATATACTTTCTCAGAACTTAGTACATTGTATGCTTTAGAGGAGACTCCACATTAACCATTCCTTTGACAATCTCTCACGCATTCTTAATTAAACTCAGGGAAATGTCAGATCCAAACGTAGAAAGCGAAGTTAGGATATTGCTTTGACAGAGGATATTAATATAAATTAGCTGAAACGTTGCTCCCTGAGTTAATTCTCCCTTCACACAATCTGCTTTATTTGCCTTCTATTCTGAGAGATTGCTGTCTATCTATTATCGTCCCAATTCCAGTTTTCAAATACAATTTGTGTCACGGTAACAGGATAGTTTCAAATATATTTCTTATGAAACAAAATCTGTCTCTAGTTATTGTAAGTTTTCCTTTTGTGCCTTTTATAAGTTTAAATAGTTATTGATCCTTCATTTTTTGATTTTTTAAAAAAATATTACACGTAAATTATAAAGTTCTATAAAAATCTAGGAAGTATGATTAGCAGCACAAAGACAAAGTAAACGAGTTTCACAAAACATAAAGTCAATTGTAGTAAATTTAAATACATATGCCAGATTATTCAGCTGAGGACGATGTTTCCAGACAAGGATCATTGGAACAATAATCATGAAGGAGTGATACGCAAAGAGAAGACGAATTAAGGTAGAGCTCCTTTGGGGGACAAAATGGCACCAATTTGTAATACGGTAAGCTGTTCCGTAGTAGATTCATGTCTGATGGAAGAGGTTAGGATTTTCTGTCTTATCTTCTGAAGGTCGCCCTTCTATAAAAAGGAAAAAAAAACTCCAGATTTCTAAAACTCTAACTGAAAAACGCATTTCAAAGGTTAAATTTTGCTTTTGAATTGATTTAAAATTATTTCAAAAACTTAATTATGTGTTTTACCCGGCCAACTATCAAATAGAATATACATTTAATCCTTAAAGTCAAGACAGGTGTTTCCAATAAAGGATAAAACAAAATGATATTAAACGCAACCATCTCTCGGATTATAACTTGATAACATGTAACACCTTCTCACGTTCTATTCAAATATCACAATAATATTGTAATTTTTTGTTTTAAGTTGATCTTCATACCTGAAAAATTGATATTTAATGAAGTATTTCTTAAACTTAAGTGAGGATAACCGCCAGTTGACCCATAATGTGGAATGAAATTGAAAACCTGTGTTCAAGAGGTTGATTAATATTGTACGAGAAATAAAATCAATCAAGCTACATCAATCCGGATTTAAAGTAAATACAACAATTAATCAAGTTTACACTGTCACGTGATTGAGAGAACCAATGGAATTTCAAGAGTTGAACTTTTATAAATTAATAAAGTTTGTTAGTTAATGAAAATCTGCTTTATTTACTCTTCCAAACAAGTAGGGACGACAACGACGATTGACCTACAAAAATACGTTTTCTGTTTCTTGAGGCCGTCGAAACTTGAAGATTAAAAAACTTGTCATTTACTTCGTATACTGGGTAAGTAATAATCGTAAAATTTCAAAATGGCCGCCGTATAAAACGGTTTTCTATATTTCCTTCTCATCTAGGACAGGGAATATTTGATCTTGTCTACAGGTAAAGTTGGCATTCTAGTGTAGACTCACAAAAATAACAAAATACTGAGATACTTGTTGCTCAAAGTCGAGGTATATTTTGTTATAATCAAATTAATTAAATCTTAAACACTGTAGTGAATTGATTTGAAGGAATGGTATAACTTCGGCTGGGATCCTTAGTGGTGGTTCATAACAATGTTCATATCTTCATTGATAATTCCACGCATAATTTGTATGTGGTTGTGGCGATAAACACATCTGTATAAGTTTCTGTTCCTCTATTTGGAAGAATTGTACAATGAGAAACAGTTCAATACATAGAAAAGTTCATGGAAAAAACATTACAATATATTTTTATAAAACATTGTATAAGCCTGTCAGAACGAAATGATAAAAATAAAACAAACAATTATAACAACTCTTATTTAACAAATAACCATAATTTTGTTTTCTTCAAATTATTTTTTATTATATAAATAACAGCTGATATTATTTAATTGGTACAGTTATAAAGAGTATGATGTCTTTATATAGGTAACAACAAATCTTTAATGTAAAGCCTGATTATTTTAACTACAGATATTTATAAATTCCATCCAGATGTTTTAAAGTTTTTAGGGTTATTATATTGAGAACAAGTTGACATGGGTTGATAAGGGAATATAATATATAACATAATATAAGTACATATTATGTACTTAGAAAATTGAGTTTTTATTGCAAGATGTGATTATACTAACAACTTACTATGGTCTTGTATATCCGAATCTGAAAAATGGGATCCACCTTTGGAAGATTTCTCAGTTCGGAATTTTTGTCCTGGAAAAAAAGCCATAAGGCCATATGCATATAAAGCTATAGGAGGTCTTTTTAGAAAGCTGAGTCATTTAGGGTTGTGTTTAAAAAATGAGTTCTTACACTCCCTAGTATATAAGCTGGTTTACAGTGATTTTTCTTTTCCATTACATTCCCAACAGCATAGCCAAACTTACCAATATAGTTTATTCTACGCCATTTTGTTCTTATTTTATTAGAATCATCTGTTGGGAATATAAATAATTTAGCATTGTTATTTAATTTAGTTTTTATCATTTTGTGTTTTGGTAAACAAGTAACTGTTCTCTTTCTTTAGTCTGTGTTAAGCTGCCTCGTAAATGCTGTCATTGGCGAAACCATGGTCGGCAGACTCAATCAGAAGTATTAGACTTTTACTAAAAATCGTGTTTTTGTTTCCTGAAAATAGAATTCTACCAAGTACAGTCGGCCAGTACTATAAATCATATATATATATATATATATATATATATATATATATATATATATATATATATACTTGAGTTAATACTCCACTACAGGTTCAAACGTAAGCATACCCAAAATAAAGATATACATAGTTATATGACTAGACAAGGTAGGAATGATCTTGCTGGACAGCACAGATTGAATTCATAAAGCAAACTTTCTTCCCAGGCTGGTGCTAGACTGATAAATAAGCTCCCACAGAGCTTGAAAAACCATCAGGATTTATTACCATTTAAAAACAGCCTTAGACTGCTACTATTATCTAGATCCTTTTACTGTGTGGAGAAGTTTGTGCACTGTATGCCTTGACATGATGAATTTGGACTCTTTCTCTTCTTTGTATATATAAATTTATAAATAGAACTGATTATACTGTTGTGTGACGTACCACATGTGAGTACCCTAAGTTGCCTACCGCAGGGTTCCAAGGCGCAACGTATTTGGAGATGATAAACAGTGGGAAAGAAAAAGTCCCCTCCACTCGAGAGGAAGGGACATACCTGCAGTTACAAGTAAGGCATACAAGAGAGAGTAAGTATAAAGCTATCTTAAAATCAGCGACGTGAATGCTAGCACTCAAAATGAGTTTTAAATTAATTAATGGTTAGTTTCTTGAAAACTAATATTATTATAAGTTCAATTTTCCATGAATTTCAAATTGCACGTTATAGCGGAGGTAGGTTACTAGATAGTTATTTTATTGCTTCATTACAAACTTTATAGAAAACTTTGACTATACTTCACCTCCCACCTTCAGTTTAACCCCAACCCAATATAACGAAATATTCCGCCCATTTTGAAAATTCCGAAGATAATTAATGATCCCTACCTTCAAAAAAATTATTATTAACATCATTGTACCTAAAAGAAATCTCTTAAACATCAAAGTGGTTTATATTTCCCTGAATAATGTAGTGTTTATGTAAGCATAAACAAGCAGAATATTTCTTATCTTAAAACCCTTTACAGTTCAATGCATAAAGGTCAACATATAGCTTTGATTCAAGAAGGCCTAATCCAAGTACTTTGTTTGTTTAACAAGACAAACAGATAAATCCGGTAGTTTTGTTGGCTTCCAAGTGGTTGTATGTACTGGTCAGATGGATTTTGTTTTTTCTATTAAAAAGGACATTCATTGTGATAATAATTGTGCGTGTTCTAACTATATTTCATAAATATATATTGCACATTATTAAGCAAGTGTAATGTTTTTTATATTATAACTCAAGTTATTAACTGTCGTCAGTATCAGTTAAATCTACTATTTTCTAATAAGTGTAAATAGTGTACTCCTGCTGTTCACACATAACGGCATCATAACAAAAGGTCAGACTGTATTTTCTTATGTTTGAGGCTCATCCCCGGGGAACATTGGTATTTTTCTTAAAACATTATATCATAAACAGTAGTAAATTATATTTCTTATCTCTGTTAAATTGTAAAAGTTTGTTTTGTTTGACTTCTTATAACATTGTGAATTCATTTTATTTCTGTTTAAATGAGAGGAAAGTAAAGTTCGGTTGAATCATTTATGTAAAGGAGCTCCTATTAATTTCATGTTTTGTTTTATTTTATTTTCAATAAGGTTGTATCTTTTATAACCAAATATCTATGAATTATACATTTGGTAATACATTGCTGAATCAAAGTTAATTAATTCCTTCCATTATTCCTAGTGACGTGGTTAGGGTGCTAAGTTCACTAGTTAAAAAAAAAAATCTATTGCTTCCACTGCTTAGCTTTAGCATCCTATTTTGCGTTAATTTTTGCCACGCCTAAACATGTAGAAACTTGTTCAGGTCATGCGACAACCTATACTACAGATAGTCAATCATCGTTACATACCTGGGAATGTTAGTTTATGTCCACTGGAGGAAGAGACCATTTCTGAAATTTTGAATCTTGATTTAGAGATCAAAATATGAAATATAACTGTGAATGTCGCAGAGGAGGTAGGTTTTCATACATGTAGTATACGAGTTCAATAAAATGTAAAGATAGCTTTTTGAGAAATTAACGTTATGAATAGAATGTAAACTCATGTTTTTCTTTTATACAATTAAAAAAATAATTCTAATGAACTTTACAAAAACATTACATAAACCTTCCCACTCACTCATCAATAAAATCAAATCAATCGTCATCAAAAATGTCATATTTGATATTTTGTCTGTAATTTGTATACATTTCCAATCTGTTATGTGTGAAGTGTGCATTGTTGTTTAATTAAAAATGTAAAACAGTTTGTAAATCTCGTATTAAGAATGTCATCTGTAGCTGGAACAAAGTGAAAACACCATATAAACAATACGAGTTACTATGGCAATATATAAATACATCTAATAAAATAAATAATCACATTCTGTTATACTACTTAATATTCTAATAGTTTGATATTATAAATGAACTTTGGTTACAATTCAGTCACTCTCATGATGGCTTTCCGAGTTAGAATTATTTATACTATCAGAATTTAAATTGTTGCTTTCAGTGTTTGAACTTGATTCTCGATTTTTCAGTTCTTCATCGACCAAAATATGGAGTCCTTTTTCGATTGTCACTTCGCCAAGAACATTGCATAGTTTAACCATATTTGCTGGACTCATTTCTTTATTGATTAAAGCATAATCTGTAAAATAGAAATTTAATAGTTATAATATTGATACTATGTAATCATTTATAAATATTGAAATATATTGATGGATTGTGGGATTTATATCCATAAAGAGTATAATGTTTGACGATATGTAAAAGAACAAACAGTACATAGTTCGAGTATGACACATGCGCGCCGGTGTTTTTATACATTGTTGTCATGGAAACGTAACAATGTAGTAATTATTATTGTAGTGCAAGTTTATAACGATTATATCAACAATGGATAACACCAAGTTTTTTTACATGAATTTCGTGAGCTTTTCTAACACAAATACTTTTGCACAGAAAGAATTCCTACACAGAACAAAAACTACATCCGTCGTCCGGTCGCTGTCTTATCCAAAACGCGTCAAAAACAGCGACTTCTTGAGCAAGTGTTAAAGTCTCCAAAGAGATCTTATGAGTATATGTTCAAACTGTCGATTTAAAAACATTGCACAACCTTTCTCACTTACTTATTTGTCATCGAAATACTTACAAAACTAATCTAATTGTCACAAAAACTGTAAGTTTGGTGGTTGTTTCTCCAAAACAAAAACAACCAAGTACTTCCTAAACTTGCTTTGCTTGTGCCATAAACGATTTATTGCTGAAATCGTATTCGTTTAAAAACCCCGCTTTTAATGACGACGTAAAGATCCCCCCCCCAATAATAAATTAGTTTATATCATTAATGTTCACATCTCAATAAAATTTGAACAAAAACGTTAGAGTCGTCGATATTGAGAAATTATATATTCCACGTAAGCCCTATAGTTTTTAAAGATAAGTCACGAATCAGACATTTTTGAGATATAATGACCAACACTTTTAATTTGAGTCCTTGAGACTTAGACGATTATTTGATCAAAATCTTTACAACCGATTTTGAGAAAATCGTAATTTTGTGTGTGTGATTTTTTCTCCTTTTTTTAATGACAATTATATACAAATGGTAAGTTACCGAAAAATGAAAGAAAATAGCTTTAAACCTTTGTAGGTTTCGAGTTAAACTCCTCGCCTACTGTTTTCCAAATCTTAATCTCGGAACATAAAATATTTTTCTCGGTCATACATATTTTTTCTTCCATTTATATTTTACTTTATCTTTTCAAAAATAAGGGTTTGTCTTTAACTTAGTAAGGATAGTCTAATTACAAATAATAAAAGTTAAAAACAATATAATAAAGCTGCTATTTTACAAACGTTTTCCTATTTTTTTTTTTAATACCAAGCTACGAATTAAAATAGCTTACATAAAATTGTGAATTAACATTTTAATATAATTTATAGTTATTTTTTGTGATCATGTATAAAAAAGATTTTGTTATAAATAAATACTAGGCGTACATTATGCGCAGTGGATTATAGATTGTAAGTGGGTGGCATATCCACCCACACGAATAATTTTTATACACTTTAACTCTCGATAAAGTAAAGTTAGATGTGCGTGGGATCTTGCACCATCTGGAGAAAATTAATTGATTATCAATGAAAATAATTTAAATCCAATGAAAATTGTTTTATATATATTCTGTTAAAATATAAGTATGTCGCTTTCATTTTCATCTAACACCAATGAAAACAGTACATTTGTGTCTAGTGTTGGAAAATAGATAGGTTTCCCCCCTAATTTATTATAGATATTTATTTTAATTATCGAATAACAGTTTTTGTGTTTTTTTCCGAAGCATGTTACTATAACGGTCAGTACATCAAAGTGTAACACATTCCTCCTTTCAAATAAGATAAAAGTGTATAAGTTAATTGACACCATCATAGCATGCAATGGCAGTGAATCCTATAAATGTAGTGCTAAAAGTTGACTTCCTAGGCTTTCTGGGAAATATTAAATTGTATTGGGTAATGCGTGTTACCCAGTAGGGTAAGTTTGTTCTGCACCTTCTGATTGTGTATGTCACAATTCTTTTGACGTTACCCAAGCACTAAAGGGCCTCGTAGATGTATCAGCTTCCTGAAGTGTACATATGTCAAGCCTCCTTCAGTAACTCCACCCCTCCGGATTTCGTAACTGTATCAATATAATATTTTCTTGGTATTCAGAGTTTGAAATAACTTCGCTATCCGTCAGAGAGATGAGGTTAGTACCATTGCATACAGAATTGATAAATGTAAACTTTTATATAATTTATTGTTATAAATTAAATAACACACTAGCTATGAGTAAAATAGTGTTTTAAATAGCCGCCGTTTTGACGGTTTAGTTTTTATTTTTCTAAATTTTGATACGGTTCACTACAAGGACAATACTAGATTTCATGTTCCTATATCTTAATCTTTGTGTCAGGTATCGTGTCCGAGATCACGAAAAGTGAAGATCAATTAAAAACTGAGTTCGGAATTCTTGACAATTACCAAACCTGTCCTTCATAAGTGAAAATTACAATTAGAACAACGTAATATCTCCAAAATTATCGTTGTTTGTTTCATGTGTTAGCAAACAGTATTGTAATTAAATAAAATAATACACAAGCGTTATCACGCACAAATCAATGAACTATAAATGTATTCATTAAAAAATTAGATTACTATTTTTGTGCAGTGAAACATTTGTCCCTTCTCTTCTTTTAGTTTTTATAAAAAGTTAAACTATTTTGATTTTTTAAATTTTCCATAAATATTTAAAGAATGTTCTGTTATCACTTACACGTAAACAAAGACCAGAGCACTGTGGTGACAAAATATACAAGTACACTTTCAAAAGTCCCTTACCACACTTGGGAATAAACAAAATAACAAAAAACAAACTTTTGTCAAAAGTAAAATGTTTATTCCTATTTTGTCTTTGTTAAGATTCCCTCTGAAGATGACAACTTTTTTGTTGTAATAGCTATAAGGGTCTAATAGGAATAAACATTTTACTTTTGACAAAAGTTTGTTTTTTGTTATTTTGTTTATTCCCAAGAGTGGTAAGGGACTTTTGAAAGTGTACTTGTACTTACACGTAAGATAAAGAGTTAAAAATCAAAATTATGGTTTATTTGTACTTTATCGTTTTTATTAAAAAATCATTCACTCCAGCTCCACACAGTAAGTAAAAACATTTGAAATTGTTGAACATATTAATTTATTTATATTGAAAAATCACATTATGGCCAATTAGATCTGTTTGATTTGTTTTCTTTCTATAATTAAATTAAATGATAAAGTTGTTTATAATTCTTTATAACTATGTAATTTTTATGACAGATATTCATTCTATAAAAATAAAACAAAATAACTGTCAACCTATTTATTTTTTCATATTTTTTATTTAATTGAAAAATCACATTATGGCCAATTAGATCTGTGTGATTTGTTTTCTTTCTAAAATTAAATTAAATGATATAGTTGTTTTTAATTATTTTAACTATGTAATTTTTATGACAGATATTCATTCTATAAAAAATAAAACAAAATAACTGTCAACCTATATATTTTTCTCACACTTTATATATGTGAATAGAGTCCGTTTAAATGAAGGTTATGATGATAATTGATTGCATTATACAACTTCCATTGAAAATAATGTCAAAGCCAAGTTTACGACAAGAGAAGTCTGTAATTAATGAAGCATTATAACGTCCGCTTTGTTGTTGGTACAGACACGACAAAGGTGAATAGAGGGTTTATTAATATATATATATATATATATATATATATATATATATATATATAATAGTCTACTCATTCATAAATCTTAAACGAATATAGAGGATGTTTTTGTAATGCACGGAGATAATTCAGGGGGTAGTTGTATGGGTCATAAAAAGAAAAATTTCCTATAAACATTTGCCTGGAAAGGCTTCTTTTAGCAGCTCTCCTCCATTTTGCTTTACTTGCTAAATAATTAATATCCCAAGAATGGCTTAATATATTGAGTAGAAATTTGAACAATAAACATCATTTAAAAACCTAGTTTGGAGAAATTATCAACTTGTTGGAATAAAACGTTTAAAATGGCGGCCATTTAAATATTTAAAATGTAAACAACTCGTTTAAAGTTATTTTCATTAAACATTTTGTTAATGGCCGCCATTTTGAAACCAATGATTGGAACAAGTTAATTATTTTGTTTAAACTATGTCTTTACATTGATGACTACTGTTCAAAATTTAAACTCAAACGGATAGGCTGTTCTAGAGATATAAATGATATAGAGATGGTCAACTGTTCCAATCGGATTTTACAATTATCTATTACAAAACTTTGAACTTTTTATATTTTCAATATTGTAACCAAAGTAGTTTCTTTTATTTATATTTAGTTTTACTTGAATATATTGAGAACCATCTAAATATAATAAGTATACTCATTTCGTTTACAATCGTCTTTCCGCTACAAATCGTTTTTGTGGTTTTATGTTTGTTAGTGGGCCTAGGACTGCGCTCCGCTCTTGTGTATCCGCTAATAATGTAATTATCTAAATATTAAATATTAAAAAAATTGAGAAAGTAAAATAATTATGAATAGAAGCTTTTCATGATTTTGTTATATACATACTTCTATTATAACAATAGTTGTGTCTCATGAGTTTGCATTCGTTTTGAAAAATTCGTGGCCCATGATGAGGGTCCCAGCCACATATTGGATCCGTAGCGTCCAATCCGCATGCAAATATCCAACAAGGTTTGTACCATGGTGGGCGCAAAGAAACTGCCCCATATATAACTACAATAATAAAAATGTAATTATTACAAACACATGTAGTTGAAATACTACACTTCAAAAAACATTATAGCAGATGAGAAACGAAAACGTTTTTAGTTTGTTTTCGTGCATTATTATATACAGTTTAAATAGTGGTTCAAGTGAAAGTAGTAATAACTGGTAGGAATGTCCACGTTCAAAAAAATCTCTAAATTAGTATCTTAGGATGAAAAAAAGTATTTCAGATTTCTTTCAAACATTGATAGGAGATATTTAATTAAAACTTCTCATACAGTATTGGTTTTAAATATAGAAACACAAAATTTAAAATAATCAGAATATGAAGGGAAAAAAAAAACAGATTTGTGATTTGTATATATCGACTTTAAATGGTTACTATTTGAACTAGGCACTTTTGGTTTCTAAATACCGTTTTTTCAAAAATTAAAAAATAGTAATAAGGTTAATTTTTTGAAATTACAAATTAAATAATATGTTGAGTTTATTAAAATACAGTGTTTCAAGTTTCATTGTAAAAAACAACTTAATTTATTTATCTTACATAAATTTAAACTACGCGTTGACTTTAAAACCAATAAACTTTAAATTAAAAATTACAGCGTCAAGTAAGATTATAAATATAAAATAATAAAAGTGACTGAAGTCCATGGATTTGTATTGGGTTGCCCAAGAAGATAAGATGTGACACTTATGTGAGTTGGGGAGTGAGGAACACGATATTACATGGCTGGATTTAGTCTTGGGTTACATCCTTCTATTTTATCGTTCCTACAATGCCTCTCTTGACACTTTCTTGTTCTCTTCCAACACTCATGATAGGGGACTTCACTTCCTGCTCTTTTATTAACATTTAAAAGCAAAGATAACCACAAGGTTAGTCGTCTTAAAACATAAAGAGAAAAAGGAAATGTTGAGATGGAAATTACATTTATCGTATAACATTTGTGTGAAGAAGTAACAACAAAGTGCAGTTTTAATAATAAAACAGAAATCTATATCAAAACATTACAGCTAAATACAGTTATTAACCAAATAAAAATACGTGATTTAACAATTTATAAATTTTGAAGGAATACAATTAAAAAAAACAGGAAACCAAAATAATCCTGTAATGTTTATTATATTTCTCTCGGTAAGTTTTCGATGACATTCCCAGAAGGTTCAAATGAACCGGTTTATTATTTTTTTAATTGCATAAAGCGATTTCACTATAATTTTAGTGAAATGTATAATTTTACGATACAGACCAATGTACCAAGTAAATTGGAAACCCCTAACATTTATTCCGACGGATAGACTTTGTTTGGTTTTATAAATGATGTTTGTGCAATGTTCAGTTTGTTAATATTGACGTGTGTTGATTATATTCACAAAACTGATTGGAGTAAATATTAAAACACTCGATCTGTACATACAGTTGTAAATTGAAGCTAATTTCAATTGTTCATTGCCAACATAATTTTTAAAATAATATGTTTGAAAAAACTATATTTTCCTATTTAATCACAAGAAAATCTACATTTATAGTTTGTAAAATATAATCTAAATAAATTTGACTGTTCATTTTATTCAGAGAGTTTGTATAAACTGTTGTAAATTTATTTATTTTTACCAAATTTTGTAAAACCGAGAGTTATAAATCCTTGACAATTGTCTGGTAAACAACTTCCAATTTGTGTAATCATATTTCTAACGAAATATTGATAGTTATTTAAAAAAAATTTGGACCAAATTAGAAAAAATGAAATTTATTTAAATAAAGTTTAAAATGGCTACTTCGATAAATTTCAAATTTTCGTACATTGTTTAAATGGCCGGTCATTATTTGGCTTATAAGAAAAGAAGAAGAAAAATAAAATATATAAGATTTTGGTAGAAGACACGTTTATGATATAAGCCCTTATTTAAATGTATAAATATTTTGTTCAAAGAACGTATTAATTACATCTATTGACTGACTAATACCAAAATAAATTGTTTGGTGCCGAATACTTTTGGTTGGTTTTATTAATTAACTTGTTAGAATCGACTTTGCAAGTCAAGGAACTTATGTTTCCACTTTTAAAGTTCGTAAATATCGAATAAAATCGTCTATACCTACTAGTTTCAGACATATTTAAATAATTCTCCCCCCCCCCACATAACAGATTTTGACGGAAGTCAGTTTTTTAAAACTTAGAGAAAAAATAAAATCTGCCACAAAGTTTATAATTGGATACTAGTTTTCTTTTATAAGAAAGAATATAAGTAATTCTCCAAGGAAAGCTTTTCTGTTGTTCTTTTCCTTTAACAAACAATCGTATTAGTTATTCTTGTTTTGCAATTCTGTTTCTTTTATAAAAAGTAATTCAACGTAAAACACTATATCACGTATAGGAATTTTGATTAATATAATTAATCAGTTTAAATTCCGGCATAAATGTAGAATATACACAGCTGTAAAACATTCTTTAATGAATATTGAATAACGAAGGCCAACAATGTCAACTTGTCCTTTGCGATATGTAGATTAATCAATAAAACCCAAACATAACATCATGTTGTCACCCGAACGCTATTTCCAATAAAACAAGGTCTCAAATGAATTAAGAGCAAACAATTTGATTTAGAAACCTAGGGTAAAATTTTACATAAAATAAAATGAATGTGAATAGTTATAGAAAATATTTTTTTCAAATTTCTGGACCCAAAAGCGTCATATATTGAGGGGTAGTTGTGATTTTCTTTCTGTGTTATTTATAATTTATTTTATTTTTACTAAAAACAACACTTAAAAGAGGTTAAAAGAGGAGGGGGAACCGGCCGAAAATTTGAAGAAAAAAGTTTTAACAAAAAGATCAGTAATATTGGAACGTGTGCTGTAAATTACCTGTGTAATTTCATTTATAACAATACAACTGTAAAAAAAAAACAATAACTCAATTTTTCAAGGCACTTTATTTTATGTATAATTAGGCCTACCTTTTTAATTTGACTATTTCTGATTTAGATATTTGAATTTTTCAAAATTATAAGTCTGGGAATTCGGGTGTACAAAAAAACTTTTAATACGGCGCATCATTTAAAAAGACATTTAATGCCTGATTTACTTGTTATAAGAGGAATCAAGATGCGTAAAATGCAATACATATCAGCTATTTTAGGTGGCAATAGGTAAAACTAACTTTCATAAGTAAACAAGGTACAATATGAGGTAAATCTCCGTTTGTAGTCCCGAAATTATATAAAAAAATATAATTAAATTAGTAGAATTATCTAGATTCTAAATATAGCAATTAGTAAAGTATAACTTTACCCCATATTAGCTCAATAAGTTTTTCCACCATTTTTGTGACGGGTGTCTGAACAACTCTGTATAATATAAAAATAAAACCTGAATGTAAATAGTCCCCATTTTAACGCTGAAATTAAAGTAATAGCAAAACTTTAGTTATTTGTTCTTCAGAAAACAATAAAATTTAAAAATGTAAATTCCTTAAATATTGGTGTACTAATTAAACAATTTATGACAGGCAGGCACACTGAGTTTGCTTCTTCAACAATACTTCAGATACGGTATTAATTTTTGCCTCGTTGTATTCTTGTTAATACACACATAATGTCTAACATTGTTTTATAAGCCATTATGAGTAGAGCACTATAAAACATATTTTTTTTGGGAGAAAACAACAAATTAGGTAATTTATAATAATGAAGTTTAAAATAACGTTTGCTCTTTTGTCTTAAAAAAATAATAATAACAACATGAAAATGAACGCTTACTACGATATTACTCTCAAAATGTGTGTAAATAGTTTCTCAGAGAAAACATAAATAATACGTTTACTGCATAAGATATAACATAAACAACTTACAATACAGCAGAATTAGCAACGCAGATAACTTCATTTCAGCAAGGTTTATCACATCACTCCGATGTATAATTTAACTAGTCCAATAATAATAATAACGTTTAGATGTTATTCTTATCTCGAAATCTAAAAGATAATGACATAACTGATAAGGGACTAGAATTTATATTGATCTCTTTATTAGAATATTTCTACGTGTAGGCTAGCAATATACAGGGTGGGGCAGAGAAATAGGACGTTGAAATAATCACAAAATCGTCAGTTTTTTTATGCAACCAAATTGATTGGTATATGAACATTCGTGATAACATTTGAATTATATACCATTACATGATATTAATTTGTGATAAATCATATCTTGTAAATGATGTCCATTCTCATTAATGCGTTGTTGTAAGGGTTTAAGGAAATTGGCCTCCACTCTACCTGACCTCTGTCAATTTGTTGACGAATACTGTCCATCGATTCATATAATGTCATGAATGTCTTGGTAGTAGGATACAGAGGACGAAGAACAACCATTGGAGATCTGGGTGTGTGCGATGTTGTCATATTGCTGAAACCATACACGCCGAATAGCAACCTGCATTCTCCATAACTCCACCCTAACTGACCTCATTCAAATTGTTGACGAATACTGTCCATCGATTCATATAATGTCATGAATGTCTTGGTAGTAGGATACAGAGGACGAAGAACAACCATTGAAGATCTGGGTGTGTGCGATGTTGTCATATTGCTGAAACCATACACGCCGAATAGCAACCCGCATTCTCCATAACTCATTCAAAAAAAAAAATTGTTAACGTCTCCATGTAACGTTTAGCAGTAACGGTTACAGTAACACCATTTTGTTTTATAAAAATATCACCAATGACGTAATTCTTTCTAAACGCATACCAAACTGTAACTTTTGGGCTTTGCAGTGATTTTTGATGGGTTACCAGCAGCCCAATAGCGACAATTTTGATTCTTAACAGCATTATTAAGATGAACATAGCTTCATCACTCCAGTTTTCATAAGGTACAAAACATTGTGAACAGTTCGATTGCTGTTGGTAATCTCTTTCATTAATCTCCGCAAAATTTTAAAAACAGCCAACTATAGGTGGAAACGTACAAAATACATTTTTCTCTGCAATTATTGATATCAAGTTCCGCAGAATGACTTCTGGACTTCGTAATATTGCTCTTCTAATTCTTTGCAATTTTTTCTGCGATTCCGTACGTGGGACACTTTGTGGTTTGATATTCATTAATGAGCCTCTTGAACGAAGATGTTTAACCCAAGGTAATATTGTGTTACAAGAGGGGACAGAATCATTTCCAAGGATTTTGAATCTGCTTCGAAACTCACTCTTCACAAAACACAATATTCTAACGACTCCATGATGGCGACTGAAAGTGAAATTCTACGAACAAAGTAATTAGATACTCTTTACCCCAACTCCGGACACAGAGAGTACTAGCTGTTTTAAAACATCCTAGTTCTCTGTCCCAACCTGGTATATTCATTGGTCAATTCTTTTCTGTATTACAAAATAGAGAATCAATTTTAATGAGTTATAAATTTCTGAGTATTGACTCTTTTTCTAAATACGTTATTTCCAAAAATATGGATAGACCTTTTATATGATATTCGCTACAGTTTAAAATATCTATTATTAAATGAAGTATTGCTAATAAATACACTACAACACTGAGGTGAGACCGGTAACCTTGTACCGAATAGAAAGTATCAAACCTGACCAACATGGAAAATAGTGAGAAGATGCACGGCCCAAGAATAACTAAGGCAAGATATAGACAGAAGAAGTAGAGGCACTGCAATCCAAGAGAATGAAAGTGACTGTGCGTACGTCAAGTGGGTACGCTGAGTTGCCTACAATAAGGTTATAAGGCGCAAGGTGTTTTAAGAAAACTTACCTGCAGACCACAGAGTCCGTGCAACCTTTAGTGAGTACGGTTGTGTGTTAACCGTTTGGGTATTAAAAAATATATTAAACTAATAGTAATATTAATTTTATTATATTACACTAGTAATGAAACTATATTAAAATGTTAAGACTAAAAAACTAAATAATTAAAATCACCATTAGTTAATCACTATTTCGTAACATTTAGTTTCATACTTTCATGACACTTATGTAAATTGTGATTGCTATAGACAGGACTCCTTAACAACTGATGATGCCGACGTTCTCAGATATTATGATGATTATGTTCCCAGAAATCCATAATCGTAATGTGTCTATCATTATTAATAATTGATAAAGAGTTACAGTATAATATATGTACTATTTGTGTGAGATCAACCAAAATAAATAATACGGAAAGAAATAATTTTAATACAACTCAAATGTAATTTTAACGAAATACATTTTCTTTACTATATCCATCTTTAAAAATGTATTAGTTTGTTTTCAGGTTGAAAAATGCTCGACCATATAATTGGGGTGGGGGGGGTTGTAGGTTTGCTTCACTAATAAAGCTAAAATATCGAGTCATAAAGGGGTGGTACCTTAAATATACAAACAATGTGTCTGTACGGTGTCAGTATTAACTTGACAATCACTTGAAAATCTGATTTAGGGGACCTGTGATATTTGTGCTGTGATTTTGAGTTCGGTTTTTTGCAGTTGGTAAAGATCTTAATGTTTACTAGTTCGTAGAAATTAGATCCTTACCGTACCTTACCTTAACTTACCATAACTTACCATACCTTACCTTAACTTAACTTAACTTAACTTAACTTAACTTAACTTAACTTAACTTACTTACCTTACCTTAACTTAACTTAACTTACCTTACCTCACCTTACCTAATCCCGTGTTGTTACAACTCTTGATTATTAAATCTCTACCATTCTTTTCTGTATCTGGTTTTCTCTCTCCATGTTTAAACGACGATTTTGTGATCCAGCCACTTCTCTCTCTCTCTCTCTCTCGCTCTCTCTCTCTCTCTCTCTCTCTCTCTCTCTCTCTCTCTCTCTCTCTCTCTCTCTCTCTCTCTCTCTCTCTCTCTCTCTCTCTCTCTCTCTCTCTCTCTCGAACGTCCTGCTCTTCTGGTAGCCCCTACAAGATGGAAAACAACTATTTCTTGGAAACTCGAGATTCCTCCATTCTTTCAACGTGTTGAATTCTTTTTTGCTTTATCTCGATTGTTATCTGTATGTTCAAACAACTTATGTAGCTCTGTATTTGTCCTAATGCGCGACTGACCTCTTCGTTTACAGTTCCATTGATTTTCCGCAATAATTTCTACTTCCACACTCTCTTCGCAATTTCATTATTTTTTCCCCAGCTTCCATCTCTCTGTTCCATATGAAACCACTGGTCTCTAGTATTGACTGAAAGTAGAATAAGAAGAGTTTATTTTAAAATAATGCGTACCTGGGTCAAGGTCAAAAGTGTTAAAATAATCAATAAACTTTTTTTTTCATTTTCGTTCGTAGGCTTTGGAGAGGAAGTAGATAATAAGCAGCTTTTTGAGTTGGTAGGTTTTAAATTTGTTCTAATCTGAAAAACTCAGAACTGTACACGTCTACATAACATTTCTCCTTTTATTAAATACAAGTCAAATTATGTTAGTTGGACCCTTTTAAACTAAAATAGGACTTGTATAACTCAAATCAATACCAACTACTGATGAAATTGAATTCCTTTATGAAAATTGATTATTCAAAAATAAATATTCAACTTGATTTGTGAGAGCTTTAAATTAAAATAAAACTTGAATTTCTCACATATACGTATACGGTTATTGAATCAACGATATATTCAGTGATGAGCTACAATAATCTAAATATAACTTTAAACATATATATTTTGAACTCTATAGGACTTTCCAATTTTAACACGGTATATATAGTTGAGATTGAAGGGATTCAGCAGTTGAATCTGTTAGACGTGTAGGGAATATTTTGAAACACCTACCCCCTCTACTCCTCCTATTCTTGGTTATGTATACAGACTACTAAAGCTTTCAAAAGATTTATTTTCACTAAAGTTAGCCATATATAAGCAATAAGTTATAAATGGTAATAGCAAAAATGAATGCCATGATTAATAATTTGAAACAATTAATTGTAAAAGGTAATAAACCTCCATTCAAAAATCAATCAGTTGCAACATTAACTATAAATAATACACATCCGTCTGGTGAAAATTACGATTAATTTAAAGTAAAATCGTTAAGATGAGTTGTTATATTTTTATTTAAGAAACAAATTCTGTCGTATGACTTCCTCCAACAGAGACAAAACCATCTTCTGGTTTGAGATGAAAGACTGACAACCTTGGTTATAATTACTTTGTCTTAATTTTTTTCTTTTTAAATTATCCATCTTGGAGGAATATTTAAAAAATAAATAAAAATCGTAGTTAATAATACAAATAAAAAAGTAAACCATCTGAAATGATGGAATATTTTTCCAAAATCACTTTATTTCTCATATCTAACATCGATTCAATAAGTTTATGCTCAGAATAAAATATGAAATCTTTATTTCCTCTTGTAGAACTTAAGTAAGTAGTTAAAACTTTTTATAGTTTTAGATAAGAGCCTAGTTTCTAATATTTTTCAATTCTCCTAAACATAAAAGCTGATTTTTACGATTGTTTTTCTGAACTGTAATAACGTGTTACTGAAGTTGAACTGGAATTACATTATAGATGTCAAAGTACAAAGTAGTTGTGTTTGTAGTAAGAAACATTACTTCGTGAAAATAACTCATTCCACATAAAACATTTTTTGGGTTTCCGTTTATACTTTAATAGAAATGTTGAAAGGAAATATGGGATGTCTGTATTGGTATTCAATTCTTCTTGAGAAATAAGAGTTTTTGACAACAAAATAAAATAACCAAAATTATAAGTCAGATTTTTTAAAATTTTCTCCATATTTTTTTTAAATTTCGCTAAAATATTGTTTGTAAATCAATTTTGATAAAAAAGTTTTTTCTACAATAAGAGAAAATACATAAATCTTTTGACTCAAAATATCCATAATTCAAATGATAGCTATTTTCTATCTCGTATGACAAATAATTTCAATTTAACTTTATACAAAAGGGCAAAAAGAAAAAAAATGTTGTCGTAGATGTATGAATCTCGAACACAGGAATAATCTTGTTCATATTTAATGTTTTCAGTTTTATTATACTGTTTTGTGGAAATGGTTGGTTACTTAGTGTGTAAATTTAAATATGGACTTAAAAACTTTTAGATTCACAAAACCATCGCAAGATATTGAAATCGTTTTGGTGCAAATAGGATACACAATAACTAATTTTAAAAACAACAAAACAGCAGTAGAATTCAAGAACTACTGTTGTGGATATATTTTTCAGTAAAAAACTGAGAATATTTTTACAAATATTTCTCCACGGTGGCAATACTTACGAGAGTTGGTTTTTTGTTCTTTTATATCTAAATTCTTCCCAGTGTAATAAAGTATAGTGAAACAATTATAGAAGTGTTCTCTCCTATCATCAAATTTTCGTCAATATGTTAAAAACATCGGACATAATTCATAACTTATTAAAAAAAATAAAAAAAAACTTGTGATATTTTTTGTCTTCAATATGTTAAATGTCGTTTATAAACAGGAAAATAAAATTCTATGATTTTGGTGTACAAGTGTCGCATCTAAAAAATATCAACTTTATTTACTACAAAGTAGAAAGGGTAAGGACAGCCCTTTCTGTGTTTCTGTTTCAATTTCTTTATATCTTTTGAATTATGTCTAATGTCTATTAAATTTATTTAGACTGTAATCATTTATCAAAGTTGTGTAATATATCGTATTTATTTTCATGTTATTATATTAAGCAGTTGGAGCATGGAGATGAAGGGTGAATGTTTTTGAGATTTAAAAAAATTGGATTTGTGTAAATAAATTTCTCAGTCTGTTTATACAGTGTGTGTAATATACCTCAGCTATTTACAGGGTGGTACAAAATTTTAGTAGGATACACAGAGTGTTCCAAAAACTAACAAAAAGTGATTTTTTCAACATTTGTAAACGTTTATTATATCTTTGATATTAACCGAGTTATGGCGTTTTAAAATTTTGAAAATACAATACTAAACGCTCTCTGGAGGACTGAGTAAATCATGATTTATTATTTGGTTATTGTGATTTAAAGTAAGACAACATGCATTGAAAATTTGGTAAATGGTACAGATTGTTCTAGAAAGTAAGTCTAAATGTTTCTTCACTTCAATTCACAAATTATTAGAATATTAATTATACTACCATAACAATTGTTATGTCTAGGACATAAATTAATAATGTAATAAAAGAGTTATTTTAAATACAGGGTGTTTCCAAAGTTAACAAAATGAGTTTTTTTTGAATTTTCAAATAGAACTGTACTGTTTTTACATATTCTAATTGGTCTTTTCAAACCGCTTCTTTCGAACGGTTTTATCTTATCTTTAAAATTAGTTAAGTCTTGTCGGCTCAAAGTTTAATAATTTTGGCCTTATATTTATCCTGTAAAAAGGTTTTGAAATGTCACCCGTTTGGACAGGTTTTATCTAATCTTTTCTTGTCCTATTTTATCTCATTCTACAGTGTCCAGTTATTGTATCTTGTGAGAGTGTCATTCTGATTGAATAATGAGTAGTGAGTGTTTATTTGCTGATGTATTTCGCTCTAACCTTATAGTAGAAGTATGTTACAAAATAACCTTAAATATGTTTGTGAATGTTAAAAAAAACTTTTATAAACAGCATCTAATATACTAAGATATCTATGGATAACAGTTTTAAAGATGTTATTAAAACCATTTTAAAGACGTTTAAAGATGTAATATGAGTTTGTAATTTTCCGATGAGCTAAAAATCAAAATATAGAGTAGTAACATGTGTCTCGTATAGTTAAAACAGTAAAAGGGAAGTATTTAGAAAAAAGTCAAATCTCAATGAATATTCGTGAATAATTGGAGATAGGTCATAGTTAACGTGCAAAAAAAGTGTTTATGCCACTGCACAATGTTAAATCATATATCAAAACAGTATGTTGCCATTTTAAAATTGACTGACATCCAATATGGTGAATTCAAGATGGCAACCGAAAATGTTACTACAAAACCTAGTATAAACAAACTTCATATTCATATTCATATTCATATTCATATTCATATTCATATTCATATTCATATTCATATTCATATTCATATTTACTCCATATTCATCGTGACGCAAAAACTGACTTTATGGTCACTCTGTCTATTCATGTGTGTGATTGTATACACAAACTTTAATGTAGATCTTCGATGTGTAAATTTTGTTCTTACTTGTTATTTATAGTTTAAAAAATAGGGAAATATCGCAGTGTGGTTTTTTTTTTTTTAATTTGAAACTTGTGGAAAATATTCGTTTGGTAGTGACATACATTTTTCCAATTGAACTGTATTTTCATTTTAAAAATATATAAATGTTTAACGGTAAACCAGTTACAACTAACAAAGATTTATTTTTTGTTTTGGGATATTTATAAAGATATGGTTCAAATGGTATAAAAATGAAATACTACAATGTCTCAAAGTTTAATGCTGTTAAATAGAAAAACCCTCACGGCATAGTAATTTAATAATATTCAACATCAATAGGTAGCTAATATTTTAAACACTTTAAAGGTTTTGAAGAAAAAACGTTTAAAACTAAGTAATTTTCAAATGTTTTTGTTCAGATTTTGTATGAATTATATTAGTAAAATAATAAAGATAACACTCTATTTGCGCTGACCTGTGTGTCATTTTCAAAGTCCTATTTTGTACTTTTTACTTCATCTCTTAAACTTCGGTATTTTTAGCTCAATTCTTATAATGGGTTAAAGTTCGAATGTGTCCATCTGATCAAAGAGGTTCTAGAATTGTTTTATTTCCCAACTATTACATGTGGGTAGTTTAAAACCGATATTGGTATTTTGATCTTATCTCATCACATTTTTGTTTCATAACGAGCACAGTTTTGGGGATTTACAGTAACGTTTAACATAACCGTGTCTTGTTTTTATTACATTTCAGAAATAAATTGTGTTCATACTTTACTGGAAGAGTATACTTTTGAGCAAGTGAAGGTTGATTATTGTCATTCAATAAACTACACTTTTCAGAGTGTTATTTCTTAGAGATGGGATAAACTGTTAACTTAATTTTTATCTATGTCATTACTACTATGTTTAAAACCATATGTGTTGGCCAAAACAAAATAAGTCTGAGATTTAACAACTATCTCTAGAAATGGCAGCCTAAAATATTAAGTTTATTTAATCGCCATAATCAATTTGTAATAAAACCTAAACGAATATATTATGATCACAATATGCCGTGAAACAAAATTGGTCGCAATACATAAACGAGAAAATAAACCAGTACATAAAAGGGCGATATATATTTTCTTAATGGTCAATGCTGGCGCACATCATATGAATGAATATAACTTTGAAATGTTAATTTTTTTTCCATTCTCAATTCATAAGCTAGAAAATCACAACGTACGTTCGATAATTTAAATTATTTGTTTGAAAGATCGGTGTATCTTCAGTTGAAAGGATAACAATTACATACAAAATTGTTCGCACACAAGCATAAAAATATGTTTTAAAGTTCAGATATTGGTATTTTTAGACCTTACTTGAAATAGATTTGTACGAGATCACAAAACGAATTTGACTATAATGACTGAATGGTGTAATGGCTGGTGTAAACAAAACTCGTGCAAGTTATTTTACCTCTATCCCGTTGTTAATATTTGAGTTGACATTCGTATCAGTCGAAGGCAAATAATGAAGCAAGATCGTGCTGTCACGTTAATGCTGAAGCTTTATAAAGTCTGTTTCTGTGAAGCTTCTGCTCGTTCCACAATATATCCAAAATAAACTTACATTCCATGACATATATTGAGTTCAACGAACTATTTGTTGTGAGAAGAATACATCTAGAAGTTCTACAAACATGTTTCGCACAAAAAAAAAAAAAAAAAAAAAAAAATATTCAAAGCGACAATAAAATATTCTTTAATAACGATAAACTTATTTGTTTAATATTTTATGAAATTGTTGCTTTTTATTTTCGTCAAATAACTTTATAGATTTTTTCAAAAATTTGACCAATTTTATACATTTTAAAATTATTAAATCTATGAATATTTTAAAGATTTGTGAAGTAAATTGAAATGTTTAATCAGGTATCAGAATATTCTATGTTGCCATTCTAAAGTTATTTGATCCTTAATTTTAGACTTACAGTTAACTTATTAAGATTAACTTTGAGCATATTTAAGAAGACAGTTGCCAAGCTAACTTATATTTTTAACTATTGTTTGAGAATAATTGTGGCTTTAATCATCTATTAACTAATTAGTAAATTAGATAGTTATTTTGTAGGAAATTCATTATGATTGATTAACTTGAAACAGGGGGATACAGGCAGTTGAAAAAGAAACTTTATTTTGATTGTTATCAAAGATACTTAAAAGCGTAACGCAGAATACAACGATAGAATATTGAAAATTGACGATCGTTAGTGGCTGATAAATATTTGAGATTGTGAATTTTCTCTCTCTCTCTCACCCCCTCTCTCTCTCTCTCTCTCTCTCTCTCTCTCTCTCTCTCTCTCTCTCTCTCTCTCTCTCTCTCTCTCTCTCTCTCTCTCTCTCTCTCTCTCTCTCTCTCTCTCTCTCTCTCTCTCTCTCTCTCTCTCTCTCTCTCTCTCTCTCTCTCTCTCTCTCTCTCTCTCTCTCTCTATTCTATTTGTTTATGGGTTTTTAGTTTATAAATTTTATCCATACAGTAGTAATGAAATCAATTATTTAGAAATACTTTATAACTAATAGCTAGAGTAACTGTAACATTTTAGGTCTATATAAATATACGTTATAATCAGTTATATCCGGCAATTATTTTACTATCTAATTAGCGTCAAACCTAATAAGAACTTCGGGAGTTCATGACCTTTGTGCTAATTAATTCGTGACCTTTGTGATAATTAATTCTTGACCTTTGTGATAAGTAAGTTTGCGCAGAAGAATGCGGTATTTGAATAGAGGGATGAAGTAAATTCCATCGTGTTAACTCCAAAGCGAACTGGAACTTTCATTGTTGACAAATGTAGTTAAATATCAATGGGATCATTTGACTTTCAAACCCAAATGTTTGACTTTCAATCCCATTATTTGTTTACATTTTTTAAACTTTTATTTTTCTTAGAACTCACGTACATTCGGATCAACTGTTTATATTAGTCATGATTTGTATTATTAACCGTACAGGTCGTGTTGTTATTGTACCTGATACTTACAGTCATCATCACATAATCAAGGGTACGCTATTCCAGAAGCTCCTCGTAGGTACAGTTAGCTATACCGGATGAATTATTCCCGTCAGGATAACTATTTTTGTTGCCTTAAACTGCACTTTCTTCGCTATATCTGAAATGATCGCATTTATTGAGGAATACCGTCAGGTATTCATAAACATATACGTGGCAAGAGTTCTTTTCCATCGCCGCATTTGTGTATTTCCCTCCTTTTCTCTTTGCTTTAACATATCTATCTCTCACAGTGTCTTATTTTGAAATAAACACCCTTTTCGAAAATAAAGTGTGCACTCTATTTTGTTCATGATATTGATTTTATGAAAATATAAAATGTTTAAAAAATCTAATTAAACACGTAGAATGTAGAACGTAGACATTGAGCCCTCAAATGGCTTCGTACCTCGTTCGTGTTTGACAGCTGTGTACCGATGTATGTGTCAGCACTTTGCATTATGAGAAGATTACGGAGTTACCTCAAGATAAATGTGCAGATTAACTACTCTTGGGTGTTGCATGACGTGCACTTTTAACTGAGAACGAGGTACAAGCCAGTTTATTCTAAAGTAAAATAGTGAGTACTAACGTGGCAATCCTGAAGTAACTTAACTGGATTTACACTTTTTTAATGTAGGCTTGGGCGAGAACACCCTTTTTCATCTTTCTTATCAGGTATTTCTTGCAAGTATTCAAGGCCGAGATGTCTTAATTTTACATGGCGATATACCATTTAAAGAATAAGGAAAACCAAAATATATATGTAGGTATATATATAAATTTTTGGATATAGAGTCTTATGGAAATTTATTATTCATATTATTAAAACAATGTTCGATAAAAACAAATTACAAGATAATGGAAATAATGAAATGATTATTTAATTCCACAAAACAGCTTTAATTGCGACATATGTTTCGCTGTTAGGTATTTTCAAGCAAATAAATTGAAAACAAAACAAGTCTAAACTAAAAATGTGAGACAAAAGGAAAGGTTAGAAGAGTAAAGGGGTTGAGAAATGACAAAAGAAAGGTCAATGATCTAACCTGTGGAATGGAGTGGGGGTGTTTTAGAAAACAAAGGTTACATAATAGGTCTCAATAGTGGTGATGAGTTAAGATGTATTTGTTCATTTAAGTTGGAAGTATGGTTTTTTAAAATTGATCTATTGATTTCTAAACATTCCAGGTTATTGAGTTTCCTACTTTTTTGTTCCATATGCAGAAGTTTAACATTTAAATTAGGATCAAAAATATGTCCTGTGTCTAATAAATGATTTGCAAAATTTGAATTAGATTTGCCATACTTCCAACTGTGTACATGTTCTTTAACTCTATTCTTAACTGACCTTCCAGATTGACCTATGTATTCGCAATTACAATCATTACAAGAAATTTGATACACACCACTATTTTCTAAACTATCTCTCTTATCCTTATTGTTAATAATTGCCTAACGGCGAAACATATGTCGCAATTAAAGCTGTTTTTTGGAATTAAATAATCATCTCATTATTTCCATTATCGTGGAATTCCATCATGTACCGACTGTTGTGATTGTTTTTACCTTGATTTTCGATTGTTTTATGTTAAGGAGTATATTTACTCTGTCCTTGTACTGTACAATTTTGAGCGCTACAGTTTAAAACAATTCTGTATTACAAGTTTCCATCAATAAATACGGAATGCTATTTGTGCTGGAGGTCACTCTACGCAACTTGTATGTCTCTCTAATTCCCCAATGATCGGGTGTAAAGCTACTAATTAAAAACAAACACGTGTATCTTACATTGACGAATACTGTTCTCAAGAAAGAAGTCGTGAGTTTAGGTAAAAAGCTCATAAGAGCATTTCAGAGAGTAAGGTAGGTTTGGTTAACACGGCTGAGGATGTACCATGAGTGTCCTGTTGCATTTGTTTATGTAATATACACCTAAACCTACTATCTCTAAAAGAAATATTGAACTTAGAATCTTTAATCAACAAAATTTTAATTGTGTGCAGCTGTGCAGCTGTAATATACCGTTCAATGAACATTGTAGATAGGAATTCTAAAAACAACAAATGTATAACAGAACGGAGTGTCACCAGAGACCAGCTGCTCAGAGACATAAAAATATGAACTTGAATCAGCTGATCGAAACGTTCAGTTAAACATTATATAATTCCATAGATTGAACCGCCCGACGGAACAATCTGAGAAATGATACCTCTTTAACTTTACTTTAAAACCAGTTTAATATGGTGTCAGGACCGTAAGAAGGGATGGTCTTGTCCAACAGCGCATTCCATAATTTAAAAACAAAAACACAATAAAATAACTTTTCAAAAACCTTTATTTTAATTAGTGATGATGTATTATGTATAATAGTTTTTCTATATTTATATTTATATATAAATCTTTGCCTATAGAGCAAATACAAAATATAAAAACCTAAACAGAACTCAAATCAAAATTAATAAGCTACAAAAAATTAATAATTCTACTTGGGAAACGCGTACTTATTTTTTATTCCTCTCAATGTTTTTGAAACTTTGATATGTGTTTTCGAGTTTAAATTTAGTTATGATATATTATAAATAATAATAGATCGACTGAGTTGTGCGTAGGTGGATAAATCAATTATTATTTATATAAAAAAAAGTTTATTTTCATTTTTGCACAAGTGTATAAATCGTTGACTATAGATATTGGTGAACCCATTGCCAACTCTTCCAACTGAAGTTTTTACAGCTGAAATCGAAAATAATTGATTTAATAAAGATAATCCATTATTCAAGAATAAAATTTATTGGTACCGTTATGTTGTCGATCTTTTGTTTTTGTTTAGTTGCAATAATAGACAGTTAGAATCTCTACTTTAAATTCTGTAAATAGCAACATTCAGTTCACTATGGAAGTTGGTGAAAATAACAACATTAATTTTCTTGAACATAAAATTATTAGTATCACTGATACTTCTCATAAATTTAAATTCTTAATAAAACCAACCTAATGCGGACTGATTCCATCCCATTACCCACTAAAATGCTGTTTATCACAAGATGATACATAGACTAATTACGGTACCACTCTCTCAACTAATGACTTCAATGATGAACTGGATGTTGTTAAACAAATTGCTGTTAATAATAAGTGTCATGATAGTTTAACAGATAATATTGTAAGAAAGAAGTTAAAACGTAAAGCTGAACAATTTGTCTACTTTTCCCATAATCTCAGCATTAATAAAGTTAAATAATGTTAATTATCTTATATCAACAGAACTAGTTATAAAATCAGTAAACTTCTTTCTACTAAATGTAATCATAAAGTCGCCTTTTATTGTACATAAAATCTAGGAAGTTTTTTTAGTTTTCTCATTGTACACTCATTTAAAGAAAACGCTTGTAAAAATTTAAAAGTTATCGTTTTTTTTTTTTTTTTTTTTTTTTTTTCAATTTGAAAGTACATATTTTACCTAAGATGATTATTTGTAGAATCTTAACAACAACGAAAAATAACAATACAGAAAAAATATTACGGATTAAATGTAAAATATTGTAGCATAATACTCACGTATTTCTGAATAAGACAAGACAAGGTTGTTATCAAGTGGGGATACAATGGGTGAGGTTTAATAATCTTCTCAGCTACTGAACCAATCCTTAAAGTAATTTGGTTTATGGCCGGTTTGACAATAACAAAACTATTTCAAAATGTCCGTTTATAGTTCGAAACAAATATGTGACGCGCTTTTAATTCAACACAACTAAGTACAAAAATATTGTTTTAAAACCAGTGTCACAATACTTGTGATATAAAATTAAAATTTAAAGAGGGATGGAATGGTAATGGATAGTGAAGGAAACGAAATTTTATAATTATCAAGAGCGATTTATAATAATAATAAAATATAAAATGTTTATTTTCTTTTATTTGTTTGTTATTTTAAATATATATATATATATATATATATATATATATATATTTAAATATTTATAAACGTATAAATATATACTGTTATACGCACTGATAATAAATAAAGATTATTACCATTTTTTTTAAACATTGAAAAATATCTTTGAGTCTGTAAAATTCTGCTATTTGTAGTTTATTCTAGCACTAGTTTATTGTTTTTTAAATTATTTTTTTTATTAAAATGTTTTTGTGCTAAATCATTACTTTATATTTTACAGGAAACGTACAATTTCCAAGTATATACACTGGTATCCCGTTTTTACTCATTCATTACTGATATATTATATATTTTGAATGTTACATTTCTCTCTCATTAATTAAGAATGACAATCCACTTTTATAAACCCTCAATCCATGCATCATTACATAATGACATTCTTTGAAATTGTTGCAGGAATTGTCAAGAAATACAGGTATTGCAACATGGATGGAATCTCCATACACAAATGGAATAATTAATCTACCCTCTTCAGTCATAATGCTTTATTATTGTTTAAATGATTTATAATATTTGTACAACTTCATGTGTGTATTTTACTATCAGAGAGTGATTATCATCTGTCAAAACAAATAATTGCAACATAAAAAACACTTCTTTAACAAATAACAACACTTTTGTTTAGTTTGATTTAAATTATTTCTGTTTACATCAATAAAAACTGATATTATTTGATTGGTGTAGTTTAAAATATATGTTTTTTTGTATATAAGAACAAATTTTTCATATACAAGCTGGATATTTTAAATTTTTTATCATTACATCGCTAAACAAATACAATCATATTTTTTTTTTAACGGTAATCAATCAATCGCGTAAGATTTACACAGAACCATATAAAATCAAACAGATACGATGATTCATTGAAGTTAGAACATTGATTATTACATTTGGCAATATAATAATCAACAAAGTTTGTCTCCTTAGCAACGATGCTGTCCTAACATATAACTGGTAATTATAACGTATCTAATTAATTTAGGTTGTATTACATTTGACTTCCAAGTTCTCGCCTTGGGGATTTGTAGCGACCTATGTCTTTTGATCTGTTCTAGTTACTTACAATACCTCAGTCAAATTATACGTGTAATTGTTGAGAATTAGTGTCAGTGAAAAATTTACAACAAGAAAAGAACTTCATATAAATATATGCCCTGAAACACTTCGTATGTCAATCGTTTTTTTTTCTTTCGAGAAATAATGATAATTTTATAAATTATTAAAATTTTGAGTTTTAAATTTGGTATACACGTTTTTATTCTACTTTTTACCAGTAAGTTATACCAAAACCTTATACTCGTATGTAATTTTTTTAATTTTCAAAATGGCAGTTGTTGTTAAAAGTTTAATGCTAAATTTCACAAAAATCGTTTCTTTTTATGAACAATGGACAAGAGACAAAATATTTGCCTCCTTTAACATCAAACAAAATACATTAAAAAAAAAAAATTATATACAAACGATAAAATAATCTAATTTCAAATATTTTGGTTTTAAGCTCATTTTTGGTGCTGCAGACAATTACCAAGATATTTTTAGTTTTTTAGTTCTATTTTCAGTTTTTGATCGATATCATGATACAAATAACATGATAACATACAGATGTGTTGTATGCATTTTAACACACTTTAAATTTGTTTTTCAGTTACAAATATTGTGTTTAAATTTATTTTAACACGATGAATGTGAAAATTAGTTTTGTGTATAATGTTTATGAAGATCATCTTTGAAAATTAATAACAAACCACTTTACCTCTAAATTAATATATTTAAAATATAGGCTTTTAATTGAGGTCTATCGTTGTAATTGTTATTATTGTCCATGCATTATAATATTTTAAAACTTACCTCTAATTACAACTTGATAAAGTGATGTTGATTGGTGTACCCGATGTCCTTTTTTATGTTATATAATTTGCAAATTTGTGTTTGTATTAACTATTTTTTTTTAACAATCAAATCAAAGTAAATAGCTGATGGAAGAATTTTTTTTTTGTTAACGGAGGTAACGTTAATTTATATAACACATCTCTCTCTCTCTCTCTCTCTCTCTCTCTCTCTCTCTCTCTCTCTCTCTCTCTCTCTCTCTCTCTCTCTCTCTCTCTCTCTCTAGTTTATTTTTAGTTTATTTTAAGTTATAACTTTCATTTTGTCACTTTAAATTTAAGATTGTTACTTTTTATTTTATTTTAAATTATTAATTTCATTTTGTAGCTAATTTTAAGTTTGTTAATTTTTTATATTATCTTAGTTATTTTTAATCGATTTAATTTTTTTTGTTATTATCAAGTTATATTTTATATTTTTATATAATATGTTGTTATGTTGTATGGGGTTAGGTGGTAGAGAGGACTATACAGTCCTAACCTCGCCCCTAAATAAAGGCAAATCAAATCAAATCAAATCAAATCAAATCAAAATCTCTCTCTCTCTCTCTCTCTCTCTCTCTCTCTCTCTCTCTCTCTCTCTCTCTCTATATATATATATATATATATGTATAACAAATTATTTTAAAATCTATATTTGTTTGTAACTGTAACACAGACGCAAGTTTTTTAAACAACTTTACTGTAATAGCAGATATTTCTTGTTGAAACTCCATATTCAAGGATAAAATAAAGCAAAAGCCTAAAGTATCAATTATATGTATCAAATATGTTGCCCGATGATGCCACAAGGCGAAACAATTGTAGCTCATTTATTATATTATTATTATATTTGTAACTTTAAGGTTTTGCTTTATTTTATCCTTGGACAATTTTTTTAAATAAAATAATACAAAACGTGCAATCATATGATCAATAATCTCTGGTGGTGTATCTAAGTCTTAATGGAAACGTCATACATGATAAGACCATTAAAAAAATGTATATTCGTAAAATAATCATTATATAAAAATAGATAAATTAAATTTATATACTTGAAGTAAACTAAGGGAATCCACGTACACAACACTCCAACCAGGGATACTCCATGATCTGTCACGAGGTTATCCCTGCCTGGACTCTGTCCCACCTAGGGATTTGCCTCCCTCTAAGCGCGATAAAGTTCTGCTCTTTTTCACTATAACTTCTCGGCACGTCCATGGGAAGACCTTACAAGCTTGGTATGCGGAAAACGATTACTGAATCATTGTCCTACACAATAGAGGTACTAACAAGAAGGAAGGTGGTTTTTAGTGAGTTAGGATCTCTCACTTGGGATGATCAGATGTCTCCCTTTGTCTTTTAAAAATTATCCACCTCTTCTACTAATGTTTTTTAAAGCCTTTTAAGAAAAATCAGTAGGCCTTATGAAGTAAAATACTACTAATATAAATAGGTCGGTAGTATATATAGCTGGTTACAAATAGCATTGTGTGTATTAGAAATTTATCGCACAATATATTTGGTATTTATTTTTGATCTGAAAATAGATATTAGTCTTTGTTCCTTTAAACTGATTGATTATATTATACTGTATTACTTTGGAAGACAGTGTTTTCATGAATATCATTTCAACTTCTTTCAGCTTCCTGATATCGACGCCATTTCATCGCCAGCACTTGAAATTGTGAATATAAAATGACAAAAACTTATGTTTTTAGTAATTGAATATTACGAAATTATTGGTACTGCAACGTTTCTTCATTTATTTATTTATTATTATTTTTTTTAGTAAGATTTAGTATTTAGTTTAAAATTGTAATATATTTTAAACATTTAAGGAATATAAGCCTAGGTTAAAAGAAACTGATATTCTATTGGTTAATTTATGTAATCTTAAGAATTAAACTTACCTTACACCAAAGCATAATATTTCAATAAGAAATACGTAACTAGCTACTTTGTATTTGTAAGTAATTTAAAAAAAAAAACACGTATTTCGTCCGATTTAACTTTTCGTACCAGTTTTTACAATATAGGGGTAGTAGTGAATCGTATTCATGCTTTTTATCAGCTGTTTTAACATTGTCTAATGCATTTTAACTTAGTTGATGGAAACTTGTTCTACTTTGGGGATGATATACGGTGTTTACTTTCAACCTCGTAACTTCTTGACCTTAGAGTTTGACATCGAGACATTATTTCTGTCACCTTTGAGCCATAACTCTTTCCACTTGGTAGATCGTGTAATTAGTGTATTCACAAGGCTAAATATTGATCCAATTATTATTAGTAAATTCATCTTTATTACGAGTTAATTTTACATAATCGATGAATTTAATTTAGAAGAGAAAACAAATAAACTTTTTGTTTATCATCGCTCTTATTAGAAATGAGTAAATATCAATGCTGCTTGTATTAAAACCTAAACAAATAACCAAATTCCACCATTCAAATATATATGTTTAACTAGAAACCAAAACAATAAATTATATGGTATTTTACGATTTTTTTATAGTCACCATCTAGTTAAATTGGATTGTATCAAAGATTGTAACAATTCATTTCTTTATAATCACTCTAAAAGTTAGATTTATAGTACATAAGACATTAGAAACGTAATAATAACGTTAGCAAATTGATTATTACATCGTAATATTTAGTAAGAAAATTTTTTAATGTGTGGTAAAAGCGCAAAAGATAGTTTAAAAAATATAGGACATCAGGATGCCTACTTTAATTTAAAAATAAGTCTATATCACAATCAATTTAATTGACTTATATACTCCATATGGACCTGGAAAATAGTAAAATAAATGCTATTGTACTGCCCACATGACTTAGGTTTCGCTAGTTACGTTACCTTCTTCAAACAGACGAAGGAAACAATGGACATACAACAAGGTATAGCATGCACAAGACAGGAGGGAAGGAGTTCAAGAATCTGGTCATAATTTGAAGGGAAGTCTTTAAATCTAATAACTACATTTCTATAATTTCTTGTGAAAATAGTTTTTTACTTTTCGTAAAATCTTTAAAAATCCACATTATAATTACAATCTATTAAATTATGGGATTTTAAAAGGTTGGCAAAACTAGAGTCTATGACGCAAACAAGATGTCTAGATATGCTGCAATTACAAATATTTAAACATTTTAAAATAAGGATGAGTAAACATGACAGAAGTTTTGGTTGGGTTATTAAGAGTCTAGTTTTTCCAACCGTTTAAAACTCTGTAATTTGACAGATTTTTATTCTAATTTTGATTATGAGATTCTCCATTGACAGTGCTTAGAGTAAAAATTTAATTCACTAGAGATTATAGAAATTAGGACTCATTAAGTGTTGTTTATAAAGACTCCAAACTGCAACCTAGTATTAAACGAACAATTACAATTAAGTAATTCTCAACTTATTCAACCCTTAACCAGGGCTTATACCCTCTCTCTCAGGGGTTCACTACAGTGAGTCGTGCATGGCAATCCTAAGTGATATTTACTTAGATCTACTCCTTTTTTTCATCTGTTTCGCCCATTTGTCAGGCGTCCTTTATTGCATTAGCAATTTGTCAAACATTATATTATTTAATACTTAAATACACTTTAAAAACAAAGATAATTACAAGTTTATTTTTTAAATAAATTTATTTGTAAATAAATCAATTTGTCATGCTAAAAACACTTTGTGTAACTGATGTCCACTTTGTCCAAATTAACTTATTTAAAAAAAGTTATAATAATGTCTGTTTTTAAAATGTTTTTAAAGTTTGACAAATTACTAATGAAATAAACATGTTTGTTCTGATGATGCCTGATACATAGGCAAAACAGCTGTAATCAGGAAAGTACCAAGATTGCTCAGGCGAGTATAAAACTTTATAAATATTATAGTGAGCAATAGGTTATGCTAATACCACCATGAATTATTTACTATGAGGTCTCTCTTGACCGATTTTGTTCTCTTTCGACCTTGACGCTATAGCGTGCTCAGGGTCTTTAATTATTTCACGCTAAGTGTTTACTTTTTAAAAGGCGATGATGATGACAGAGAAGTTCTTTGCCTTTAATCAACCAAAAAAATCATCTTAGTCTGTTTCTTGTTGCATTTGAAAATGCCGTAACTGTGAAAAGTACAATAGTGTTTTATTTATTTAACTATTGTTGACCTACTTAGCCTTAAAATACTAAACAATATATTCATAGTTTTAATTCGGGCATCGAAAACAACATATATAAAAATGTTTGCTGTAAGAAAAAAAAACATTATTCGGTCAAAGATATACTTAAATATACATCTCTTATAAAACATGTTTTATATTTCCTTCAGAAAGTAACGACAAATAAGTAATTTAAACTTTGTTTATAAAGTACAAAATTCTCTAGATCGTGCTTATTATAATTTTATAGTTTTATTTAGTTTTATTCTTTTAGATAATATAAAATAATTTTAAACAATGAGTTGGAAAATACAATAGGTTTTTGTACATAAAATACGTATTATTTCACTAATCGAAAACAATCGAAATGTCGCATTTAAAATTTAATCTACGATGAAAGAAATTTTATATTTATTGCTGCTTATTTAAATACAATTGAATTTAACTGTTCTTGAACAATCACTGATTTTTCATTATAACTGAAGAAGATTATTACAATTATACAAACAGAATTTATTCAACGAGTATTAGAACTAAAATAAACGTTAGTATATTGAGAAATTTTATTTTAATCTATTATTAATAATTAGTTTCAAAGTTTGTCGTTGTTATTTGATAAAGCTATGACTTTCTTCGCATACTTTTTTATAACTTTTTCATTGACTATACAATTTATTAGGTCAAGTTCTATTTCTTCGTTCGATGATGGACCGGTCCCCAATAAATCAATTATTGACCTTTCTAAACATATATCAAAGCGGTATTCACCGGATTCTGAGGAGAGAATTATTGGAGGACAATATGTTAAAGACATTAGCAAGTATCCGTTCATGGTTTTCGTGTATCTATTAGTAAGTCTATTTTATTTAATCATAATTAGCAGTATATATAGAAATTATCATAAATATTTTTAAAAAATCTGTATTTAACTTATTTGAATAAACTAAGAACAGAAAAAGAAAATTAAAATTAAATACATATAATATATATCACTTTGTAAAAACTAGTTTCAAATGTAGAAATAAATGAGTTTTAATAATAGGTTACATAAAATATTATCAATATTTATTTTCATTTTTATACCAATCAGTTATTCATGTATAACAAGGTATATCCATGGGTAATGTCTGTCAGTTCACGGGCGTGTTGTGTCTGTCTATAATGGTTATTATAAGTAACTGTATCAAAAGCTTTAAACAAATCAAAATATGCAACATCTATTAATTCACTAAACAACATTTAACCTTCACCCGTTACAATTACGTAAGTTGGTGATTCGGTACAGCTATGAATTGGTTCCACATGATAGAGTCATCACTAACAGACCTAATTGACATTTGTGTAAATTACACCAAAAAAATCATTTATTTTAAAATTTATTATAAATTACACATTCGACTTTATTTATTATAAACTAGCTTCGCCCACTTGGAAGTCCAGCTTATTGTAATTAAAATACATATGCAATTTCTATTCTTATGTCAATTACTTTTTTAAATTCTCCTTTTAATTTTTTAAACAAACATACAAAATAGAAAAAAGAAATCGTAAACGATCACACGAGCGTTAGTGGTAAACATGTCTGTCTGTCACAGTAGTTAACAATAAATAATTATTCCATTTTTTCTCATTATTTTCTTCCATATTGGAAAACTATACTCTCCAGACTAATTTCTCACGACGGGTGTATGTACCAATTTAAAAATTAACTATCTAACGTGACGGGGTATCAGTGTAGAAAAGAAAATGGCGGAAGTTAAAATAGTAAGAAAATGCTTAAAATATGTCAAATATTGGGAACAACTTAACCAACTTTAACATAGATAAACTAAAACCTAATCTCTACAGAACTCAATAAATTCGATTGTTTCGTAAATTATGTCCGCTTTGGTTTTTAATATTAAAACGACCCCGATACAATGTTCTTGTATTAAATAAAACTTCTTTGTAAAATTAAATCAGATTAAATAAAGAGGTGCTTTTACAGAAAACAGAAAGCAAAACCTAATCTAACGTAATCTGATAACAAGCAGACCTTTTTTTTACAAATAGAAGGAGGGGTTAGTTTTCTCCCTTTTCCTGCTTTAATAGCATCTAAATACATTTTATTATGTATAGTAGGTGTATTACTTGAACCAAAAATATAATTATAATCTTGAAGCTATTATCGTATAAACTACATATTTTGTTTTTCAAAATGTTACCTAGTATCTTTTTTTTTAAAATATATTCAAATTTAAATAAATGCTGTACATAAAGTGAACGATTTGGCTACAATGTTTTACAGAACAAACAGCCAGAGTGTTACAGTGTTTTGAAAACATGAAGAGATATTGCAATATACATTTTCAAGTATTTTTTAAAATCATATTTATGATACAACTAAAACCAGGTTTGACTTACTTTATAATTTTTTTGTTGTTACAGTTAAATGATTATATTTAGATTTAAATTTATATTTTGTACCACACAGAAATGGATTGCACCACATGTAAGTTTTGGAGGACCTTGTGGCGGCACCTTATTAAGCAAAACGCATGTGCTAACTGCAGCACATTGTTTTAAGGAATGTAACTGTGGAATTCTTATAGACGACGATGACTGTTCCAATTGTACAATATATAACAAAGATGATTTTACGTTATACTTTGGAAATATTGTCCCCAATAAATCTAAAATTTCAAGAAAGATAAAAACTCTTCACATTCATCCAAAATACAAAGACCATGATCGTTCACACAAGTAAGTATCATATAAATTCATCATAGTATATAAACGAATAGTACAGTAAATATTAGACTGTTTAAATAATTGTATTCAATCACAACAGGACTACTTGAGGGATCCTGTTTAATATGAAAACTCATTTTAGTGAGAAATCATGAATAAACTGCAGTGAATAAATGACGACTGATGATAATGTTTGCAATTCAAAAATTGGGAGTTAGTTGCAATTTTTAAACTGCAAACCTTTAAAAAAATGAACACAATTTACATGGGCAATAAGAATATAGTCAGAACAAAATGAACAGTATTTGTTGTTCTTTGTAGATTACTCTATACATTGTCTCTATTTATGGATTGATAATGTGAGATAGGCCTATACCATGTACAAGAAGTCATTATGATTTAGCATTTTTTTAATGTGTAAATTTAAAACTAATCAGAAATGTAACTCACTGACATTATATTATTAAAAATATAATAAATAAAAATTAATAAATTAATTGAAGGACAAAAGTTAAATACACGCAAGTTATTGATTATAAGTATTATAAATAACGCAAATCTAATTGTTATTGGTAATAATAATGTGTTGTTAATATATATGCTAGTTAGCAACTATGCACCAGTTGGAAACAACACAGTAAGTTACTCATACATTAACCCCCTTTTCTTTCAATTACTCCCGGGAGCCCTTTACTCCCGATAAGAGCAATTTTAAGCCAAGAAAATAATAAAAAGAACCTTCCCATAGCATACGCTAGTCGAACTTAAAACGACAGCGAGACCAACTACTCTGCAATCGAAAAAGTATTACTTGCAATTGTATGGACAACAAAACATTTGAGACCATCTTATTTGGAAGAAAATTGAATATTTATTCAGATCGTAAACCCTTGTTTTCTGTCAAAAAACCAAATTCTAAACTTTGAAGATTGAGGTTAAAACTAGAGAAATATGACTATGAAATAAAATATAAAAAATGAAAATTGAACTAAAATGCAGTACTATTGAACTTATCGTGTCAGACAATGGAACTGAATTTAAAAATAAAATAATTAAAGATATCATGTAAGCACATATAATTAAAATATTATTAAAAACAAGACATTTTATAAACTGCAGAATTGTTGTATTTATAGTTATGGTCAATCCCATTATATATTTTCACTCAAAACTATTATCATTTCGTAATACTATATTGACGTTACATCTTTTCCTAATTCAATTTTAAATTTACAATTCTATATGTTTCCGGTAATATTTAACGTAGTACCACATTTTATTTATTTATTTATTTTTTTTGTATTCGTTTTTGCTTGGCATTTATTAGTTGTGTTTTACTATTTAATATTTGTTTATTATGTAATTCAATATTTATTTTTTACATGAGGTATAAATTAAAAAAGTTATATTAATTTCCTGAAGATGATAAGGATATATATATATATATATATATATATATATATATATATATAAAAATATAAACCCAAAATAAAAGTATAAAAGTTTCAGAGATATTTGTTTTCTGAGTAGTGGCATTCTGAATCATATGGTTATCTATCAATCAAGCTCTTGTTTTATTTTAAAATCAGGGAAAAAGCAAATATTTTGTTTTAGGAAATTGGTTAAAAGTGTACAATAAGTGTCTTATACCGGATGTTTGTTACTTGCAGAAAAATTAGTTTTAATTATATGAAGTAAGTATTTAGATATGTTATTACTTGTTGTAAATACTCTGTTTTTTATTTTTAATTTAGATGTATCTCAAGATTTGACATTGCAGTTTTAGAGTTAAGTACGCCAGTTCGCACCAGTGGGAGAATATCCCCTATCAAACTCCCTGAACCTGTTACTCTTGGTAAGGATAAACTATCTTCTACGATGACATCAAGCTTTTTTGACACGAATAAAAATTGTAAAATTTTAGGCTGGGGCGACATCGGCATGGTAGATAAACGACAAGCTATGACACGACAATTAAAGGTTGCTTCAATTCCATTAATTGGACACAAAAGGTGCATTAATATCTTACTTGATTATGATTATAAACCAGGGTATGCAAAAAGATATCCAACAGGAGATTTATGTACTGATACTAGCATCTGCGCTAAATGTCCTCTCTATAGAAATGCATGTAATGGAGGGGACAGTGGAGGTCCTATAATTTGTGAGGGTGTACAGGTTGGTTTGGATTCTTGGGCTCACAGAAAAGGTGTGGGTCCGAATTCGGTCGATGTATTCACAAGAGTCGATATTAATGTACAATGGATAAGAAGTAAGATGTCAAAGAAATATGACCGGATGCAATATGAATATTAAATAACAACTTCAAGATTGCTTATTGTATAATTATAGTTACACTGTATATCTCTAATTATATTATGTGCAAAAAGTACGGAATTACTTCTCTTAAAACACATCACGACTATTATCATGTATTATTTTAAGAAACTTGATGGTTTTGATTTTAAAATTTATAGTTAGTTGTGTAATTGTTTATGCTTATTGGTTTAAATGAATAAATATTAAAATTAACGATGAACAAGTTGATGGTCTAATGTTATTTCATGAAAATTATTCTTTATTAGTTTATTAGTATAGCAAAATTACTTGAAGAGTTGTAAATGTTATTCAAATGTTAAGGTCTTAACAGAATCGTATTTGTTGTGTTAAGGAAGGGTTAAAATCTTCATTGTTGCTCATAGATCCTCAATTGACAGTGAAATGTTTTTCTGTTTGTTTTTTACAACGACTGGTTTTGCTATTTCCATGAAATAGAAATCAGACTGTCAAATCAGCGGAATGTGATGACCGAATTAAAGATCACGAAAACTTTCAATCTAGTAGAAGAACGAACTTAGTGATGTGTAAGCTTTGAGGATTGTGATATCAAACTTTGAGACGAACGATTGCTTTATTTCTGTCTGACGCAATGACAATATCTCTCTTTTACTACTCTCACATTACTAAAATAAAAGCGGAATTACAATTTTTTTTTATAATTTATTCATATCTCTATTATAAAGTTTCTGATAATACTTCAGGAATACCAAAACTTAATAACGTCTTAATAATTACTCACAAATTATAAACAAAAAACAGGTCAATGCAAATCTATACTTCAAAATATTACCTAATGTGATCTTGAGATATGCAAATGTATACTTTAAAATTCTACTTAATGTAATGTGATATTGTGCTATGAAAATCTACACTTCAAATTAATACTTAAAGTGATGTTGAGCTATGCTATCAGAAAGAATATTTTTATTTATTATATTTGTAATTTAATAGAATGGCTCTTATTAGAATGATTTACCCGCAGTAGTGAAAAGTGAATCAATGTAAATGAAATTAACAAAAAAATCTTAGTTAAATATTAAAAGTCCTCTCTAGAGAATGTTTCTTTTTTCTGCGATCTAGATAAAATGTTATGTAGTGAAGCCTTTGCACGAAAGGTGGTTTGTAGTTATGAGTGTTTTCTTCTTCTAAATTATGAAGATTCAGTCATCCATTGTTGAACGGAAGCTGGGGAATTCAAGATGCAATAACATTTTATAACCACCAATTTGTATAGAAATACATTTTGAGAAATATTTATAAAAGTTATTAAGCCGTGTCGTTACATTTCCAATAAGTTTTTCAAGTTCACTAAAAAGTCAACTTACGTTTGAGAAGTTTGTATTTTAACAAAATAAATAATTTATTAATATATAAATAAAGCATTAAATTAATTGTATTTTTTTAAATCAAAATATAATAAAAGCTATCAATAAATACTGAAATATATTTTATTGACAAAGTTTTAGATTTATTAACATTAACAATGCATTTTCTTTTCTTAAATTATTGTTTATTTCAAATATTCTACTTATGATAAAATTATTTATACACCCCTATAATTTAATTTATTCATCCTGAAATAAAAAACGAATACTGAAAATTAGCCAAAGGCACATTTACAGAATATCAGCAATAAAGTAGGCATCTTTAGAATTAGAAGTAATACTATCATTTATTTGAAAAATATAATTTTATTTTGATGTCTATTTCCATTTTCAATAATATAAATATTATCAATAAAATAAAAAAGTATAAAGATAGGAATTAAGTATACAGATTATTTTGAAAGATTTCATTTTATTTATTTTTATTTAATAATTAATGTCTAATAATTATTGTTTGAAAAGAATTATACTTAGAAGTACTAAGTAGATAAGAGGCACTAGTTTACCAACATTTTTAATAATTAAAATATAACCCTCAGTGAACATTAAAAATGAGTGTGTCAAACCCAAGGGACTTCTTTCAGATACACCTCTCTTGGGTTAGATTTCTCTTGTGTCAAATTTCTTATCACTTATCTCACTTGAACAACCCTTGCTCTTTTCCAATTCTGTCGCTATTAAAATATTCAATTGCTAGAGATATTTATCTTATGCTCTTTTATTCTTTTAAATATAACCGAAAGGTTTTCACCTTTAAACAATAAGGGAAACAAATATTAAAATATCTATTCTTTATTTTTATTTTCTTAAATATGATTGTCTAACATTTGAAACTAAAATTTAACTTATGATAAAACATATCTCCACTCTTCAGTTGATATTATAAAACAATGTTGGTATTTCCACTTTATAAGGTTTTCTGTTATACTATTTCATGAAATTACTATCAAATCAACAATTTGCATGATCTACAGTACAATTAATTGTAAACAGCGGGAAAATCTATTATTAATAAAATTAACCAAAATGTAATAGTGTATATTACTTATCCAATAAAGGAAGTATATGGTAATTTTGGTAATTGCAAAAAATAGACCTATGCAAGTGAGTGGAGACTTTTTAATTATATACAAATCTACAAGACCAGTAGTACATAGATGACTTCTACATAGTTGTGTTATACTCAATTACTATATTCAGGAAACTTGTCTAAAATGCTGAAAAGACCAACGTTGGGCATTACGTTTAATGATCCAACTTATTATAGAAATCTAGAAAACTAAAAACATTGTTTGAGACATCGTTGCTCTTATACATAAGGATAGATGTTCAATGAGCACTGTGGTGAATGTGAACAATATAAAATACTGAAACCTCTACAACAAAATTGTTTCAGTGTTTTATATTATAAAATAAGGATCTAACTCGGTAAGACGTTTACACGGAAATATTTGAGAAGATAATTGCAGCCAGTGTATCTGAGTTTGTCAAAGTGAAATAACTTCATTGCGAATATTGTCATTTTCAGAAAAGTACTAATGGATAATGCTAATCAGTACAAAATAAGGCAATTCACATTCAATTAGCAAATGGTTTTTATAATGAGATGTTGATTTAACTTCATACTTTTCTAACGATTAGGATTGTGTTTTGTTTTTAATAATATATTGTATAAGGACATTATCTGTTGACAGTTGTTGTTTAACATATTAAAGATTCACCTTCAACCTGTCAATTACTCAGTATTAAAATGTTTATTTAAAAATGACAAGGTTGTTATTGTTGAAGAAGTTAAGTAAAGTTATTGATTGCTGTTATTTATAGATTCATTATTCACATTGTTTATCGGTTAACCTTAAAAACATCGGTATATTTACGTTCAATATAGAAATAATGGATTGACCTATTCATTGCTTGTCAGTTCTAACTTTATTGAATTGTCTCTCTAATTGATGGACAGCACTAAGCAATTAAACTAGTACTTTTATATAGTTTCCCCAATTGTATTTTATTATTTACATAAAACTTTTATTATATTAATGACTATAATAATTTAAATTTGATATTTTCCTAAAGACCACACTAAAACATTCAGCCTAATTTTAAGGAGCTCAGAAATTTTAAACCATTTATTGAGAGATGGAAATTATAGGTGTATATAATCCATGATGAAATAACGCGCTACTCCCAGAAATAACACTTATATATTGTTGCTGTATGGGCAGCTAATCATCCATTAATCGGCAATCTGAATAATTTTCCCTATTAAACACTATTTGACAATTGTATGTTTAATATCAATGTAAATTTAATTCTCGTTGTAAGATTCTATTTTTATGAAAAGTTTTGAATTAAGAAATTATATAACATTGCATACTTTGAAATTTGAACATAGTGAATATCTTTGTGTGTGTAAAATTATAATTGATGTAAACATTACCAGTACAAAGCTTTATACATTTGATCTTATTATATAATACACCAACCCATTTTTATAATACATAAATATTGGATAAATTATCTATACTTTTCGATACATAAGTTTAAATAAAATAAAAAAGAGGTCCGATAAATAATCTAATTATGATATCTCTTATTACTGTTTGTCTGGATTATCATAAGCTCTACATTAATTTCCTTTCCACTATATACTGTCCCAAAAATACTAAGCTTTATATACTTCAACAATGTTACATACCTTGCATTATTCTATATAACATGTAAATTGGCTTTACATGTAATCGTAAAGTTGCATTTTATTGTACAAAAAATCTAGGGAAAATGTTGGTTAATAATAAAGATAAAAAAGAAATGTTAGAAAATAGTGGAGTTTATAAAATATCTTGTCAAGATTGTGACTCTGAGTACATAGGTCAAACAGGTAGATATATAAAAGTTAGAATTAAAGAACATGTAAATAGCTGGAAACATGGCTATAGAAACTCTAACTTTGCTAACCACCTTTTGGACTCGGGTCATAGTTTTGATCCGAAATTGAATGTTAAACTCTTACATATAGAAAATAAAAGTAATAGATTAAATAATTTAGAATGTTTAGAAATAAATAGATCTATTTCACTTAGGCCTATTCTCAACCTAAATGACCAAATTGTATTTAATTCGTCACCTCTTCTAAAACCCATCCGTACCATAGTTCATCAACCTTTATCTACCTGCTAGGTCACCCCCTACCTTTCCCGATTTCTCTATTGTATTTCAGTTTCCTGTACTTATGTTTTGAATAGTTGTCTATACCTGTAAATTATCAGTAGCGCGTCGATGCCGCAAGGCGAAACAATTGTAGCTCATTTAACTAATAAATATTTGAAACTTTAAGCTTTTGCTTTATTTATCCATAAATAATTCGCTACAAGTTGTTTTCTTGAAGTTATAACATAAATGTAATCTTGAATTCTAATAAATCTTAAAACGTAACGAAGGAAAGTTTGTTAATTGTTTTGAAATTTTTAATGTAATTACAAAAAAAAACGCAAGTGTGTTTATAGACTAGTGCTAATCTAAACAAGGAATGAGAGTTTCAAAACATTGTTAGAGAGAAATAATTTTGCAATTCGTTTATTTTTCTTTTTTTTATATATAGCCTAGTAATATATAATATATATTTAAAACACTATTTAAAAATCACTAATTTCAAAATTATAATATACGTTTAATTATATGTTATAGTTTTTGTTATAGCGGAACGAAAAAATTTGTTTTTTTTTTCTTTTCGTGTCGAAATTTAGAGTAACGTGTACAAAATATATAAAAGCTGAACTACGATAAGTAGAACAAACACAAAGTGGTAAGTATTAAAAGATATTTATAATTTCAATAATAAGGGCTGCCGTCTTTTCTTGATTATCTCAAAACTTGTTAATAAAGTTATGAAAACCATTATATAATAATATAAAGTATAGTTAAAATATTTTTAATCAGATTTATAATTTGTAATGAATATGGAAAAGTTAATTACTTGAACAACAAACCACAAACAGTTTAAGTGTCCCATATACCTCTGTTCACATTATGCCAAATAAACCTCAGTTTTTTTAACAAGTAGTATACCATTCATTGTGATAATTAATTATGTAGCCTATAGATGTGAACCTAAGCTGCAATTTGTAAGGAATACCATTATCCTCGCTTTCTGAACACAGTTACAGTAATTTGACGAGAATATTGTTTAGTTCACTAGAATAATTAGAAACCACGTGATAACAATAGTTACAGGGATGTTTGATATTTGAGTTGAATCTATCTCCCTTTACATATAACGCTCCTTTAAATATTAATTTAAAAGTTTGTCCATTATTTCTAATCTCAAAACAGGACCTTTATGTGATTATTTAAACATATATTGGTGTATATGATGATGCTACATTGATAGTAATTTTGATACTTTTACAATAATAATATCCTTTTATTTCATTGTTTTGTTTTTATTACTACATTTCTTTTAGTAAGTATATGTGTTTTGTAATATCTAAAAGGACTCATTGCGTTTAAAAAAAAATCATATTTTTAATAAAAAATAATTCACAAATTATTTGTAAATTTTATTCCTAAGGGATTCATTACCCTCTCTCACTCTTTAGTTATGTTTACTTTGATTTTCTTATTATATGTTTGTTACATTATTTTAGCTATTCTACTTTTAAATATTAATTGCAATATTGTATTTATATTTTATTTTTTGGCATTCATGTCATTAACATGGAATAAATGTTAAGGAAATGTGATTTCAGTTTTCATAACTTTTGTTGTTTTAGTTTGCATTTGTGTATTTTAAAAATTATGTTACTCTTAAAGTTTGAGTATTTAAGTTACACTGCGAATGTAATATTGATTAATGTAAAACTACCGAAAAATGAAGTCCACTGTTAGTAGAATTAAATTGAATACATTCCAACTAATTTTTCTCATAGTATCCCTTCTGGCGTTTTGTACTCAATTTGTATTTTGCTGTCTGTTCTTACCTTTCAGGTTCACGAAGTTTTAAACGTTCACAACAATTAAATTATGGTCATATTTATCAAATAAAATATTATTTTACAAATAATAAATTACAATATATAAATACATTTTGCTTGTATATTTTTATATTAATCAATTGAAAATTATAATCATTTGGTAATTTAATGTAATGATTTACGCAAAAATAATGTAGTTAGTTGTGAGGTATTAATTTAATCAAAAAAGTATTCTAAAAAGATAAGAAAATATCACTCAAAGTGTAATACAGTTTCACGACGCAAGGACTTAATCTTAAAACTAAAATATTGAATGCTGTAAATATGCGTTTCTTATGTTATGAAAAGTTATTTTCTTTATTCACAGCTTTACTAAATCTATCCTACCTGTTCCGATGTTTATGTAGTTGTAAGTCAAAGCAATCAACTATAGAAAACAGATCTACGAAAGACGGTCGGGGTAGAATTATACAAGTACCTCTTGTCACGCAGTTTAGTTTAAAACAATGAAATCAGTATCGACATCTTCTCCCTTGTTTTATTTTACGCTATAAAAACAAAGAAAAAAACATTGTCTAATTACTCTTTACTCTTTAGATTAAAAAAATTATTTGATCTTCTATAATATTGTTTACTTTTGGTTTGTGTCGGAGAAAAATAGTTTAAGCGCAGATTATCTTTCTTAAAACATGATAATGGGGTGTATGGCAGGGTTTTGCATCGATGCCATTGGTGTTTTATATTTACATCACTTATAAATATTTGTCTAAATTCAGGTATTAAAAGTTACAATCATAAGTTGATGACGTGAAAATTAACTTTAATTTCGAATTCCCAGATTTGAGTAAATATATATTGAATGATGATTTAGGTACTATTGAATCCTGGCACAATAAAATTGCTGTAATAATATTAAGTCATATTAAAACCAAACCCAATACATATTTCTAATGCTAAACTTATTTATCAAACTGATGTAAGTGATGAACGCAAAATATCTTATTATGAAAAGTTTATAATTTCTGATTGACACTTAACAACACTTTCGACAGGAATGACCTACAGGGTGTAATATTTTTTTATGGTAAACACAATTAGACAAAAAATAAAACATCTTTTGACATTTAATGGTATCGTTCAGGGATTAACAATGAAAGCATTAATTTGTTTTCAAATACATGAACAGAATTAGCTAACAAACTACAGGGTGCTAAACATTATTGTTAATGTTACATTTTTAATACAACTTAATACAAAACCTTTTCAAACGGATGTGTCAATATGTGTGATTTAAATGAGTTCAGAGATTTAATTTTTTAATTTTTATGTTGATTATTTACTGTGTGGAATACTTTATAATTACTTTATATTCATAGGTGAATATAATTTTATATTCCAGATTTCATATTATTACCTTGAATTTAATTTTGTGAATTCATGAATCTAAAAGGAAATTACTGAAGTAATGTCAATACCAGTCAAATTCAGAGACGTGACAAAAACAAGGCAGTTATTTTTTGTACAAATTGTTTCTTTAAATCTTTGAAAACACATTCTTCAGTAATGACGTTGAATAAACATGAAATCATTACAGATATTATTGTGTCAAATATTTCATCAAAAGAACACATCTGAAAATGTATTAAAAACTTATTTCGATTTTACAATTGAAAATATATATTGAAGATAGGTAAAATTACATATTTCAGAAACCAATGCTATGAATAAAACTATTGTAAAAGAGATGGTAAGAAGGTACCTCATCTTACTTAGGAATAAAAGTGTATTGAATAGATTGGTATATCTAAATCACAATCAACGAAACCCTTATATAAATGAATATTGTTAGTGATTGTATGATCATTGTTTTTCACTCATATATAAATTATTATCATAGAATTAAAACTTCATATGGATTTTGCAAATTATACTAATAGCCTAAAGATTTTAGAAAAACATCGATAATGATAATATTAAATGACTACGAAATATATATGAATTATAATAATAATTAATTAATTATCAATGAATGTAGTTCTGTATTACTGAAAGTCTCTTAGAATTGATATGAATACTCCTTTGTTACATATTATGAAGTTTGACCTTTGTTAATTTCTAAAACGAACATATTTACGTATAGTGATTACATAAGACGTATTTCACGTCTTTAAATTAAATTATGACTTATGCATTTTAAATAAAATGTGATACACAATATCCATTATAAATGTACTCAAATTTTATGTAAAGATAAACTTTGGGATTGGATAATGTGTGAGTTTTAACATTGTTACAATGTTATTTTTAACTTATTTATTTTAAGTTTATTAAAAATAACTTTAATATTTAGTGCGTTATGATTTCATACGTAACTTGCCGTCGTAAAATATGTTCAAAATAATTTTAGAATTATTTCATTTGATATTTAATAAATATTATTATAGTTTAAATTTCTCAAAATTTTCAGTATTTTAAATAACTAGATTTGGTTAGTTTCATGTTAAATGTGTAACAATCCTAGTCAATGTTATTCAAGACATGTTTTTCAATATTGTTATTGTTACGAAGCACAGTGATAAATTTTAGTTATTAAGGTAAATCGACATCTTAGAAATAAATCAAAAATACAGTATAGGCTGCATTGTAAAAAATCATAAATGTAACTTGGTGAATCCAATAATAACTAATGAAAATAGTTATAGAAGAAAGATAGTTGAACAAAAATAGTACTATGTTTTTTTATGTAATTGATTTTTTGTAAGAAATAACATTTTAAACCTAAACACTATTGTCTGACATATCAATAAACACAATATTTTCTGACATCAATCAGACTGCAGTTTATATTTATAATGAAAAGTTGTTATACATTACTATTATAAATTTATTTTTAACATTGATATGGGAACAAACTGTCAAAAATAGAATAGTGGCCTTTGTGTTGATTTAAATCCATCTCACAACTAAATGTTGTTTCCGGGACTGTTTTATCCGGTAACATTAATTATATACAAATTATATAAAACTGTAATGAGATATATACGAGTATAAGATTGAATACTGCAACTATAAGTTAGACTGTTCTATTACTTAAATTAAAGGAAATTTAATAGCTTTGGATACATATATAAAATGACTTTAACATTAATTGTGGTACTAAACCTCGTTTAAAATTATCCTAACATTAAACCAATGAAATAAATAAATCAGCATGATTTTATAAATTCTATTTGTTTCTGAAAGATATGTTGTTCTTTGTTATATTTAATATAATTAAAAACAATATCTTTATATTACAATTAATAAATTATTTAGTAATTATAGTAAATACTTCCAAATAGTATAAAATTTATTTTATATTTAAAATAACATTTGTAATAGTTAAAAATTTTCATTTTCCACATCAGAATGAGGGAAACTCTACAGAGATGTTTTCTACAGAAGTAGAACTTAAAAACTTATATAACACAAAAATCAGTTAATTGAAGAGTATTCATAATTCAACAATATTAATAGAAATTCTCAGAGAAACTAAATGTTTTATATAAAGAAAATAAATGTAACCTTTAGACTGATTAGTAAATTATAATGTTACAACATCTTTTTGTATCTAAGGAAATGAAACTAAGAAAGGGTTAACAGGTTTTAACTTAATTTATTTGAATCAGACAACATACTGATAATATCAACGATAAAAGAAATGCATTTTCATCCGTACCAATACACAAAAATCACACAGTCATTAAATGTTTTGGTTGAAAGAATCGTATTTTTGTAAAGTAAATAATCGTTATACGATTAAATAATAACTTTGACTACTTATTATAATCAGACCTAAAATTCTATTGTAAAAATCGTAATAAAATTAAGGCTTGTATTGATTTTCCTAAAGGCGATGAATAAATAAGAGAGGTTTTTTTCTTCAAATTATATAAATCAACAATAATGTAAATTCTGTTGATACTAGTGACATCAAATATTAAAAACCTATAGTTAATATCAAATCAATAATAAATGATGGTATAAACTTATTTGTAAAAAAAAAATAATGTAAATTCCTAAATTTAAACACTCCTTTAAATCTAAAATAACATAATCTCTGGAATTTGCCTTTACTTCAAATTCAATGTTTCTATATCTTGAATGCACATAAAACATTGCAAGAGCTAATTATTCTGGGATTATTTCCTCGCGTAAAAATATTTCCTTTTCCGTATGATTACTTCTATAAATAAATATTGTTAAAAATAATACTAGCTGCAAATGCAGATTTAAATGTAGCTATGTCTTACGAGTAATCTAAAGATAAATTCAAGAACAAGATAAATGAAGTATTAATTCCAAGATATAAGATATATATTTGGAAAAAAATGTAGACCAAACAAAAGAAATATCATGATAGAGTTAAAGTACACTTAACCCACTGGTCACGTGATATGCCTGAGAAATAATCAATAGGACCAAACACATAACAAATATAAATTGACTGTCAATATATAACCGATGCTGCAGATTGTCGTCCTAAAGTATACTCTAAAACAATAAACCATTACTGCTTATGTGCTTTAAAACTATACTAAATAGCCAGAACATTAGAAATTCGAATGAAATTCGAAAAAAAAAAAAAAAAAAAAAAAGGCAGAACAGCGATAGAGCTTAGTATTTTTGGTTGTACCCGTGATGGTAAATACATTGAATTTTAAGCCATAACTTATAAAACATAAATGTTTCAAAATCTGGTTATCTATTAACGTAATTTATTGTAGTTTTGTACAAGTATCGCAATGAATTTATTAATGGTCTACTAGAAAATGACTGGTCTATCAAAGTAAGGTAAATCCCCCGCCAAAAAAATTTGAATGTTTCATACTAAAATAAATAAATTAACGGTAAAATGTTTGTTAGCACAAAGGTGGAATTTTTTCGAAACGGTTCTATAAGGATTTGGAAAAAAAATCGAAATAATACGTGAAGGCTTAAGAAAATGATTCATAAACATTGAACTAGCAAATAAACTGTCATTTGACACAACACACGTACAACATGAAAATCCTTACTTAGAAATAGTTTTGAAAACTTTAGCACCTAACCGTGAAAAACATCTAAACCCCTGAATATGACTTTAGAATGACCTTCCATGTGTTGCCACGGGGGACACATAGACATGACTTTAAAGTCTGTGTCAAATCATCCCTCTTACGGCCTACTTTCAAGGTCATAACCTTGGGAGTTAACTTCATCGTGACTTGAGGGAAGAAAACTTTTCTCATTTATTGTTGGTAATGGAAAAGTTTTTGAAGAAAAGGATAGTATAAATATTCGTGTTAACTTTTGCGATGTTGTGGGAGATATGATCAGCTTGTCTTATAGAATTATATCACAACAATTATCAGGATGGAGAGGATCGCGCTTTATTGTTGAAAGAAAGACGTATTCTCATTACAACAAGTGAATCAGCCAACAGAATCAATAACTTGTTTGTCTGTTGTGCGTGGCATGCTCCAGAGTCTGTCCATGTGACAGCTTGAGCATACTCTAGCCATAGAGTAAAATTGTTGTTTACAGGGAGGTCCTGAGCAATGAGGAATTGTAAGTCTATGCTAACCACTTCATTAGCTTGGCGACGTAGACCAAAAAGAAAGAGGTGATGGTGTGATCAATGGACTTAAGTCCAACAATTTTATTGTTGTTATACTTAAATAAATACCGTCTTCCTCAACATAAACTTAACTTACCCTCTCTAAATAAATAATACAGTATAGTTTTTAACAACTCATTAAATTTACAGCATTATTAGCTGATTAATCAAGTTTGATCAAATTGATCAGGCTTAAATAATTTCCTTTAGTTTCAAAATACCAGTATTTAAACTTTACAAATAACCTATTTTTATGTTCTGATTTTACATTCTAATCATCGTGATTTGTGTTCTGTTAAATACACCGTAAGGGGCACGGGTAGGCCTATCCAGTTAGTATATTTTTTTTTAATATTATTATTATTACTATTTTATGCTTTCTAGTTTTTAGTTAAAAATCTCGTTTTAATCTGAAAGCTATGTATTTTGAGAACTATATATTACAGAACTGAGATTCAATTCATTGGTTCCTAGAAGTGTAATATTGCAATTTTTAAAAATCATACTACTTGTAGAGGGGATATGGAAGTCTATTTGTCCATCCACACACTAATCAGAATACTCCAGCCACACTTGGACTTTTTGTACTCAAACCTCCAGAATAGACTGGAAGAAAGGATAAGAAGGTGAAAGGAGGAAAGAGTGGTCTCATCCCAAAGGAAAGAAAAACTGAAAAAGGAATATATATATATATATATATATATATATATATATATATATATATATTGCTTGGTCAACTAGACCATCACCTTCAGAAGTCTGGTAAAACAGCTCCCAGTTACTTGACATGCCCTCTCAGGAAACTGGCTGCTGGACCCATAATCAACTCCTTGAATAAGCTTCTATTGAAGATGTCGTCTGTGGCTTAGGGAAGGTTCCAGAGGGACATTCCTTCATCAAAGTCACGACCTACACAAAATAATTGTACATTATCTTAACAGCAATTATTGTCTTTAAAAAATTATTTTGTCTGTAATTAATTATGGTTAGATGAATTATTGATTAATATTAATCATGTATGTTTGCATTACTATTACATTCCTTTCTCACTCAGAAATATATTCATGTAATATATAAGCATTTAAAATATTATTTTGATGTTTTCTTCACAACTTGTTGTAATCAAATAGTGCTTCTGTACAAACAGAATAATTATATCTTAAGGAATAGAACAAAAAATACGTCTACTTGAAAAAATATGAAATATATTTATTTTCTTTGGAAGGTAATATTCTAAATATCAGTTACAATATAATATTAAAAACGAGTTTCTTTGTCATACATGTTGTTTGGTCTATTGTTATTTTTATTGACTTTCTATTGTTACATTTTATTAATAATTCGTCACATGTATGTACACAGATGGCTTTTATGTTGATATGAGGATGATTAATTCTTTTGTTTAATCAGTGGTTTTTCATTATAATTTTAAAAAAATCTTACCATTATTCAAACAGAATTCAATCCACGTGTATTGGAACTAAACTAACCGTTATTATATTAAGAAATTTTATTTAAATCTATTATTAATAAGTTTCAAAATTTGTCGTTGTTATTTGATAAAGCTATGACTTTCTTCTCATACTTGTTAATAACATTTGCATTGACTATACAATTTATTACGGAAAGTTCTATTTCTTCGTTCGATGATGGACAGGTAACCAATAAATCAACTATTGAGCTTTCTAAACACAGAGCAAAGAGGTATTCACCGGATTCTGAGGACAGAATATTTGGAGGACAATATGTTAAGGACATTACCAAGTATCCGTTTATGGTATTCGTGTATCGATATGTAAGTCTATTTTATTTAATCATAATTAGCAGTATATATAGCAATCTTCATAAATAAAAAAATATTTCTGTATATAACTTATTTGAATAAACTAAGAACAGAAAATGAAAATAAAAATTAAAAACACTTTATATATCACTTTGTAAAAACCTGTTTCAAATGTAAAAATAAATGAGTATTAATAAAAGGTTACATAAAGTATTTTCAATATTTATTTTAATTTTTATACAAATCAGTTATTCATGTATAGCAAGGTATATCCATGAGGCCTGTCTGTCAGTTTGCTGGCGTGTTGTGTCTGTCTATAACGGTTATCATAAGTATCTGTAAAACAAATAACTGTATCAAAAGCTTCATACAAATAAAAATACACAACATCTATTAATTCACTAAACGACTTTTAGCCTTCACCCGTTACAATTACGTAAGTCGGTGATTCGGTACAGCTATGAATTGGTTCCACATGATAGTGTCATCATTACCAGACCTAATTTTGACAAATGATCAGTACATTTGTATAAAGTGTATATTTCACAAATAAAAATCATTTATTTATAATTTATTATACATTACACATTCGTCATTATTTATTGTAAACTAGCTTCGCCCAATTTTAAGTCGATCTAATTGTATAATTAAATACATAAGCAAATACATTTTTTAAATTTCCTTTTTGTTTTTTAAGCAAACATACAAAATAGAAAAAAAACATCGTAAACTATCACACAAACGTTAGTGGTAAACAAGTCTGTCAGTCTCAGTAGTTAACAATAAATAATTATTTTCCTTTTTCTCATTTTTTTCCTGGGTAGCTTGCCCTATTGGAAAACTATACTCTCCAGAGTAATTTCTCACGACGGCGTTGAAAGAAAATCACTTATAATTTAAAAACTTCTGAAACAATTTTAATAATTCTAAATAACATAATTATTATCTACTAACTTTGAAAATGATAAAATATTTGTTGTATGTACCAATTTAAAAATTAATTAGACAGTCAGTCAGATAAACGGACAGACAGTGAGATGTTGTGTTAAATATATAGTGACATAACCTTCCTTATTATTATATTGAACAATTAATAAACTTAGTTATAAGAATCAAACTTTAAGATCCTGAAAGAACTGTTTACTTGGTGCAAATAAAAAGTAAAGAAATTTACTATTGTTATTTATTCATTACAATAACTATATAAAATACTGTTAATTATTATAAATGTAATAACAGAAATTTTATATGTAAATTTCCACTGTTAAATTTCTTAAACAACTTAAACACTTCAATGTATTACAACACTCTATCGTTCATATCCATAAATTAAATGTAATCCTTTTAAATCAAATTTATTTTTCATGAAATTTTATTATGAATGCTTTAACTCTGTAAACATAGGCACATTGAGTCTGAAATAAAACATCTCCTACAGAACTCAATAAATTCGATTGTTTGTAAATTATGTCCGCTTTGCTTTTAAATATTAAAACGACCCTGACACAATGTTCTTGTATTAAATAAAACTTCTTTGTAAAATTAAATCAGATTAAATAAAGAGGTGCTTTTACAGAAAACAGAAAGCAAAACCTAATCTAACGTAATCTGATAACAAGCAGACCTTTTTTTACAAATAGAAGGAGGGGTTAGTTTTCTCCCTTTTCCTGCTTTAATAGCATTTAAATACATTTTATTATGTATAGTCGGTGTATTACTTGAACTAAAAATATAATTATAATCTTGAAGCTATTATCGTATAAACTACATTTATTTTGTTTTTCAAAATGTTACCTAGTATCTTTTTTTTTAAATATATTCAAATTTAAATAAATGCTGTACATAAAGTGAACGGTTTGGCTACAATGTTTTACAGAACAAATAGCCAGAGTGTTACAGTGTTTTGAAAACATGAAGAGATATTGCAATATACATTTTCAAGTATTTTTTAAAATCATATTTATGATACAACTAAAACTAGGTTTGACTTACTTTATAATTTTATTATTGTTACAGTTAAATGATTATATTTAGATTTAAATTTATATTTTGTACCACACAGACATTGATTCCACCACACGATTATGAAGAAGAAATTTGTGGCGGCACCTTATTAAGCAAAACGCATGTGCTAACTGCAGCACATTGTTTTAATCAATGTAACTGTAAAAGTTTTATAGACGACGATGACTGTTCCAATTGTACGATATATAACAAAGATGATTTTACGTTATACTTTGGAAATATTGTCCCCAATAATTCTAAAATTTCAAGAACGATAAAAATTCTTCACATTCATCCAAAATTCAAACATGTAGATCGTTCACACAAGTAAGTATCAAAACGAATAGTACAGTAAATATTAGACTGTTTAAATAATTTTATTATATCACAACAGGACTACTTGAGGGATCCTGTTTAATATGAAAACTCATTTTAGTGAGAAATCATGAATAAACTGCAGTGAATAAATGATGACTGATGATAATGTTTGCAATTCAAAAATTGGGAGTCAGCTGCAATTTTAAATTGCAAATTTTTTTAAAAGAATTAACACAATTTACATGGGCAATAAGAATATAGTCAGAACAAATGAACAGTATTTGTTCTCTGAAGATTACTCTAATAGTTGTCTCTATGGATTGATAATGTAAAGAAAATGTGAGAAATACCATGTACAAGAAGTCATTATAGTTTGTAATATAGCATTTTTTTTTTAATATGTAAATTTTAAACTAATCAGAAATGTACTCACTGACATTATATTATTAAAAATATAATAAATTAATTGAAGGACAAAAGTTAAATACACGCAAGTTATTAATTATAAGTATTATAATTAACGAAAATATAAATGTTATTGTTAATAATAAACATTTCTTAATATATATGCCAGTTAGCAACTATACACCAGTTGGAAACACTAGTAAATAACATCTTTGAATAGATTGGTCAATGTGTTTAATTAAAGCAAACGGAGTTAAACGTAATCCAGAAAAATAAAACCAATAAATAACTACCCAATTTCAAAAACTACCAAACAAATAAAAAGATTTTTAAGACTACTAGGGTATTACCTAAAATGTATTAAATATTTCGCAAAAATAACTAAACTATTCAAAATTTGTTTGCAGAAAAATCCCTAAATTGATATTACTAAGTAATCCTGATTCGAAACTTACAAAAACATATTAACTAATAAGCCATTTTTACAATACCATGATTTTGATAAAGAATTTAAACTAACTACAGACGCAAACAATATTGCGATTGGAACAATTTTAAGCTAAGAAAATAATAAAAAGAACCTTTCCACAGCATACGCTAGTCGAACTTTAAACGACAGCGAGACCAACTACTCTGCAGTCGTAAAATATACATTTGCATCAAGTCATAAACTGACTTTTCGAAAGCATTTGATAAAGTAAATCACGTCACTTTGCTTAAGAAGCTGAATTTTTATGGGTTTTCCAATGATCTAATTATGTTTTTCTCTTCCTATCTGTTTTTTAGGTATCAATATGTAACGCATTGTGGTTTTAAATCTAATCGATTCTTAACGGGGTCCAGTGTTCCTCAGGGCAGTAATTTGGGACCTTTATTGTTTAATATGTTCATTAATGATATAACTTTGTGTTTCGATAATTGTGAATATTTAATGTACGCCGACGATTTGAAATTTTTTTAAAATATTAAAACTCGATATGATTGTGAAATATTGCAGGACAATTTAGATAGATTATTTGTTTGGTACGAAAATAATAAACTTCAACTGAATATTAAAAAATGTTATGTCATGTCATATTATAGAGTATTACAGCCTTTAATTCATAATTATAACATTGATTTGCAGTCGTTATATAGGGTTGATAAGTTCAAGGATGTGGGGGTTCTTATGTCACAAGATTTATCTTTTAGTTCTCGTATTGTTAATATAGTAAAGAGAGCTTACTCCACCTTAAGTTTTATTTGTCGGTTGTGAAGAGATTTTAAGGATATTATCGTACTTAAAGTTTTATTTAATAGTCTAGTTAGATCAGGGTTGGAATTTGTTAGTATAGTTTGGTCCCCATCAGCAAAATATTATATTAATATGATAGAGAAGGTTCAGAAAAGATTTTTGCGTGTGTTGTTCTATAAAAAATTTGGATTTAATAACTCACAAATTTGTGTGATAAGGTATAGGGAATTTTTTAGGGTATTTGAAGTCAATTCTTTGACAGTTAGGAGAAATCTGTTGAAGTTGTGTTTCTTGAGAGGAGTTATGTGTGGCGTGATTGAGGATCCTGAGAGCCTGAGACAAGTATGCTGGTATGTTCCACCTTGCGGGATAAGAATCAGACGACCACTCCACCAGGAGCGCGTTAGAACCAATGCTCATGCGTCGTCGCCGTTGAACACGACGATTGCTCTGTATAATGTAGTCGCTCATAGGGTGGATGTTTCCTGGGGTTTGTCGAGGTTTCGTAGGGAAACTTTGGCTTTAAATTTGCGAGTTTTGGTGGAAATCAACAATTGTAAAATGTTAGTTTTTATGTTGTTTTTTTTTAGTATATAGGCTATGGTTTTAAATTAGTATATTTGTAATTGTGTATTTGGTTGTTGTACTTTTACTTTTACTTTTACTATAGTTTAGGCAGACTTAGTTATTTTGTTATATGTGGCACCCCAGTAATTGGGTTTTAACCTGTTGGCGCTGCTTTTGCAACATTATTAATTTGGTAATTTATTTGTTGTAAAAATTGTTGTTGTTGCAATAAATTTATTCTATTCTATTCTAAAAGTATTATATGCAACAAAACATTTCACACCATCTTAATTGGAAGAAAATTGAAAATTTATTCAGATCATAAACACTTGATTTCTGTTAAAGAATTCTAAACTTTGGAGATAGAGGTTAAAACTAGAGGAATAATGACTATGAAATAAAATATTAAAAAAAAAATTGAACTAAAATGCAGAAGCACTGAACTTATAGTGTCAGACAATGGAACTGAATTTAACAATAAAATAATTAAAGAAATAACGTAAGCACAAAGAATTAAAATTTAATTTATAATCTGCAGAATTGTTTTATTTATAGTTATGGTGAATCCCATTACTTATTTTCATTCCAAATTAGTTCTAAATGCTATATTGACGTTACATCTTTTCCTAATTAAATTTTAAATTTACAATTCTATATGTTTCCAGTCCTATTTAATGTAGTACCATATACATTTTTTTTAATTCGTTTTTCTTTGGCATTTATTAGCTGTGTTTTACTATTTAATATTTAATTTGTTTATTATATTATTAATTCTTGATTTTTTACATGAGGTAAAAATAAAAGAAGTTATATTAATTTCCTGAAGATGCTGGGGATATATATTTGGGTATAAAAATACCAAATATATATACCCATATTAAAAATATAAAAGTTTTAAAGATGTTTGTTTTTTGAGTAGTGGCATTCTGAATCAAATGGTAATCTATCAATCAAGCTATTGTTTTATTTTAAAATTAGGGGAAAAGGAACATATTTTTTTTAGGTAATTGGTTAAAAGTGTATATTAAGTGTTTTATATTGGATGTTTTTTACTAGCAGAATAAATTGTTTTGATTATATGAAGTAAGTATTTAGATATGTTATTACTTGTTGTAAATACTCTGTTTTCTATTTTATAATTTAGATGTCACGGAAGATTTGACATTACAGTTTTGGAGTTAAGTACGCCAGTTTGCACCAGTGGGAGAATATACCCTATCAAACTCCCTGAACCTGTTTCTCTTGGTAAGGATAAACTATCTTCTACGATGACATCAAGCTTTTTTGACACGGATAAAAAATGTAAAATTTTAGGCTGGGGGGGCATCGGCGTGGAAGATAACCGAGACTTTATGACACGGCAATTAAAGGTTGCTTCAATTCCATTAATTGGACATAAAAGGTGCATTAATATCCTACTTAAAAATAATCGTTATGAACCAGGGTATGAAAAAAAATATCCAAGAGGAACTTTATGCACTGATACTACCTTCTGTGCTAAATGTCCTCACAATAGAAATACATGTTACAAGGGGGACAGTGGAGGTCCTATAATTTGTGACGGTGTACAGGTTGGTGTAACATCTTGGATTGACGGAGAACGTCTGGTTTCTAATTGGGTCAATGCATACGCAAGAGTCGATATTAATGTACAATGGATAAAAAGTAAGATGTCAAAGAAACATGCCAGGATGCAATATGAATATTAAATAACAACTTCAAGATTGCTATTTGTATACTTATAGTTACACTGTATATCTCTAATTATATTATGTGCAAAAAGTTCGGAACTTTGTGGTTTTGATTTCTAAAATTTATAATTAGTTATGTTTGTTTATGCTTATTGGTTTTAAATGAATAAGGATTAAAGTTCATGATGAACAAGTTGATGGTCTAATATTATTTCATGAAAATCATTCTTTATTAGTTTATTAATATACCAAAATTACTTGAAGAGTTGTAAATGTTATTCAAATGTTTAGGTCTTAACAGAATCGTATTTGTTGTGTTAAGGAAGGGTTAAAATCTTCATTGTTGCTCATAGATCCTCAATTGACAATGAAATGTTTTTCACTTTGTTTTTTACAAAAGCTGGTTTTGCTGTTTCTATGAAATATAAATCAGCCTGTCAAATCAGCGGAATGTAATGACTGAATAAAGATCACGAAAACTTCCAATCTAGTAGAAGAACGAACTTAGTGATGTGTAAGCTTTGAGGATTGTGATATCAAACTTTGAGACGAACGATTTTTTTTTATTTCTGTCTGACGCAATGACAATATCTGTCTTTTACTACTCTCACATTACTAAAATAAAAGCGGAATTACAATTTTTTTATAATTTATTCATATCTCTATTATAAAGATTCTGAGAATACTTCAGGATTACCTTACTTAATAACGTCTTATTAATTATTCACAAATTATAAACAAAAACCAGGTCAAGAAAACCAAACAAGTAAGCGAACTATTTTTGTGTTTGCTATTACCATAAAAACTACTATCTAAAGACTTTCCAATTGCAATGCATTTTTTTAAACTATATTAATAATTGTTTGTGTTAAACCATTGTAGTAAGCTTTGTTCAATAACTTTCCTTCATGAACAAAATATAATTATATCATGAGCCTCTACATTTTCTATTTAGAGGTTTATAATATTTTTGGTTACATATTATTGCACTCAGCGTGATAAAGTGAGTACAAAGGAATGCACACGTCAGTATAATATTAGAGAAACACAAATGATATATCAACGAACTATTGTAAAGCTTATCTTTCTGTAGAAATGTATGTAGTCGCATTTTTTGGATTCAAGTTACTGCTAATCTCTAACTTGAGGTATATTAACATCAATAACATTAGTAATCAATTATTAATTAATTTTTTGTTTAAATGTTCTTAATTAAATACTATTGAAAAATGAAATTAACTTATTAAAAAAGTATTATCTATAGATTTATCATATAATTAAGTGAAATTGTAAAATAATGAAAAAATGAATCAAATATAACTATGTTTGAAATAACTCTCTGTTTTGAGAGAATTATTCGTTGGACTATATGATCGTTAGGATAGTCAGTCCAATCCAAAATCACGAAAGATTTGATATTATTAATTCGTTTAAGAGCTATATTAGACATGTAAATACTTATGTCGACTTGAAGGATAATATGGAAAAATCCTTAGTAAAACGCTTTAAAAATAAAATTTCTGGTACCAAATCAATGATTACCAAGGCAGATAAAGGGAATGCATTAGTAGTCATTTACTTAGAAGAGTACAATAATTAAGTTAAGGATTTTATTGAAACTATTTTCATTTGGGAAAAACTTAACGATCCAAGTCGAAATTATAAAAGAAATATAAACGTTGCCATCAATAAACGTACCCAACTTTTGTCCAAGAAACAAAAGAAGTATTTCAAAATGTTAAATCATGCTTCCCCAAACTTTTTGGGTTCGCTAAAAATCATAAAGATGGTTGTCCTGTGCGTCCTTTAGTGAAATTTACCTCAGCCTCACCTTACAAACTGGCAAAGGTATTTGATAATAGAGTTAAAATCTAAATATAGCCAGAAGAATAGAGATGATTTAATTTAGTTTTAAAAATTACAACAAATAATTATGAAATTTTACACCACCAAGCACCTTTAGCATAAATAGATTTTACTTACAAAATTAAACATACAAAAATTCCAACCGGTTCCATATTAAATTCTCTCGACATTCTTAACCCTTTCCCCCAACGTTCCTGTCAAGGAAACCATATGATCCTAGAGATTAGAACTAATATTACCTTAACCCATGTCAAACTAGAAGAACTCATTATTATACTTAGGGCAGAACATATACAGAATTAATTCGTGTTAAATAATAAGGATTACCACCAAAATGAATGCCTAGCTATGGGTTCAAAGTTGTCTTCTATTCTCGCGGATTTTTTTTTAAGGAAATAAATTTGAAATAGTTTTGAGATGTCTGATAAGAATAAACACTGACAAAACATAATCTATTGACGTAAACAGGTTGACGATATCTTGTGCTTGATTAGAGGTATTATTAGACAATTCTGAGTCTTTAAATACCCTACAGCCCAATTTTAATATCACTTCTTAATTTAAAGTTATAATAGCATTTATAATATAGATTTAACCATTATTAGATTATAGTTGGGTCAAAATTTAACATCATCGCAAGCCAACCTGCACGGACCAAACAATACCCATACTCATACAAAATGGCTGCTTTTAACACTACGATTCACATGATATTAAACACACCATTAAGCAGAGAAGCCTATGATATAAAATTTAGTAAAATAATATTATTTTATTGTATACGAAAATTTTTATAACCCGTTCACCATGTCTAAATTACATTCAAAGTAAGAATGGATATGGTTAAAGACATATGTAGCCCTAGAGTATAACAAGCTAACCAAAACAATTGCCCAGAGGGCATTCAGTAAACGGGGGCAAAACTGTACCTTTTAAACATAGAAATAGCTTGAAAAGACACATATTGTGTAGTGACATAATGGAAAATATGATCTTTCCTTTAGAAATTAACAGTATCTATAAACTGAAGTACGGTGACTATAATTCTATTTATATATGACAAACAAGACAAAGTTTTGCGAAACGATACTGCGGACATATTCATGCTTTGAACAAAATATCCCCCGAACCCTTTAAATACTACCTTCAAATATTCAGATGTACACAGTCTGGAAATTTTGCACACGTTTAGGAAGGGCAAAAAAATGAATTGATTGGAAGTTGAGATTAACAATAGTTTTAGAAATAAACCTTTATATTTCCTTAATTCAGTTTTTTTTTGTTTTATATTTTGTGAAAGTACAATGGTGTTTTATTTATTTAACTATTGTTGACCTACTTAGACTTAAAATACTAAACAATATATTCATAGTTTAAATTCGGGCATCGAAAACAACATATATAAAAATGTTTGCTATACGAAAAAAACATTATTAAGTCAAAGATATACTTAAATATACATCTCTTATAAAACATGTTTTATATTTCCTTTACAAAGTACCTAACGATAAATAAGAAATCTAAACTTTGTATAGAAAGTACAAAATTCTCTATATCGTGCTTATTATACAGATCAACGCAGCTACTTCTTTCAAAACACTCCCTACGGTACAGTTCCAAGAAAAATTCAATTACCTTTCTCGGAATGTTTTTCTCTTTTTGTCAAAAGATAAAATTATTCAGTTATTTTAACTGTAATCCAAGATGTACATTCGTGTACATTAAACTTTGGTATGACTTGAATATGTAAAGTTTCCTTATTGTGAAATTAATGGAAAATCCATAAGGATTAAACTTTGAGATTAGAAATTTCTATAAAACATGTCATTATTAAAGTTTTCCGCTTAATTTCTTCTGTCCAAAACTTTTAGAGGTTTATTTTAAACAAATTGTTACGTAACCTCTAATAATCGTTCGCAATATCGTATCATACATTCTCATTGGTTGACTGTTCTATAATACAATTTATTTATTCAAACTATTTAATCTAAGGGTATAAAATTATTCAAAGTTCCTTCATGTGACTTACTGTTTTCGTATGTGAACCTTGCTCTCTATTCCTTGTGTATTATTATGAGTTTGATCAGTATTTTATTTGTAAAGCGATATGTGCACGTTTTATAGATTGCTCAGCTACAAAGATTTAATCCGCACAACCCTTTACATAGTAGTAAATAATGAATAGTATTAAATAATTTTAAATATTAAACTAAATAATGAACTTATATTATTGATCAATAATCCATACTCTGGAAAAGTCGATCGTGAATTTATTTTTATAAACACAAATAATGACAAATGTCCTTAAAAATTATGCCAATAATATGAATAATCCATCATCACTTTGTTAATCATGGAATAAGGCTCTCATATCTCAGTTATACTAAACATGACAGTCACGTAATCTATAAACTCATTATCGTCAGCTTTACAACTTTCAAGTCCAACACCTTCCAAGACTTCTCAATATTTTATTCAATTCGCGTTTCCTATGAAAATTTGATGTAGTTTAGTTTATTCGTGTATAATTAATTTATTTGATTTTCCATTTTGGTTAATGCATTCCACAATATGAACTTTATTTAAATATAACTTCTTAAATAAATATCTTACAAATTGAATTGTTAGTATTCTTCTGATATGCGAATTAAATTCAAGTGATAGAGGATATAAAAGTCAAATATCTAGAGACGTATAAGTGTTTCGACTTACTTAGTTAAAACTGTACATTAAAAGTTTTGTGCATTTTAAACACAGAATTGAAACTTTACTCTTTTGACGAAAGTACCACTTAGAGTTGTTTCACATTGAAACCTTTTAACTTGATAAATAAATAGAGTAAAATAGAAATAAAAAAAAACATAAAAGATCAAAATTCCAAGGAACACTGTGTCAATATTCCAATAAGGAAAACAAGGATTATCTGAACCACAAGAACAGAAAACAAAATTACAATTGCAATAATATAAATTAGTTTAGTTGTAACCTTCTGAGGATTATGACTATGTCGTTGAAATGTATATGAGGTTAAAATAACTGTACTTAAATAAAACTGGATTTATTACAGTTTTTTTTTCTCCTCTTTTTATAGTATAGGAAACAATTATTTTATTTAAATGAAAGTAAAAAATGATCAATATGTTTTGTGTGTGGTTTATAATAGAAGATCTCTTGAGCAACAGGAGGATGATTACCAAAAAACAGTTAAGGATTTGTTATCAATATTAGAGATTTTATATTGTATTTAATCAGTTTTGTTCATCTGTAGATTGATCAACACATTCATGCTTTCAACTCGACCTCATCAACAGCTGTAATAATGGCGTCGGTTAACACCTACCTTTTACATGTACATTATAGATCTTTAAAAATATATAAGTATTTAAAAAGATAGTGTATTAATCATAAAAGAAACAATGTTCGCAAAATCTAGGAGTATTTTATAATTTTAAAGAAAAAAATAGATGAGCTTCTCTCTCTGGTTATTAAAAGGGAAAGAGAGGGGTAAAGGAAGGAGCTACTATGATAAAATCTCCCTGTTGTTTTTTACGATTTTCCTCTTTGTTACCTTCTATAACAGATTTTGTTAAATTATTTATTAATTTAATATAAAATAGAATCATAGTTAACAACACAATACTTAATTATCATCTATAGCTACATAAAATAATTATATTGCGTTAGTAATTTTTCAAAATTATTAAACTAATTTCAAAAGAAAACTTTTGTCACATATTTTATACATCATATTGATGATGTAATAATATTAATTCATTTTACAGTTTAACATAATAAAACACCAATTTATATAAAATATGTTGATGCACAACATTGTTTACACCTGCATAATTTCACAGAAACTTTCTCTGTATTATGGATACGTGATTTTATTTGCTTAACAATCTACAGTTAGTGTAGTAGGTATTGATAGGATGGGGAAGAATAATTTCCCTCAAGGGAGACGTAAAGGAAGTGAGTAAGGTAAAATCAAATGTTCTAACTTTATTAAATCAATTGTACTAAACGAGGTTAGTATCTAATATTGATTTTTGACGGAATTCAGATTTCTATGGGAGATTTTTTTACCCTAGTTGTTTTAAAGGCAAAAAATATAGCAATCATAGAGTTCCTAAGGTGAGCTCCTAAGGGGTTTTAAAGGAAATAGTTGTAACAAACTATGGATTCCATTGTTTTTATTTTTTCAAACACAATATGGATTCTTATAATACGTAATATCCATTTTACGTATCACTAACTTCAAAAAAAGTTCTTACAATGATGTCGGTAATGTGCTTTATGTGTGTGCATAAAACTGAAACAGATGGTTCTACGTTACTTATTAATTTTTTTTAAAAATATGGGTCTAATTATGATGGGAAGAAAGTAGGATTCTTTTTTCAGAGAGGAAGTAATAATTTCAGGGTCGGGTAAATATACAGAGATCGGAATTCCACAAGTAACGTGAGAGATTTTTGAGATTTCAAAACATCGGAAGATATACACAGATGGTCAACTATTGTACTAGTTTTATTAAGTGCAGTGCTAATACTTGCCTTCTATTTCTTGGAAATTTAATTCAAAAAAAGAACATCGAGACATCATTAGAACATTAAAATTGTAAGTAGAATCTTATCGAAATGGTTTTCTGCTAGCCAACATGGCACAATAACTAATATTTGTAAAACATTAGTTTGTTGATAGACGTAAGGAGACACTAATGACAAAAAATATTATTTTTTTAGAAGATGTTCACCAACTAAACTTTTATGTCGCAAAACTCTAATGCAAGTAGTGTTTCTACGCCTTTTATGGATAATGAAGTTACTTTCATTAGATGAATAACAACTTTAAAATAACGACCAATACCTTGTTTTGTTATTGTAGTTGTTTGGAAAAAAACTACATTTTTATAGTGCATCTCAGCTATGCATAATAAATTTAGGTGATAAAACAATTCAACTTGACTAGAAATAAACTTACTGAAATTTGTTTGGTTAGATAATCATTCTGCATAAAGATATCAATTTAGAAAAATAACCAAAATTATCAGAGGAAACATACTTATTAACACTGATGCCATTATTTAAATTATTACTTAATGCAATGTTAAGCTATGCAAATCTATACTTCAAAATATTACCTAATGTGATCTTGAGATATGCAAATGTATACTTTAAAATTCTACTTAATGTAATGTGATATTGTGATATGAAAATCTACACTTCAAATTAATACTTAAAGTGATGTTGAGCTATGCTATCAGAAAGAATATTTTTATTTATTATATTTGTAATTTAATAGAATGGCTCTTATTAGAATGATTTACCCGCAGTAGGGAAAAATGAATCAATGTAAATGAAATTAACAAAAACATCGTAGTTAAATGTTAAAAGTCCTCTCTAGAGAATGTTTCTTTTTCTGCGATCTAGATAAAATGTTATGTAGTGAAGCCTTTGCACGAAAGGTGGTTCGTAGTCATGAGTATTTCCTTCTTCTAAATTATGAAGATTCAGTCATCCATTGTTGAACGGAAGCTGGGGAAACAAGATGCAATAACATTTTATAACCACCAATTTTTATAGCAATACATTTTGAGAAATATTTATAAAAGTTATTAAGCCGTGTCGTTACATTTTCAATAAGTTTTTCAAGTTAGTTCACTAAAAGGACAACTTACGTTTAAGAGGTCTGTGTTTTAACAAAATAAATAATTTATTAATATATAAATAAAGCATTAAATTAATTGTATTTTTTTAAATCAAAATATAATAAAAGCTCCCAATAAATACTGAAATATATTTTATTGGCAAAGTTTTAGGTTTGCTAACATTAACATTGCATTTTCTTTTCTTAAATTATTGTTTATTTCAAATATTCTACTTCTTATAAAATTATTTATACACCCCTATAATTTAATTTATTCATCCTGAAATAAAAAACTAATACTGAAAATTAGTCAAAGGCACAATTACAGAATATCAGCAATAAAGTACGCATCTTTAGAATTAGAAGTAATATTATCATTTATTTGAAAAATATAATTTTATTTTGATGTCTATTTCCATTTTCAATAATATAAATATTATCAACAAAATAAAAAAGTATAAAGATAGGAATTAAATATAAAGATTATTTTGAAAGATTTCATTTTATTTATATCTATTTAATATTTAATGTCTAGGAATTATTGTTTAAAAAAGAATTATACTTAGAAGTACTAAGTAGATAATAGGTACTAGTTTACCAACATTTTTAATAATTAAAATATAACCCTCAGTGAACATTAAAAATCAATGTGTCAAACCTAAGGGACTTCTTTCAGCGGTATGGTTATATGGTATACAGCTATGGGGCTGCACTAAAAAGTCTAATATCAAAATTATTCAGACCTTTCAAAATAAAGTATTAAGGAATTTAGTGAAAGCTCCTTGGTATGTCAGCAATGACACTATTCACAGGGACTTGAAGATCGAAACGGTAGAGGCCGAAATACAAAAGCAAGCTAAAAAGCATGAGTCTCGACTCCATAACCACCAAAACGTTGAAGTACTTCAGCTGCTTGACAACGCAGAGTTAGTGCGACGCCTTAAAAGACTGAAGCCTTTTGACTTGGTTTAAAGTTCACAGTTGTGGGTGTGGAGCTGTGAACATAGGTATTGACATTGGGAAATAACCTAATAAACTGTCACGATTGTTGTTAGAAAATAAGCTGCTGGTTAGCTGATAAAGCTAGTTGTAGTGTTATAAATAAATAAAAAAAAAAAAAAAAAAAAAAAAAATACTTTTCTAACAATTAAGATTGTCTTTTGTTTCCAATAATATATTGTATAAGGACATTATCTGTTGACAGTTGTTGTTTAATATATTAAAGATTCACCTTCAACCTGTCAATTACTCAGTATTAAAATGTTTATTTAAAAATGACAAGGTTGTTATTGGTGAAGGTGGTAAGTAAAGTTATTGATTGCTGTTATTTATAGATTCATTATTCACATTGTTTATCGGTTAACCTTAAAAACATCGGTATATTTACGTTCAATATAGAAATAATGGATTGACCTATTCATTGCTTGTCAGTTCTAACTTTATTGAATTGTCTCTCTAATTGATGGACAGCACTAAGCAATTGAACTAATACTTTTATATAGTTTCCCCAATTGTATTTTATTATTTAAATACAACTTTTATTATATTAATGACTATAATAATAAATAAATAATTTAAATTTGATATTTTGCTAAAGACCTGACTATAAGATTCAGCCTAACTTTGGCCAAGTAGTAGGCTATTTTAAAATTGCAGTAGTGATTTATTGCTGTCAGTTCTGCTTCTTTAAAACCAAGCAAATGATTTCGAATAGAAAATAATTGTAAAATATCTAACATAATACATTCTTATTAGCCAAAATAAGTTTACATATTACGTACAAAGTCATTGTATGAGACCACCATTAATGATGAAATTTGTATAAGCTTGTCTCAACTGTGTCTCAATAAGCCTTTCAACAAAATAAAACATATATACTTGACGAATTTTACATAAGGAATAATATGAACAATAAATTTAACACAACCTACTTTAAACAATTTTACTTTTTGCCTACTACATATAATACTATTTTCTTTTTATTCACTCTCTTTTATTGTACATTGTAGTAAGTTTATGATGCTAAATATTAACTATGTTTAAGATAAATTTATAAAAACATGATTTTACTTTTTCAATTTGACTGTAAAACTGTAACAACTTGTCGACGTCAAAATAAACTGATCTCTAATACAATAACATAGAGATAGTTAGAGACAAATTAATCAACAAACAAATAATTATTGTGGAACTTCATTACGAAATGAAAATGATTATTCTGTTCATAAATTACATATGAATGGAACGAATTTTACAAAATTATTATTTCCATGTCCTTTTATATTGTACAACTCAGGATTTAAACAGTTTGTAAACGATTAATTTGAAAATATGTTACGGAATACTTTCCTTTTATTTCATTCTTTTTTTTTTAGATGTAAAATTCGTTTTTCATATCTGGTTGAAATAAGAAATTTGATTTTGCAGTATGTATTGAATATATAAAAATGTGAAACTTTTATGACCAGAGAAAATGAAGATTTCTATGCTAATAAAACATTTCCGCGAGTCAGACAGATCAAACCTTACAAACGTAGCTGTTGAGAACCTTATCAGATGATGTGTTGGATGACGTGAAAACAAGATTAATTGTTTCTTCTCAGAACAGTTTGTGAAACTTTAATTTCAGTTTATATAGTCGTACGTAATATTCAAATATTTGAGAGCTTCTATAAATAAAAACACAATTTCATCTCCTGATGTATGCCAAATAAATACCTAACTTTTCGTTGAGCTTGTTAAGACATAAGTCTCTATAATTTTTGTTGAAGTGAATAATACTCTAGGGTAAGCTTATTAATAAATCTTTGTTAATGTTATAATTTGTGTAAAGTTTGTTTTGTCTTTTTTATAATGTCTTTATTACTTCTAAAACTTTAATAAATAATTTACATATGACTTGTTAATATAACTTTCATATACTGTGTATTTCTCAATAACCTTTACAAACAATTCAATGTTGATTTATTCAGTCATAATTGTTCCTGAATTAATCACAAATTGCAGATCAGATTATTCTCTAAAGCCTTTGCTTAGTAGACAACCTAAGCTCTACATCTCAAATTTCAATAATTTATCAAGTTTGCAATAGTTACACGTCTACATTGAAAGTTGTTAGGTTGCATATTACTATAATATATTTATCTAAATATAACCTCTACACACCAATTAAGTATTGTTGGATTTTTTTTTAGTTGTTCCGTAATAAAGTCTGGCATCACAAATACGAAAACAATATTTAAATAAAACAATCTGACAAACAACACATTACTTTAAATGTTCTGCTTTTAATATAATTTGATATTGATGGATTGTTCATATAATAATTAATAAAAACCACCCCCCTAACTACAAAGATAGTTATGTTGTAAAATAATAGAATCAGTATGTCAAGTATCAAAAACTGTACAGTGACGGAAGCCAAAACACTACAAGAACATATATATTCGTGTATACCAAAGTCAAACAACTGACCTTAAATTTATATTATACTTCCCGATTAAACTAGAGATACATATTTTACACAAATTCCCCCCCTCCAATAAAAAAACAACTAGTTAAGCAACAAAATTAAAATGATTAATCGAGTTGTCATTAATATGCAAATATAGCTCTGAAATAATTTTGCAAGGGTAATGAAGAAGTTTGTTACTTAATATTTATAGGATCAGGTAAAGTTTAAAAAAATTTAAAAAAATTTATAATGACAATGTTTAATAATGACAAAGTGGTTTTAGTTTTATTTAACCCAATTTAAGACACATTTAATATACAAAGTACATCTGGCTGTATAAATATAATGGCAAAATTTTATGCTTTGTATAACATTGATGGATTTTCCTTTGCCTGAGAGTATAAATAAATCTGTGTCAATCAAATATATTTCAGGCGGGGGGGGGGTTGTTATAAAACGTCAAAAACGTAGCTGTCGTCTATCTTGATAGATGGTGCGAACCAAGACTTACGAAAATTTTACTCGCAGTTTTAATATTCTTTTATCTTATTTATGACCTGCTAGAAAATAAAACACACATTGTTACAGCGGGTGTGCATCTTTTATATGTAATATAGGCATTCCATTTCAATACACATTGTTCTTTAGTAATAGATATATATCGATGGTTTTATTCATAACCAAAATAGATGAATTTTAACCAGTAGAAATTCTTTCGCCATAAATATACATTAAAATTAACACTTTAGAAATAGGGAAAATTAGACCCTGTGAAAAGCTAATGTTACAAGATGAAACGGTTTACCTTTTACACAAATCATAAGCTACACCGACCTTAGGACAGCGGTAGATAGTAAGGCATCTTACAATAAGTTGGAAAGGAAACTTTTGGTAGATTAATACGGTCTCAATGATAAGAGGAGGGAAGTCAGGGTAGAGAATATTTGGTTGAGATACGTTCCTTTCTAGTTTTACAAAAAATAAATAATATAATATTAACGAATTCATAAACGACTAAAACGTATGGCTGCAACAACATGTCAGAAGCTATCCAATAACTACATCAAGACTTCACTTAGCATAAGAAGGAATGGTTGCAGGAGCTCAGAAATTTTAAACCATTTATTGAGAGATGGAAATTATAGTTGTATATAATCCATGATGAAATAACGCGCTATTCCCAGAAATAACACTTATATATTGTTGCTGTATGGGCAGCTAATCATCCATTAATCGGCAATCTGAATAATTTTCCCTATTAAACACTAATTAAACTATTTACAATTATATGTTTAATATCAATGTAAATTAAATTCTCGTTGTAAGATTATATTTTTATGAAAAGTTTTGAATTAAGAAATTATATAACATTGCATACTTTGAAATTGGAACATAGTGAATATCTTTGTGTGTGTAAAATTATAATTGATGTAAACATTACCAGTACAAATCTTTATACATTTGATCTTATTATATAATACACCAACCCATTTTTATAATACATAAATAGTGGATAAATTATCTATACTTTTCGATACATAAGTTTAAATAAAATAAAAAAGAGGTCCGATAAATAATCTAATTATGATATCTCTTATTACTGTTACTCTGGATTAACATAAGCTCTACATTAATTTCCTTTCCACTATATACTATCCCAAAAATACTAAGCTTTATATACTTCAACAATGTTACATACCTTGAATTATTCTATATTACATGTAAATTGGCTATGTAAAGCTCACATTATACACATTTGCTAGTTATACAATTTTCTTTATCTCATATAAAAACTTCTTCATATATAAATTCGATGTTATAATACATAACTGTGTATCATTAGGAAATAACGGTATGTAAAATTGAAAAAGAAATACTAGCATCGTCTGAATTATTCGTGTACTACATTTAGTATACATGTAATTTAGAAATTTGAAGGTCATTCTATATTTTAGTTTCATAACAGTTTTTTTTTTTTTAAATATAGCTACCCACGATTGGTTTTATTAATCAAATGATTATAGAAGTATTTTCTTGACTGAATATAGTTTCAAAAAGTTTGAACGACAATTAGATATGATGGCTTGTTTTATAGCTCCTACCTGAGGCACAAATTATTACTTGCAATAATATTTACTATGGATTTTGATATAATTATAAATAATTCGCTACAAGTTGTTTTCTTGAAGTTATAACATAAATGTAATCTTGAATTCTAATAAATCTTAAAATGTAACGAAGGAAAGTTTGTTAATTGTTTTGAAATTTTTAATGTAATTACAAAAAAAACGCAAGTGTGTTTATAGACTAGTGCTAATCTAAACAAGGAATGAGAGTTTCAAAACATTGTTAGAGACAAATAATTTTGCAATTCGTTTATTTTTCTTATTTTTTTATATATAGCCTAGTAATATATAATATATATTTAAAACACTATTTAAAAATCACTAATTTTAAAATTATAATATACGTTTAATTGTATCTTATAGTTTTTGTTATAGCGGAACGAAAAAATTTGTTTTTTTTTTCTTTTCGTGTCGAAATTTGGAGTAACGTGTACAAAATATATAAAAGCTGAACTACGATACGTAGAACAAACACAAAGTGGTAAGTATTAAAAGATATTTAAAATGTCAATAATAAGGGCTGTCGTCTTTTCTTGATTATCTCAAAACTTGTTAATAAAGTTATGAAAAACATTATATAATAATATAAAGTATAGTTAAAATACTTTTAATCAGATTTATAATTTGTAATGAATATGGAAAAGTTAATTACTTGAACAACAAACCACAAACAGTTTCAGTGTCCCATATACCTCTGTTCACATTATGCCAAATAAACCTCAGTTTTTTTAACAAGTAGTATACCATTCATTGTGATAATTAATTATGTAGCCTATAGATGTGAACCTAAGCTGCAATATGTAAGGAACACCATTTTCCTCGCTTTCTAAACACAGTTACAGTAATTTGACGAGAATATTGTTTAGTTCACTAGAATACCTAGAAACCACGTGATAATAAAGGTTACAGGAATGTTTGATATTTGAGTTGAATCTGTCTCCCTTTACATATAACGCTCCTTTAAATATTAATTTAAAAGTTGGTCCATTGTTTCTAATCTCAAAACAGGACCTTTATGTGATTATTTAAACATATATTGGTGTATATGATGATGCTACATTGATAGTAATTTTGATACTTTTTCCATAATAATATCCTTTTATTTCATTGTTTTATTTTTATTACTACATTTCTTTTAGTAAGTATATGTGTTTTGTAATATTTAAAAGGACTCATTACGTTAAAAAAACAAACATATTTTTAATAAAAAATAATTCACAAATTATTTGTAAATTTTATTCCAAAGAGATTCATTACCCTCTCTCACTCTTTAGTTATGTTTACTTTGATTTTCTTATTATACGTTTGTTGGATTATTTTAGCTATTCTACTTTTAAATATTAATTGCAATATTGTATTTATATTTTATTTTTTGGCAATTCATGTCATTAACATGGAATAAATGTTAAGGAAATGTGATTTCAGTTTTCATAACTCAATTTGTATTTTGCTGTCTGTTCTTACCTTCCAGGTTCATGGAGTTTTAAACGTTCACAACAATTAAATTATGGGCATTTTTATCAAATAAAATATTATTTTACAAATAATGAATTACAGTATATAAATACAATTTGCTTGTATATTTTTATATTAATCAATCGAAAATTAAAATCATTTGGTAATTTAATGTAATGATTTACGCAAAAATAATGTAGGTAGTTGTGAGGTATTAATTCAATCAAAAAAAGTATTCTGAAAATCTATGTAAAATATCACTCAAAGTGTAATACAGTTTCACGACGCAAGGTCTTATCCTTAAACATAAAATATTGAATGCTGTAAATATGCGTTTGTTACGTTATGAAAAGTTATTTTCTTTATTATCAGCTTTACTGAATCTATCCTACCTGTTCCGATGTTTATTTAGTAGTAAGTCAATGCAATCAACTATAGAAAACGGATCTACGAAAGACGGTAGGGGTAGAATTATACAAGTACCTCTTGTCACGCAGTTTAGTTTAAAACGATGAAATCAGTAACGACATCTTCTCTCGTGTTTTATTTTACGCTATAAAAACAAAGAAAAAAATTGTCTAATTACTCTTTACTCTTTAGATTTTAAAAATTATTTGATCTTCTATAATATTTTTTACTTTTGGTTTGTGTCGGAGAAAAATAGTTTAAGTGCAGATTATCTTTCTTAAAACATGATAATGGGGTGTATGGCAGGGTTTTGCATCGATGTCATTGGTGTTTTATATTTACATCACTTATAAATATTTGTCTAAATTCAGGTAGTAAAAGTTACAATCATAAGCTGATGACGTGAAAATTAACTTTAATTTCGAATTCCCAGATTTGGGTAAATATATATTGAATGATGATTTCGGTACTATTGAATCCTGGCACAATAAAATTGCTGTAATATTATTAAGTCATATTAAAACCAAACCCAATACATATTTCTAATATCAAACTGATGTAAGTGATGCACGCAAAATATAGTATTATGAAAAGTTTATAATTTCTGATTGATACTTAACAACACTTTCGACAGGAATGACCTACAAGGTGTAATATTTTTTTATGGTAAACACAATTATTAGACAAAAAAAAACATCTTTTGACATTTAATGGTAACGTTCAGGGATTAACAATGAAGGCATTAATTTGTTTTCAAATACTTGAACAGAATTAGCTAACAAACTACAGGGTGCTAAACATTATTGTTTATGTTACATTTTTTAATCGAATTATTATCATATTTATGAATACTATAAAAGAAATTATTTTTAAAACCTAAATCTTTTCGAAATTATCATACTCTGTTGTTCCTATAACGCTAAGCTGGTCACTAGACTGATTATGTAGCAAAAAATATAAAAATTTATTTCAAAGATTAATGATTTTCTACAACTGGGTATTAACATCTGTTAGTCATCAGAGATTAAAAGAGTAGTTTGCTGAAATATTACCAATGTCATTTTAAAAAAATGGTTGGCAGTACTGAAACTTTACCAAGACAAATTTTTAATGCATTATAAAACAATGTCATTCACTAATTTAAAACTTTTTATTCTACTAATAATGTCTCAAAGCCAAGTGTTATGTGTCTTATTACTTATCTTATTTAATAAAACACATAAATTCCGTACTTTAAAAATACACACTTTTAGCATATAACGTAATATCGGTAACGTACTGTGCAAGTACAACTTAATACAAAACCTTTTCAAACGGATGTGTCAATATGTGTCATTTAAATGAGTTCAGAGATTTTATTTTTTTATTTTTTATGTTGATTATTTACTGTGTAGAATACTTCATAATTACTTTATATTCATAGGTGAATATAATTTTATAATCCAGATTTCATATTATTACCTTGAATTTAATTTTGTAAATTCATGAATCTAAAAGGAAATTACTAAAGTAATCTCAATACCAGTCAACTCCAGAGACGTGTCAAAAACAAGGCAGTTATTTATTGTACAAATTGTTTCTTTAAATCTTTGAAAACACAATCTTCAGTAATGACTTTGAATAAACACGAAATCATTACAGTTATTATTGTGTCATATATTTCATCAATAGAACACATCTGAAAATGTATTAAAAACTTATTTCGATTTTACAATTAAAATAATATATTGCAGATAGGTAAAACTACATATATCAGAAACCAATGCTATGATTAAAACTATTGTAAAAGGATGGTAAGAAGGTACCTAATCTTACTTAGGAATAAAAGTGTATTGAATAGATTGGTATATCTAAATCACAATCAACGAAACCCCTAAATAATCGAATATTCTTAGTAATTGTATGATCATTGTTTTTCACTCATATATAAATTATTATCATAGAATTAAAACTTCATATGGATTTTGCAAATTATACTAATAGCCTAAAGATTTTAGAAAAACATCGATAATGATAATATTAAATGACTACGAAATATATATGAATTATAATAATAATTAATTAATTATCAATGAATGTAGTTCTGTATTACTGAAAGTCTCTTAACATTGATATGAATACCGGTACTCCTTTGTTATATATTATGAAGTTTGACCTTTGTTAATTTCTAAAACGAACATATTTACGTATAGTGATTACATAAGACGTATTTCACGTCTTTAAATTAAATTATGACTTATGCATTTTAAATAAAATGTGATACACAATATCCATTATAAATTTACTCAAATTTTATGTAAAGATAAACTTTGGGATTGGATAATGTGTGAGTTTTAACATTGTTACAATGTTATTTTTAACTTATTTATTTAAAGTTTATTAAAAATAACTTTAATATTTAGTGCGTTATGATTTCATACGTAACTTGCCGTCGTAAAATATGTTCAAAATAATTTTAGAATTATTTCATTTGATATTTACTAAATATTATTATAGTTTAAATTTCTCAAAATTTTCAGTATTTTAAAAAACTAGATTTGGTTAGTTTCATGTTAAATGTGTAACAATCCTAGTCAATGTTTTTCAAGACATGTTTTTGAATATTGTTATTGTTACGAAGCACAGTGATAAATTTTAGTTAATAAGGTAAATCGACATCTTAGAAATAAATCAAAAATACAGTATAGGCTGCATTGTAAAAAATCATAAATGTAACTTGGTGAATCAAATATTAACTAATGAAAATAGTTATAGAAGATAGACAGTAGAACAAAAATAGTGCTATGTTTTTTTATGTAATTGATTTTTTGTAAGAAATAACATTTTAAACCTAAACACTATTGTCTGACATATCAATAAAAACAATATTTTCTGACATCAATCAGACTGCAGTTTATATTTATAATGAAAAGTTGTCATACATTACTATTATAAATTTATTTTTAACATTGATATGGGAACAAACTGTCAAAAATAGAATAGTGGCCTTTGTGTTGATTTAAATCCATCCCACAACTAAATGTTGTTTCCGGGACTGTTTTATCCAGTATTATTAATTATATACAAATTATATAAAACTGTAATGAGATATATACGAGTATAAGATTGAATACTGCAACTATAAGTTAGACTGTTAGCTATTACTTAAATTAAAGGAAATTTAATAGCTTTGGGTACATATATAAAATAACTTTAACATTAATTGTGGTACTAAACCTCGTTTAAAATTATCATAACTTTAAACCAATGAAATAAATAAACCTGCATGATTTTATAAATTGTTCTTTGTTATATTTAATATAATTAAAAACAATATCTTTATATTACAATTAATAAATTATTTAGTAATTATAGTAAATACTTCCAAATAGTATAAAATTTATTTTATATTTAAAGTAACATTTGTAATAGTTAAAAATTTTCAATTTCCACATCAGAATGAGGGAAACTCTACAGAGATGTTTTCTAGAGAAGTAGAACTTAAAAACTTATATCACACAAAAATCAGTTAATTGAAGAGTATTCATAATTCAACAATATTAATAGAAATTCTCAGAGAAACTAAATGTTTTATATAAAGAAAATAAATGTAACCTTTAGACTGATTAGTAAATTATAATGTTACAACATCTTTTTGTATCTAAGGAAATGAAACTAAGAAAGGGTTAACAGGTTTTAACTTAATTTATTTGAATCAGACAACATACTGAAAATATCAACGATAAAAGAAATGCATTTTCATCCGTACTAATACACAAAAATCACACAGTAATTAAATGTTTTGGTTGAAAGAATCGTATTTTTGTGAAGTAAATAATCGTTATACGATTAAATAATAACTTTGAATACTTATTACAATCAGACCTAAGATTCTATTGTAATAATCGTAATAAAATCAAGGCTTGTATTGATTTTCCTAAAGGCTATGAATAAATAAGAGAGGTTTTTTTCTTCAAATTATATAAATCAACAATAATGTAAATTCTGTTGATACTAGTGACATCAAATATTAAAAACCTATAGTTAATTTTAAATCAATTATAAATGATGGTATAAACTTATTTGTAAAAAAAAAGAATGTAAATTCCTAAATTTAAACAGTCCTTTAAATTTAAAATAACATAATCTCTGGAATTTGCCGTTATTTCAAATTCAATGTTTCTATATCTTGAATGCACATAAAACATTGCAAGAGCTAATTATTCTGGGATTATTTCCTCGCGTAAAAATATTTCCTATTCCGTATGATTACTTCTATAATTAAATATTGTTAAAAATAATACTAGCTGCAAATTCAGATTTAAATGTAGCTTTGTCTTACGAGTAAAATATTATGAAAATCTAAAGATAAATTCAAGAACAATATAAATCAAGTATTAATTCCAAGAAATAAGATATATATTTGGAAAAAAATGTAGACCAAACAAAAGAAATATCATGATAGAGTTAAAGTACACTTAACCCACTGGTCACGTGATATGCCTGAGAAATAATCACTAGGACCAAACACATAACAAATATAAATTGACTGTCAATATATAACTGATGCTGCAGATTGTCTTCCTCAAGTATACTTTAAAACAATAAACCATTACGGCTTGTGCTTTAAAACTATACTAAATTGCCAGAACATTAGAAATTCGAATGAAATTAGAAAAAAAAAGGCAGAACAGCGATAGAGCTTAGTATTTTTGGTTGTACCCGTGATGGTAAACACATTGAATTTTAAGCCATAACTTATAAAACATAAATGTTTCAAAATATGGTTAACTATTAACGTAATTAATTGTAGTTTTGTACAAGTATCGTAATGAATTTATTAATGGTCTACTAGAAAATGACTGGTCTATCAAATTAAGGTAAATCCCCCGCCAAAATAATTTGAATGTTTCATACTAAAATAAATAAATTAACGGTAAAATGTTTGTTAGCACAAAGGTGGAATTTTTTCGAAACGGTTCTATAAGGATTTGGAAAAAAAAATCGAAATAATACGTGAAGGATTAAGAAAATGATTCATAAACATTGAACTAGCAAATAAACTGTCATTTGACACAACACACGTACAACATGAAAATCCTTACTTAGAAATAGTTTTGAAAACTTTAGCACCTAACCGTGAAAAAATGTGAAAAACATCTAAATACCTGAATATGACTTTAGACAGACCTTCCATGTGTTGCCAAGGTGGACACATAGACATGACTTTAAAGTCTGTGTCAAATCATCCCTCTTACGGCCAGAGGATTGCGCTTTATTGTTGAAAGAAAGACGTATTCTCATTACAACAAGTGAATCAGCCAACAGAATCAATAACTTGTTTGTCTGTTGTGCGTGGCATGCTCCAGAGTCTGTTCATGTGACAGCTTGAGCATACTCTAGCCATAGAGTAAAATTGTTGTTTACAGAGAGGTCCTGAGCAATGAGGAATTGTAAGTCTATGCTAACCACTTCATTAGCTTGGCGACGTAGACCAAAAAGAAAGAGGTTATGGTGTGATCAATGGACTTAAGTCCAACAATTTTATTGTTGTTATACTTAAATAAATACCTCTTCCTCAACATAAACTTAACTTACCCTCTCTAAATAAATAATACAGTATAGTTTTTAACAACTCATTAAATTTACAGCATTATTAGCTGATTAATCAAGTTTGATCAAATTAATCAGGCTTAAATAATTTCCTTTAGTTTCAAAATACCAATATTTAAACTTTACAAATAACCTATTTTTATGTTCTGATTTTACATTCTAATCATCGTGATTTGTGTTCTGTTAAATACACCGTAAGGGGCACGGATAGGCCTATCCAGTTAGTATATTTTTTTAAAATATTATTATTATTACTATTTTATGCTTTCTAGTTTTTAGTTAAAAATCTCGTTTTAATCTGAAAGCTATGTATAGTTCTATTCATGTAATATATAAGCATTTAAAATATTATTTTGATGTTTTCTTCACAACTTGTTGTAATCAAATAGTGCTTCTGTAGAAACAGAATAATTATATCTTAAGGAATAGAACAAAAAATACGTCTACTTGAAAAAATATGAAATATATTTATTTTATTTGGAAGGTAATATTCTAAATATCAGTTACAATATAATATTAAAAACGAGTTTCTTTGTCATACATGTTGTTTGGTCTATTGTTATTTTTATTGACTTTCTATTGTTACATTTTATTAATAATTCGTCACATGTATGTACACAGAAGGCTTTTATGTTGATATGAGGATGATTAATTCTTTTGTTTAATCAGTGGTTTTTCATTATAATTTTAAAAAAAATCTTACCATTATTCAAACAGAATTCAATCCACGTGTATTGGAACTAAACTAACCGTTATTATATTAAGAAATTTTATTTAAATCTATTATTAATCAGTTTCAAAGTTTGTCGTTGTTATTTGATAAAGCTATGACTTTCTTCTCATACTTGTTAATAACATTTGCATTGACTATACAATTCATTACGTCAAGTTCTATTTCTTCGTTCGATGATGGACAGGTAACCAATAAATCAATTATTGAGCTTTCTAAACACAGAGCAAAGAGGTATTCACCGGATTCTGAGGACCGAATATTTGGAGGACAATATGTTAAAGACATTAGCAAGTATCCGTTCATGGTTTTCGTGTATCGACAAGTAAGTCTATTTTATTTAATCATAATTATCAGTATATATAGCAATCTTCATAAATAAAAAAATATTTCTGTATTTAACTTATTTGAATAAACTAAGAACAGAAAATGAAAATAAAAATTGAAAACACATTATATATCACTTTGTAAAAACCTGTTTCAAATGTAAAAATAAGTAAATGAGTAATAATAAAAGGTTACATAAAATATTTTCAATATTTATTTTCATTTTTATACAAATCAGTTATTCATGTATAGCAAGGTATATCCATGAGGCCTGTCTGTCAGTTCGCTGGCGTGTTGTGTCTGTCTATAACGGTTATCATAAGTATCTGTAAAACAAATAACTGTATCAAAAGCTTCATACAAATAAAAATACACAACATCTATTAATTCACTAAACGACTTTTAGCCTTCACCCGTTACAATTACGTAAGTTGGTGATTCGGTACAGCTATGAATTGGTTCCACATGATAGTGTCATCATTAACAGACCTAATTGACAAATGAGCAGTACATTTGTATAAACTGTATATTTCACAAAAAAATCATTTATTTAAAATTTATTATACATTACACATTCGTCATTATTTATTGTAAACTAGGTTCGCCCAATTGGAAGTCGAGCTAATTGTAATTAAAAACATAAGAAAATACTTTTTTTAAAATTTCCTTTTTGTTTTTTAAGCAAACATACAAAATAGAAAAAAAATCGTAAACTATCACACAAACGTTAGTGGTAAATATGTCTGTCTGTCGCAGTAGTTAACAATAAATAATTATTTTACTTTTTCTCATTTTTTTTCCTGCGTAGCTTGCCCTATTGGAAAACTATACTCTCCAGAGTAATTTCTTACGACGCTGTTGAAATAAAATCACTTATAATTTAAAAACTTCTGAAACGATTTTAATAATTCTAAATAACATAATTGTTATCTACTAACTTTGAAAATGATAAAATATTTGTTGTATGTACCAATTTAAAAATTAAATAACTATCTCATGTGACGGGGTATAAGTGTAGGAAAGAAAATGACGGAAGATAAAATAGGAAAAAAATGCTTAAAATATGTCAAATATTGAGAACTGCTTAACCAATTTTAACATACATAAACTAAAACCTAACCAGATCGTTATCTGGAACCAACATGGGTAAGAAAACAGTAAGAAAGTCGGACAAGCAGTTATTGAGTTACTAGCTTTCAAACAGACGGGCAGACAGATAGTTAGACAGTCAGTCAGATAAACGGACAGACAGTGAGATGTTGTGTTTAATATATAGTGACATAACCTTCCTTATTATTATATTGAACAATTAATAAACTTAGTTATAAGAATCAAACTTTAAGATCCTGAAAGAACTGTTTACTTGGTGCAAATAAAAAGTAAAGAAATTTACTATTGTTATTTATTCATTACAATAACTATATAAAATACTGTTAATTATTATAAATGTAATAACAGAAATTTTATATGTAAATTTCCACTGTAAAATTTCTTAAACAACTTAAACACTTCAATGTATTACAATACTCTATCGTTCATATCCATAAATAAAATGTAATCCTTTTAAATCAAATTTATTATTCATGAAATTTTATTATGAATGCTTTAACTCTGTAAACATAGGAACATTGAGTCTGAAATAAAACATCTCCTACAAAACTCAATAAATTCGATTGTTTGTAAATTATGTCCGCTTTGCTTTTAAATATTAAAACGACCCTGACACAATTTTCTTGTATTAAATAAAACTTCTTTGTAAAATTAAATCAGATTAAATAAAGAGGTGCTCTTACAGAAAACAGAAAGCAAAACCTAATCTAACGTAATCTGATGACAAGCAGACCTTTTTTTACAAATAGAAGGAGTTAGTTTTCTCCCTTTTTCTGCTTTCATAGCATTTAAATACATTTTATTATGTATTGTAGGTGTATTACTTGAACTAAAAATATAATTATAATCTTGAAGCTATTATCGTATAAACTACATATTTTGTTTTTGAAAATGTTACCTAGTATCTTTTTTTTTTTTTTGTTTAATATATTCAAATTTAAATAAATGCTGTACATAAAGTGAACGGTTTGGCTACAATGTTTTACAGAACAAACAGCCAGAGTGTTACAGTGTTTTCAAAACATGAAGAGATATTACAGTATATATTTTCAAGTATTTTTTTTAAAATCATATTTATGATACAACTAAAACCAGGTTTGATTTACTTTATAATTTTTTTGTTGTTACAGTTAAATGATTATATTTAGATTTAATTTTATATTTTGTTCCACACAGACCAAAGATGTTGAAGGATTATGTTGCGGCACCTTATTAAGCAAAACGCATGTGCTAACTGCAGCACATTGTTTTAAGGAATGTCACTGTGGAATTCTTATAGACGACGATGACTGTTCCAATTGTACAATAAAAAACAAAGATGATTTTACGTTATACTTTGGAAATATTGTCCCCAATAAATCTAAAATTTCAAGAAAGATAAAAACTCTTCACATTCATCCAAAATACAAAGACATTGATCGTTCACACAAGTAAGTATCATATAAACTCATCATAGTATATAAACGAATAGTACAGTAAATATTAGACTGTTTAAATAATTTTATTTTATCACAACAGGACTACTTGAGGGATCCTGTTTAATATGAAAACTCATTTTAGTGAGAAATCATGAATAAACTGCAGCGAATAAATGATGACTGATGATAATGTTTGCAATTCAAAAATTGGGAGTTAGTTGCAATTTTTAAATTGCAAACCTTTGAAAAAATGAACACAATTTACATGGGCATTAAGAATATAGTCAGAACAAAATGAACAGTATTTGTTGTTCTTTGTAGATTACTCTATATATTGTCTCTATTTATGGATTGATAATGTGAGATATACCATGTACAAGAAGTCATTATGATATAGCATTTTTTAATATGTAAATTTAAAACTAATCAGAAATGTACTCACTGACATTATATTATTAAAAATATAATAAATAAAAATTAATAAATTAATTGAAGGACAAAAGTTAAATACACGCAAGTTATTAATTATAAGTATTATAAATAACGCAAATCTAATTGTTATTGGTAATAATAATGTGTTGTTAATATATATATATATGCTAGATAGCAACTATGCACCAGTTGGAAACAACACAGTAGGTTACTCATACATTAACCCCCCTTTTCTTTCAATTACTCCCGGGAGCCCTTTTCACCCGATAAGAGCAATTTTAAGCCAAGAAAATAATAAAAAGAACCTTCCCATAGCATACGCTAGTCGAACTTTAAACGACAGCGAGAACAACTACTCTGCAATCGAAAAAGTATTACTTGCAATTGTATGGGCAAGAAAACATTTGAGACCATCTTATTTGGAAGAAAATTGAATATTTAATCAGATCGTAAACCCTGTCAAAGAACCAAATTCTAAACTTTGAAGATTGAGGTTAAAACTAGAGAAATATGACTATGAAATAAAATATAAAAAATGAAAATTGAACTAAAATGCAGTAGCATTGAACTTATCGTGTCAGACAATGGAACTGAATTTAAAAATAAAATAATTAAAGATATCATGTAAGCACATATAATTAAAATACTATTTAAAACAAGACATTTTATAAACTGCAGAATTGTTGTATTTATAGTTATGGTCAATCCCATTATATATTTTCACTCAAAACTATTATCATTTCGTAATACTATATTGACGTTACATCTTTTCCTAATTCAATTTTAAATTTACAATTCTATATGTTTCCGGTCCTATTTAACTTAGTAACACTTTTTTTATGTATTCGTTTTTGCTTGGCATTTATTAGCTGTGTTTTACTATTTAATATTTCTTTATTATGTAATTCAATATTTATTTTTTACATGAGGTATAAATAAAAAAAGTTATATTAATTTCCTGAAGATGATAAGGATATATATATATATATATATATATATATATATATATATATATAAATATAAACCCAAAATAAAAGTATAAAAGTTTCAGAGATATTTGTTTTCTGAGTAGTGGCATTCTGAATCATATGGTTATCTATCAATCAAGCTATTGTTTTATTTTAAAATCAGGGAAAAAGGCAAATATTTTGTTTTAGGAAATTGGTTAAAAGTGTACAATAAGTGTTTTATACCGGATGTTTGTTACTTGCAGAAAAATTAGTTTTAATTATATGAATTAAGTATTTAGATATGTTATTACTTGTTGTAAATACTCTGTTTTTTATTTTTAATTTAGATGTCACTTAAGATTTGACATTACAGTTTTGGAGTTAAGTACGCCAGTTCGCATCAGTGGGAGAATATCCCCTATCAAACTCCCTGAACCTGTTTCTCTTGGTAAGGATAAACTATCTTCTACGATGACATCAAGCTTTTTTGACACGAATAAAAATTGTAAAATTTTAGGCTGGGGCCGAATCTCCATGGAAGATAAGCGAGAATTTATGACACGACCATTAAAGGTTGCTTCAATTCCATTAATTGGACACAAAAGGTGCATTAATATCTTATTTGATTATGGGTATGCAAAAATATATCCAACAGGAGCTTTATGCACTGATACTAGCATCTGCGCTAAATGTCCTCACTATAAAAATACATGTCTGAATGGGGACAGTGGAGGTCCTATAATTTGTGACGGTGTACAGGTTGGTTTGGACTCTTGGGGTAACGGAAAAGGTGTGGGTCCGAATAAGGTGGATGTATTCACAAGAGTCGATATTAATGTACAATGGATAAGAAGTAAGATGTCAAAGAAACATGCCAGGATGCAATATGAATATTAAATAACAACTTCAAGATTGCTTATTGTATAATTATAGTTACACTGTATATATCTAATTGTATTATGTGCAAAAAGTACGGAATTACCTCTCTTAAAACACATCACGACTATTATCATGTATTATTTTAAGAAACTTGATGGTTTTGATTTTAAAATTTATAGTTAGTTGTATAATTGTTTATGCTTATTGGTTTATATGAATAAATATTAAAATTAACGATGAACAAGTTGATGGTCTAATGTTATTTCATGAAAATTATTCTTTATTAGTTTATTAATATACCAAAATTACTTGAAGAGTTGTAAATGTTATTCAAATGTTAAGGTCTTAACAGAACCGTATTTGTTGTGTTAAGGAAGGGTTAAAATCTTCATTGTTGCTCATAGATCCTCAATTGACAGTGAAATGTTTTTCTGTTTGTTTTTTACAACGACTGGTTTTGTTATTTCCATGAAATAGAAATCAGACTGTCAAATCAGCGGAATGTGATGACCGAATAAAGATCACGAAAACTTTCAATCTAGTAGAAGAACGAACTTAGTGATGTGTAAGCTTTGAGGATTGTGATATCAAACTTTGAGACGAACGATTGCTTTATTTCTGTCTGACGCAATGACAATATCTCTCTTTTACTACTCTCACATTTCTAAAATAAAAGCGGAATTACAATTTTTTTATAATTTATTCATATCTCTATTATAAAGATTCTGAGAATACTTCAGGAATACCAAAACTTAATAACGTCTTATTAATTATTCACAAATTATAAACGATAACCAGGTCAAGAAAACCATTTTTTTTCACTTTGGGGGGACGTCCTGTGGAGGAAGTCTAAAAAATCTTAAATGTAAGCATAGGACGAATTATACCTCATTTTAAAGGTTTTTGTTAGAGGAACATATTGCCGCAATCCCGACTGAAAAAAGATCTTTCGTTTGGAAATGGCAGCCTTTTACAATCTCTTAACTTTACGTTGCGAAGATTAAGAGGCAGAAGTGAATACTCAACCGTGTTGGTTATGTTAGTGTTTTAGCTATGAGAATTTCACAGCTGGAGTGTGGAGGGATAGGAAATATCACTAATGGTCGATTTAATTGTTTAAAAAGTTAGGAGTGCACAGATGTAATTGGGGACAATTATCATTATTAATAAAATTGAACAGGCAGTATGTCAGTTGTTTATGTTTAAATTACTTACTTTGCAAGACAATAATTATAAAAAAATAAACAAATCTTGGAAGGTATTACAGAAGGTGCTCGAAGTGGTGTCCTTGTTTAGCTGATTGGTCGCATTGGTTGCTGATTTTGGGCCGTCAGGTCTTGACCGATCTGTTACAGAACCGCGCTGTGCGGTCTTCAATACTGTTGATTTTTGAATAGGTGGTCAATTGGGGCAAGTTTCATTGAACAAGCGGCTTACCTCCTCATATGAACGAGTTCTATCCTCATAACCCCTCATCATCAGAATGGTTATTTGCTCTGTCTCACTAAGTGACATTGTAATCAAAACTAAAGCTTACTAAAAATTTGCCATTGAATTAGCATTAAAATCAAACAAACTTTAAGAGGCTGCCATTTCCAAACGAATAGTCCTTTTTCAGTCGAGATTGCGGCAATGTGTTCCTCTAACAAACACCTTTAAAGTGAGGTATAATTCGACCTATGCTTACATTTAAGATTTTTTAGACTTCCTCCACAGGACGTCCCCCCAAAGCGAAAAAAGACAGTTAAAATGATCAAAAAGTGGGTAACTGCAGTGAGGACGTAATCCTAGAGTTTCATTGTTCTGCGTTTATAAAATTATTATTAAAGGGTTTCCAGACTTTTTGAACACCCGGTATATTGAGCTTTACTTATGTGATTGTATAATTGATAGAAAAATTTTAACTCAAATCCTCACAAATAGTACTTTTAATCAATCCCGTTTCAACGACAATATCGCTATCTTCAGTAATGCACGAGCTGCAATAACTAGACTATAACTAACCTATACTGTGTCAAACTTCCCTATTGATACAGAACTAAAGTGGTTTGGCCTAAACCTATTTTACAGCAGTATATTGACTTTTGATAGTAAATCAGTTTAGCAAAAATAATAGCTTTTATTTAGTATTTACAGAAAGCCTACATAGACAGATATATAACTAAGGACTTATACCAATTACCTGCTTATAACTGACCTCATTTTAATTATATGATTCTCCATTTAATTACATGAATAAGGAAACTACGAAAAAGAACATCAGTACATATATGGTGCAGCAATAATGAAGGTTATCCGAAAGATAAAAAAGGTAACATAATAAAAATAACGAAATTTAAGGAAATCAAGATAATCGGGATGTACTCTAGTAAGCAACAAGCCTTGACAAAGCGAGGTTAAAACAGCTTTTAGTCCTCTAACGGTAAATAGTTGTTTGGTTTTTAGGACTCCATTCATTAAAAAGGTAGGTTTTTTTATGTAACTTCGTTTGGTTATTATAATATTATTCATTACAAACTTCTTGTTTTCTAAAGCTAACATCTTTCCATGTATTATTATTGAGATAAAATATATCTTTCAGTTCGCCTAATACAGATAGACGCAGACTTTTTCCAGGGGTAAAATAACCCAAATACAACTGATTATTTATTAATAAATTTGTATCGATGTAGACTAATAATGTTATTGTACGATTAGTTAAAAAATTAAGTATTTGTTAAAACTATAACAAACTATCCAAAGGTGTCGAAGGTCTTCTAACAATAATATACATTGTTTTTTTAAATAAATTTCAATAACAATATGGTCACTAACGGCACATTTATTAAAATGTTTGTGTTTATTTCAATACTAATAAAATATATTTGACATGTTGATTGGTACAGATATGTAGATGATGTGATATGTTTGTTTGATGGTTCAGAACGCCAACTTCAATTGTTTTTTAAATATTTAAATTCTATTAATAAGGCGATACAATTTACTATGGATATAAGTCAGCAAAACATAATTATTTATTTAGACCTTTATATCAAAATTGAAAATGGTAAACATACTTTTAGTATCTATAGAAAGCCTACTTTTACAGACAACGTGATTCACGCCAATTCTCAACATCCAGTTAACCATAATCTAGCAGCTTTCCATAGTATGTTGCATCGTTTAATTAATATTCCCATGTCAAAGGAGGATTATTTTAAGGAATTAAATTGTATAAAAGAAATAGCTAATAATAATGGGTATGATTACAAGATAATTGATAAAATGTTAAATAAAAAGTTGAAAAATATTGCCAAAAAACATATTTTCCCCAGTGAGTGTGATAACAAATCCACGAAATGGAGGAAAGTAGGTTATGTTGGTCAAATTAGTTATAAATTGGGTAAACTATTGGAAAATAAAAAAAGTTGCAAACCAGCATTTTATGTAGACAATAATTTGGGTAAATTGTTAATTAACAGTAAAGATAAAATACCAAAAATGAGTAAATGTGGGGTCTATCAATTATCTTGTAAAATTTGTAACGCTACTTATATAGGGCAAACTGGTAGAAATTTTAAAACTAGATTAAGTGGGCATGACAGGAGTTGGAGGTTAGGACATGAGGACTCTAGTTTTTCTAATCATTTAAAAACACACAATGTTTCAGATTTTCATGGTAATATAAATTTTGATATTTTACACATAGCTAATAAATCTAAAAAATTAAACCTTCTGGAAAATTTAGAAATTAATAGATTAGTTAAAAATAAAAATGTGTTAGATTTAAATGAACAATTAGATATAAGTAATTCCCCACTTTTGAAACCATTAACCAAGTCAAGTCATTGACCCTCCTCTCCACTCCCTTCCTCTACCTTTCTCATCTAGGTTATAAGGGAAAACCCAGCTATTGTTATAATGTGTATATATTCTAACGATAAATATTTTATTATAATTTCAGAAATATTATATAAATCAAAATTATGAATTAATTAGTCATACCTTGGATTGTCAACACATAAGGAAAGTTATTAATGATGAAGTCCAAATATACTCTTTAACATTAACTCTGAAATATTTAATTTTATTTGAACTTAATTTCCAATTACTTTTAATTTTTATTTTACACTATTTGCTCAGGGGGAGCTCTTTAATGAACAATTAATACAGTGAGTGAAATTTAATTAATACAGAGAATTGCAATTTTAACAATTTAGTTTCCAATTAAAGTCTATAATAATTAGTACAATACGAAATCCACTTTTGTTGTATTCCTTTGTAAGTAATCCAGTGCTGCTAGTTGAGTGAAGAACTTTCACTTTATTACTGGTTAATGATGTTCACCAAACACTACACTGTACTATGTGATTTATCAATAAAATGATTCACTTCAAATTACCATGAAGATGCACTCAACACTTCGTAGATGTAACTCTTTAGTACTGCAACGAAGATTACTAAAGTGTTAAATACTTTTACTTTGTAAAAACAAACACGGTTAAAACATACGTGTTAAAAAACAATTATTACTTTACTATTACTAAACTGGAATTATAACTTATAGGAAATACTAATTTCTACATTAGGCTTTACTTCGCCGACCCCTATGCTGTGAGTTTCTCCCCAAGACTCTCTCTATAATTTTTACTTTGTCGATGCTAAAAAATACTTATTCCCTCTCTCTTAATTTACTTTAACCAATGAACGTAAGCAGCTACTTTTTGTCAGCCAATCAAGTTTTAATGTTTTAAAATTGTGACAGTTTAGAAAACTATTGTCCCGTTACATTTTATGAGTTTTGTGTGTGATTCTCCTTAAGTTTCTAATATTATAGTTATTTATGACTTAATTGCCTACAATGATTCTGGGTATAATTTAAGTGTTTTTCTCTTTTTTTTCTTTAAAGCTGTGAATGGTGTTCTGACTGATTTATAACATATCCCCCTAATGCTTCACCTTTGTCGGCTATCATAAAACGTTTAACATGTGTCCAACAAATGTATCTATTTCTATATTCTTTTTAAAATATTAGACCATTACTGGTAAGCTTATTGATTTCGATATAATATTGTGTACTGAACCTTATTGTTTCATTCTTGTATAAGTCCTTGACAATGCTTTAACTAGCGAAACCATGGTCGGCAAGTTTCTATTAAAACATTGTGGTTGATACTAAAAAAATTTTGTTGTTTTAATTTTATTTAAAATGGAATACCACCAAGTACCTACGGTCTCTAGCATAAATAGTTTAAAAGTTATAAAACATTATAAATATTTAAATCACTAGTTTAAATGTCAATTGATGAACAAATGAGTGTTAGCGAATATTTTTACGTTATTATAATTAGTCAAATACACCCAATGTTAAGTGAATATTTAAAATAATTAATAAACAAAGATAATTATTCATTTTACGACGACCTGACTCGTAGTATATCTAAATAGGATAGATTAACTATAAAATTGTGTACAAATTTTAAACAATTAAAGCATAAGCAAATATGAACTGTAGATTTAATTAGTATACAATGCAACTAAGAACGTTAGTGCTATGGTGATTTTGAAATAAGAAAACCTACAGAAACACTGTTTAGATACAAACCCCAGCAAATGCAGTTTGAAAGTTAGATTTAAACAGCAGATTATTTTGGAATAAATATTTAATACACACTTTTTTTGCATGTGGTTACTCTCACTTTTAATATAATATGACTCTCCTAATATCGTCGACAAGTTGTCATACCTGCACAAATGGTAAAATGTAAACTGATATATCAATAGATAATAAATATAATATTTTCCTTTTACAATATATTTTAAATTAGTATATAATAACGATTTACTAAGAAGTTAAGATGTGTAAATATTGTATATTGTTCATCACTTAATTAAATGTGTTTTCATTTACTTACAAAACATCGTAAGTAATACAATCATGAACATTCCTACTTAAAACTTTAATATTTGAAATTACACTCAACTCTGTAACACAGCGTCGATAAATAAGTTTTATAAGGTTTATTGTGCTAAGTTATTTATGTAAATTAGTATAGTTTGATGTGTTATTTAACGACTACATATTTTAACTACAAATGATTACACAATTAATAAACTACGGATATTTCAAACATAAAAATTACATTTTAACAATTTTTCGTTGAACATATCTTAATGGCTCTTTACCTAGAAGTTTAATAAATATTCAAAGACAAATGCTAAGATTTGAGGTCTAGAACACTATTGAAAACTCAGTTTGATAGGAATTTTCGGTTTCTTCTAATTAATGATCCTGATTTTCCATGAAAAATTTATAAATATTATATTATTTTATTTATGTTCTTTGAAGTTATTTTATGAAAATATGTGCTTATTACCAGCATGTTATTAAAATAAAATTAGTGAACAATGCTAACTCTGGCATTCGTGAACAAGAACTTTCATAATATTATAGTACAATTTTTAAACAATAGAGTGTTTGCTCGCCAATTCACACTAAGTTGGCATTTGAATAAAGATAGGGTTTGTAAAAGGTTGGCTGAACTGTTTAAATCATAAAACAGAAAAAAATCGTTTACTAGAGAAATTATCGTTCTAACTCTTGAGAGTTTCTGAGAAGGAAATTCAGGTTTAAAACTGATTTCGAGTTTTTGGACAGAACCTCATTAACTAGTAAAATACACAAAAATTCAAATTTTGAAAGATTCGTGTCACCCAATTTGTAAAAATCTGATTATAAATCCATAAGTTGAAATATTAAGAATTTCTTTAGTTTTTTTAAAAAAAGTGTAATATTATAACCTCATATATGTTAGTAAATTTGTGTGATATCGTTGTAAATATTACCTCCGAAATTATTAACAAATTATTGGACATGTTAAAAATATTTCCCTATTTAGATTACAGCATAAAAGAGAATAGTAAATTTAAAATCAACGTGTAATAAAGAAAATTTCATAAAAATATATCGATAATAAAAATGTTGAAGTTTAATTGGAATATAAAGGAACAATCGGGATTTGAGGAAGTATCCTTGAATTACTTTTTTTTTTCTTTAGCAGGACAAACATATTCTCCTCTTTGATCATTACTTTTTTTTTAACTTGATGTCTTTTTAAACATTCCCATTTTTCTCTGTGTCTCCCATAATAACGTTTACAGACTTAGTTGTATTGCCATTTCAAGGTTATATATAGTCTGTGTTAAATATAAAAAACAGAAATATCTTGGAAAGTTAGTCTGGGAATTAGTGACCGCTCGTACCTTTTGTATGTAATGTAACTTACATAGGGAAATTAAGCGGAAAATCGTAGTAGAAGTTTTAAAATAAGAACATGTAAATAATTTTTATTTTCCTCGTATTATTTTTAATAAAAATATTCATAATCTCAGAATTTTAACATTTATCCAAAGTCATCGGAATATTGTAAGTTTTGTTAAATGTAAGTTTTATTTTCTTCTTTCACGATTTTTCATACTTTATTGATATTTTTTTAAAAAATCAGTAGTATTTGTTATTGTGTTGATTTATTGATTATTGTTTTACTGTGTGTGGGTGTGTGGGTGTATGTGTGTAAGGGGGGGTTTGTGGGGTGTGTGTGTGTGTGTGTGTGTGTTTTGTATCTGGTGTTTGTATCTCCAAATTGTAGGAAATATAAATATATTTCTTCAATTGTATCACATTAGCTGGAACAGGTTCCTTAGTCGTATAAATATTAGTAATTTTCAAAACGGCGTCATTTGAAAGCAATTTGTGTGAGTATATTTCATAAATTATATAACAATATCTTGCAACAGTTTATAACACGAAGCGGTAAAGTTTGCATTCAACTATGTCCAAATATATTCCTATGACAAATCAATAAAATTGTCACTACTATAAAACAACATTTTACGTCTAAAAGTCAAATCTAAAAAATAATAATAATAATTTAAAAAAACAGTAATAATGTGTGTATTACCTTTAATTTGACATGAAACTACGTTCACCTTATCATTGAATATGTTTTTAAAGAAAAACAAATATTGGTAAATTTGCAAATGGAGCCTATTTAAAACGATTGATTAGTAATGGAAAGTAATAGATTAAGATGTTGGTTTATAACATCTTCATATTATGCGGATTGATAATAACCTCATATTAATAATATGGATATCAAAAAAGTTGATATACAATATCAATATAGTTTATATTTATATAAATATACAATATTGTATAAATATACAATAATAAAGAAATGCCTTTCTGTATCTCTTATTATTATTACATATTTAAAATGTTCTGCGTAAAATTACTCGCATGTTATTTGTGTCCAAACGATACTACAGACTCAAGATGGTACCCAGTAACTAAATATAGGTTCCCCAATCTTTCGCATAATGGCTATGTTTGATATTTTACGTTATTTTCAGATTAACATGTACAAAGACTGAGATTTTAGTCGTGTCCACTAAGGACATAATATTCAGAATGTCTTTTAAATGGTTCATATAACGATTCCTTCACAAATCATAAAAAACTTATTTGTGTAACAAAACTCATTTGATGTATCATTTCTTAGTCGTTAATTTTACTTTGAAAGTCCTTTATTCCACTTCACCGTCTACCAAATATTATGTAATTGCGTGTGGGGTCGAGTAGGGGAAATGTTAAAATTTAAAATAAGGAAATAAGGGTTGCTCAAACCACTAAAAGAGGAACTAAAACCAACTCTGTTATGTTTATTATATTATCCTTTTGTATATTTCGATGACGTACTTATAAACATGAACGTATATAAACAAAAGATAAAATGATAAAACATAAAAGTTTATAACGTAATTCTACAAAACCCATGTGTAAATTATCTATAGGACGATTATTAGATTATTGTTGAATTATTTTCGTTTTGTAATGTGTTGAATATTTGTTTTGCATTCTACAAGTATTTGCCAAGACTTTTTGTTTTAGCCAGTGTAATTAATTTCCGGTAAATGATTTGTTATTACAACATAGTTTCAGTCAAATATAAAATTTTTATAAATGAAATATACGTCTATTATATATAATTAAATGTATATAAATGGACATTGTCCAGTAATGGGCTTCTCGTTTTATAATAAATAACTATGAAATATTTTATGTTTTATAATACAACTTAAAGTATTGTAATTACACCATCAAATGTTTGCACATCGGTGGGTGGAGTTGAGTTGATTTGCGATACATTTTAGAGGTAAAAAAAGAAAATTGCGGTGTAATACATACATATTTTTATCTATGATAAAATCAACCTCCAAAAACCCCACAAAAAAACTATCCGTGGAAAGATCAATGGAATTATTTTCGGTTTTTAGAATTTTTAATATTTCCTATTAATTTTATAGTATTTTACTATCATCGGGTCCCAATTTAAATAAATTCTGTTCCAATTCCTTATGCTAATTAGGCTAAGTACCTGGGAATGACACTGGTTGTAAAACTCAAATGGAAATAGCATGTCAAAAAGAAAAAAAAAAACAAGAACTAAATTTGAAGTTCAGGAAAATGTATTGGCTGCTTGGAAGACAATCACAACTGTCAATACACAACAAGCTATTGATTTATTTATATCTTAAAACCAGTGTGGATCTACGAAATTCAGCTATGGGGCTGCACTAGCAAGACAAATGTAAATATCATTCAAGTGTTTCAAAATAAAGTGCTTAGATGTATAGTGGATGCACCCTAGTACATCAGGAACGATAAACTGCATAGGGACCTGCAGATAGACCTAGTCAGTGATAAAATCAAAAAAAAAGGCAAGGAAACACAAACAACGCATCCTTCAACATGAACACCATGAGGTACAGGGACTGTTGGATGTCACTCGGGTGGAGAGAAGACTGAAGAGGACCAAGCCTTCAGATCTGATGGACTAGAAGGAATAACCATTGGGTCATATCCCTTACAAGTGTAAAAATGTATGAAGTGTAAATTGTAAGATGGGTACATACTCAGTTGTAATATTGAATTAATAAAAAAAAATAATAATAATAATAATAAAGTATTTTACTGTATTAACTGATGCGTTTGATGATGGAAGTAGTTTGTCAGAGAGCTTAGTGCTCGTTGTATTGAAGCCGGTGGAATTAGTTTAAATGTACACAGTTGAAATAAATACGACCATACAAATTTGGTAAAGTTACCGTTAAATTTCCGTTGATAGAATTAATTAGGTTTAAATGAACATGTAGTTATTAGTGAGCATGTTTAGCAATTATTTTGATTTTACAGCTAACTTTGGTTCGCAATAATTGTCATCTGTGAAAAGCATAAGTGTTTCTTCTCGTTATCCACTATAACTGATTTCAAATTATTACAGAAAATTAATGTTGGCATAAAACATTCATCGTAGTAAATTCAGCGTATAAACTTAGGTTTTTGTGTTTTAGTGTTGGATTAATCTTTAATATTTATTTTAATTTGTCATGCATGTGGAGGTGTTTCAGACAAATTATTAAGTTCTGCATCTGAATTTATCTTACTTAAAACTCTTCAATGAAACATCATATCGTATAAACTTGCATTTCAATATTTTAATATCAGTTCCTTTCATCGACATTTAATCAGATATAAGAGATATTTCGATATATAAAAGAAATTTAATATAGTGAGTTATTAGATGTATTGATGAAATTTACTGCAGAGATAGATCCAACAAAAGTCGTTACATACAAGAAAGAAACATTTGCTATTGAGTTCTGCTCTTTTGTAGGTAATATTGTAAATAATTGTAACCAGGACATTTGTTAAAAATTTACATTAATTGAGGTGTTGCAAATTTTAAATGATTCTTTAAGAAAAATGACATAAAAAAATTCAAATATTGTATTAATAATGTCTGAACTAGAAAACGTTAATTGTATTTTTGTTCTTGTACAGAAAACGATTTTATAATAATCTTAAGTTATTTTAGAATAACAATATATGTTTAAGGTGATACAATTTAATTTTTAATCTAAACTCTCAGAAAAGGGGTCATCTGTGAAAAGTTTAAACAACAAAATATAAAATTGAAAAATGAAATCACTATTAACTACAAACAAATAAAGGAAAGGTTTAAAACTGGAATATTAACATTTTAATTTTAAACCATCTACATTGTTGGATTCACTAACAGAATTAAAATAAAAATAATAAATAATATTGAGCTTGACTTGTAAGATGGTATATTTGATTGAATAAAACTTGAACACGAATTCTCACAATTAGTAAGTTTATTTATTTAAACGCCATCTTCAGCTACAATAACTAAACTAAACAGTTTTAGCTCAGTTATTATAGCTCATGCATCATTAAAGATGGCGACGAAACGCGTTTGCATAAATAAACGTACTATTTGTAGGAATTTGTGTTCAAGTTTTGTTCTATCAAATATATAAGTTGAAAATGAATATAAACATTATCTTTTAATGTTAACAAACCGTTAGATTAGAGGGAGTCACCAGAAAGTTGAAGATTGTTTGGTAACTGTCTACAATACAACCCTTATTTTAAAACATTTCAGAAATTGTGGTAGAAATAGTCGAAATAAAAAACCACTCTAGTTCAAAATGATGGTGTATTTATAATAGTGGAAGGGGTTACATCGATAACTTTTAACCTTATCAATTAATGCTAAGACAAGTATTAATAATATGAGTGTTGTACGATTTACTATTATCTCTGAAACACACACCATATCTCCCTTACTACATAAATATGACAACTATGTATATAACCCACATAAATATCGTCAATCAAACATACAATATCGTCAATCAAACATACAATCTTAAATGACGCCAAAGTATTTGCGTCATTTAAGAAAAATAACTAATTAATTGTTGTTATGTGCAAGAAGGTGTTTGGTTAAACGCCTGGCACAATTTTTATTTCGTTAAACTAAACTTTAATTAATATCATTGTTTAATTTGATAACCAAAAAAATATTATGGTTTGTTGTGTTTATTATTAATTATCATACTTTATTATTAAGTATTTTAATACTTATTTAAGATTTTGTGTTTGATGATGTATATAATTCTCTATGTACATGCGTTTACATAAATAATAGTAGGCTATGTACTATATCTTTCTATGCACCAATTAATTAAAGATAAATATATAGACGACCAGTTTCATCATATTTTTTAACTTCACGAATAGCAATAGCGAGTATTTATGAGTTACAGTGACGTTTTTATTATTGACAAGGACATTTTTAAAAGTGTTTTGTGACACCTTCAGTTAAGTAGACCTAATTCTCCCAGGTTACTAAAACGAGTAGAAAAACACATTTATTTATTATTTATTATATATGTTTTGTAAAGACGGAATTATCCATAACTTTTTAAAATAAATAAACACCTCAGAGGTGAGTTAGGATTACGCTAGGGAGATTCAATTAATTAAAATTAAATAATTTGAGTTGCGGAAAACCAGTAGAACCTCATCTTAAGTCCGTGTATTATTTCGTCTTCTTCTAACATTTTAACTTTAATATTGTTCCGATGTTGTCTATCATGAGCAAGAAGCACATGTCAAGTTATTCAGAAGACTGGTGTTGCTTTAAGGCTAATGGAGGAGATCCAGCAGAAATTCACTTTTAATGATATGAAAACAACATGTTTATATATAATTTTATTATTACATAGACACAAAAGGTATGAAATTATTTCAGTGGTCCTCCGGGTTAAACTAAATGTAATTAATATAATTACGCTACATTTAAATTAAATTAATTTTACCGGTATTCATGAAAATTTAAACATAATTTTTTTTTTTTTTTTTAATTTTCCATTCCTTTTATTTCATTTAAATAAACAAAACATGATTTAGATTCAGAAAAGACATTAAGATAAAAAATAAAGCTTTCCTTAACAACAAACTAAAACAAAACAAATAAATTGACATATGACATAATAATACATTACTTTAAATTAAAATACACAACAGGAAAGAAAAACCAAAACAATATTACTTCTAAATCCTAAACATAAACAAAGATAAACAATTTAAGATAAACAAAAAATATACTGTATGGAATAAAGCAGCCTCCATGGGTCTACCCATTTTGAGGCTGCATATCTCAAGTAAAAATAGAAAAAAAGAGGAAATAACAGAATTCAAGAGACTATCGGGAGCAGTTAAACTATTAATAAATTTAAATCTAATTTAATATTTATTACAAATATTATTATTTGTTAAGTAATAATTTGTTCTATGATAATTAATTATGAACATCTATTTGGATCTAATACATAATTATAAAGTGGTAAAAACTTACACTACTTAATATACAAACATTCACATACCATAATAGTCCATACATATTCTCTCTCATACCAATATATACACATCTCTATCTCAAAGTTTAATATGATAAAAATAAATACTAAAATAAAATAAAATAAAATAAAAAATTATTAATAATAATAATAATAATAATAATTGTTTTGGGCTTGGAGAAAATATAATAAACTAATGTGATATCTACATAGCTTTTAAAATTATGTTAATATTTTGACAGATATTATTGATAGAAACAATATTAGAAAACGAGAGTTGAAAAGTCTTATATCCGCAAAATTTTGAACATCCAAAGATTAAGGGAATGTTGTTGCAACTCTTTCAAATCTAAATTAGAAAGGGATTTAAATCATAAAAGATTACATTAATTGCAGTTTGTAGATAATTCATAAAGTAAAAAAGAACTTTCTGAAATCCAGGTTTTAAAATGGTTTTTTAAAAATTTTCTAAGCATCTCAGATTGGCCAGTATGAGGACCAGGAGGTTGCTGTAGTAGATGTAATACTATAAACTGTGATTTAAAAATATTTTGGTTTTTTGTTAAATTTCAGGAGCGTTCTAATATTTATTAATTTTATTGTTATCAAATTTCCTTGGCCTCATAACAGCATTGTTTAATTATTTTAGTCTTCAATTTATAACATTACAAGGGACGTAATCCTTAATATTATAAATATAACTTTAAAATGTTAAATTCATGTCATTTTATAAATAATATTGCATAGAAAGTATAATTTTTTCAATTTTGATTTGTGAAAATTTAATTATGTAGTCATTTAATTGTTCACCATTATTCAAGTACTTTAGTTGTCTGCATCTGTCCATCTAATTATCAAAATTTCACGGTGTTAAAACTTATCGTGGTGGTTAAAATATTAACGTGGAAATCGTTTATAGTTAAAATGAAATTCGAGTGCAGGAAAATATTCGAAAATTCCGTGACTACTAATGAAGCCGAATGGTATAAAGTGTTGTAAAGAATCTTACATCTTAGCAAAACTATTTACTCAGATTATCTCTTTCAAAAACAGGTTTGTATTTTTCTCTTCTTTGTATTGAATTAAACAAACTGTCCGTCATATTTTTGTTTTTATGGTGTAGAGAATGTTTTACAAAAGAAGCAAAAATATTGCAACAAATCAATATCATTGAACAAGAAACCCTAATAGAACAAAGTAAGAAGAACAAATGGTAATGAGATTTATTTTTCTGAATCTTGTTTCGGTTTATATAGGCTATCTCAAAGAGACAATTATTGCTTTTTAACACCAATTTATGAGATTAACATTTTTAATAAAAAAGTTAAAATTCTGTTAATGGCACATATACATAAAATATTGTATTCATTGTTGATAGCCTTAGAACTACATATATTTTATATATATTATTTATTTTCTGCCAAATGTAGTCTGTATTTGTATTTTACCTTTTATGTGACTACATGTATGTAACATATGTATGAAAATATGTGTTACAATAAGTGTTGTGTATATTTAAGTGTTTGAGTGGACATAGTAGCTGGCCTGATGATGCTGCCTGTGGCAGTGAAACATGTAGCCACATAAAAGGTAAAATACAAATACAGACTACATTTGACAGAAAATAAATAATATATATAAAATATTGATATCTTTAGATGTGGTTTAACATTTAGTTTAACGATTTTATGTTGAGTGTTTTAAATTAGCCATATCCACTGGGATAAGCATAATCAAATATTTAATAAAAATTGGAAAATTAAATTGGTTGATCTGTCATTGTTATATAAGATTTATAAAGTTGGCATTCCTGCAGAAGTATTTATATTCATTTAATAGTGTATTGAGTAGAACAAACAAATTACTTCATATTCTTTTGAAAAGATTATTTCATTTAATTTGTTTTTTGGAATTATTAATAATAATTCAAATAATATTACAGTTGTTTTCTGTAAATAATATTTATTTTATTTTTCAATTCATCAGTTTTATTGTGATTTTTGTAATTGAATTTTAAATATAAATTAAACGTGACGTTTAAATAAAAATACATTTAAAAATAAATCATCGGAATGATTTAACCCATCCAAGTTATTCTCTATCTTTCCTTCGCTAACTTTGAAAATTTATTAAAAATTTTATTATTTCAAGATCCCTTATTGTAGCTTGTTATTACTTCACAATGTCATTGTACGTTAAGGTTGACTGATCTTAGAGTAATTAAAAATAACTATAAGTAAATGTAATTACTTAAAACAAAACATTATGTATTGATTTAAAACTTGATAATACACTATTCGTTTTATTTTTTAGATTGAACAACAATATTAGTCACACCCTCAGAAAGGAATATGTACTTATAAAATATTTAATAAACTATTAATAGCCAAATATATCCACCAAATTAAGTAAATTCATTCTTCATACGCATATAATTAACTTCCTAACATTTCTTCCTTTTTGTTTCTATAAAAGAGTTCCAATTTTCAAGCATTATACCTCGAAGAGAATATACGAAATCCTGTTGGAATAGATAACTTACGAACCCAATATTATATTTAATAGAATATCTATTTAATATTACTGTATGTGTTTTCCAAGGAGTTAATGCGTTACCCATGCTCTTGAGACTTCTGGTTCATCCTTATTAACCACTAAAACCTAACCTCCCTGTTATTAGTGTCCTTACAGCTAGACTAGTTATCACTCATCTTCAATTGAACTATTGTAGTTTAGTTATTATAGCTCAAGTATCAACACACACAATAAATTTGTTTAGCCCAAAGTACGTATTTTATAAAGAATAAAGGCTTTACAAAAATTAAACGTTGGTGACATTACCTTAAAACGGGATATAGTAAAAATAAATATTAAGAGTGTATTTATAGATGTTCAATGAGCACTGTGGTGAATGTGAACACTATAAATCACTGAATCCCCTACCACAAGTTTGGTACAATAACACAAACACAAATATAATGAAATATTTATTTGCCTTTGTTATTGTACAATGCCTTATGTTATGTTTATTGTATAATAACATAAGGCAAATAAATATTTCATTTTATTTGTGTTTGTGTTATTGTACCAAACTTGTAGTATTGGGTTCAGTGATTTATAGTATAAAATATATTTTACGCAGGTTTTGTGAATTGAAGATACTCGCTGTGTTGATGTTATTATAGGTGATCGTAAGTGTGTACAATAAAATTTAAGCTGATATTGCAGATGGGCTAACCAATATTCCATGGTCGAACAATTCAGCGAAACCCATTAAAGAGTTTACAAGAGCTGGGTGACATTGTTTTCATTATTCTTTTCCGGAGCATCAGATCAGATTAAATTGACATTATCAGATTATTACCAACATCAGCTTAGAATTAAAGATAAAAGATTCTCTAAGAATCCATGCTGTCAAATCTGAAAACAGTTCAAGTACTTTTAATTGAAACTGATCTCTGGTATCTTGTTATCAACACATTTTCACAACGGAAAAACTTAACCAGTTTTAAACCCACGAGTAAAAAAACAATTACACTATTATTGTTCTGAATGGCACTAGTATCAAACTGCACGTTTCTCACAAAAATACAAATTATTTCGTAACTTGTAAATATTTGGCTTTATAATATGCTTTTTTCATATTGGAGCTTGAGAAAATACCGTATTGGACATGTGATATTGACAGTCGAGAGATTGTATATCATGTCGCACCAACAATGGAATCAGGAATTCCTTTGTAAGCAACTTTTTACTTCGCAACGTAAAATTCTTTGTGTTTGCACTATAAAAGAAATTCAACTATTAGCCTATCAATATAGATAGCTATTTTCATTCTCTATAAATCTAAATTTGAAATATTTTTTGCATATGTAGCTAATGTAGTTTTTGAATTAAATAAAGTTCTAGGAATGCTTTATAATATGCAATTTAAATCCATAATGTTTCACCTGCCCACACTAATCATCTTGTTTATTATACAGCGTATGTAGAAAATATAAAAACAAAGTAATATTTCAAGAACTGCTTTAGATAGAAATATTTCGACCTTTCATTTTAGAGTTTTTAACAACCTGAGCCTAACTACAAGTTAGTACAAAAGTTTAGTAAGATTTACAGTGTTTTAAAAATTAACAAAACATGTTTTTTTCATTAACTCTTTTATTTTTCATTACTGTTGAGACCAAAGGTTCTTGATAGAATTCCATGTTTAAAGATAATAAACCACATTTTTTAATTTTGTAACATCCACTTTTTATTAGTCTAGCCGACCAATGGTTTCGTCTGATAAAGCATTGACGAGACTGAAGAAAAATTAAAAACAGAGAACCTTAAAAACTAGAGGGTGAGAGTTAGGATACAATGAATGTCTGTAATACAGCCTCGTCAATGCCTTAGCAGGCGAAACCATTGGTCGTCTAGACTAATAAAAAGTGGATAGTACAAAATAAAAAATTGTGTTTTATTATCTTTAAACTCTTTTATTGTAACTTTATTATTATTTTTACATATTCTAATAGGTCAATTGAAGATACTTAGAAGGAATTTTAATTTTTAATTTATCTTTAATAAAAACTGAGTTATGGCGTTTTAAAATTCGTAATTTGTAAACACAATATTAAAACGTTCTCTGCAGGTCCGACTGAATAATGGTTTATTATTTGGTTATTGTGATGTAAAGCAAACCAAGATGTATTGAAAATAACGTACCCAGTACGGAGTGTTGTAGAAAAGTAAAAAGTAAGCCTACATTTTCCTTAATTACAATACACAAACTATTAGATTATCAATTATACTAACATATCGTTGAAAGTCCAGGCATAAATTAATAAAATGTATATTTATTACAGAATGATCCAAAATAAACAAAATGTGATTGTTTGTGGAATTATCAAACCGAACATATTAATTGATTTTAATAACCCTGATTACAAAAAGTCACTTGAAGAACATGATAAAAGATAGATAAAACAATTAATAGATAAAATACGATTAGATACAACCTATTCAAACAGGTAACTTTCAAAACCTTTTAACACTATAAAACAATCTAATAGCAAAATTACTGAACTTTGAAACTTAGTTAATTTTAAAGATAAGTTAAAAACTAAACAATCAGAAGAAGCATGTTGAAATACCTCCAGAAAGGTAAAAACAATTAGTACAGTTCTAATTGAAAATTTCTTTAAAAATATCATTTTGTTAATTTTAGGAACATTCTGTATATAAAATTACACTTTTACCACACTTTTTTGATTTATCTCCTAGAAATTGTAATATTGTGTTTAAAAAAATTGTGAATTTTAAAAAGCCTTAACTCAGCTGTTTGGTATTCATATGGCCCCTGCATAAACCCAATTAGGCTACACACTTGACGAGGCGGCGTGCGCATTTTTTTTGATTCATGCGATAATAGAGCAGGTTTGCTCAGATGCTGTTTTGCAATTGTCAAGTGTGCGCGTTACAAAAAACCGCTTATATATAATTTTTACGCTTTAACCTTCAATTCACCACTCTATTTTAAAAAGGACACTGGAATATTTGTGTTTGTGATCTTTTACTTCCAGCTCTGCAGACCAGTCCTGGCCAGGAATCATCCTAACATCATACCTTAAGGTAAGATCAACATTCACTTAATTATTTCAGTGTCTGTTATTTAATTAATATTATAATAAAGGTCCTCCGGAAATAACAAATAAATCATTACACAGATTTACACCCCTTTTGTTCAGCGCTGCCAGAGGCGTTAAAATTACGTTACAGTTTTTGGTCATACGGGCCGGATATATATCAGTTTTGGGTATTACGTTATAGGAGTGTAATCATCATTTAAACAAAATAACTTTTTTTTTGTTTTAAACGCTAACACACAGTAGCCTAAATCAGTCATATTGGCCTAAGCTTCACAAATTAATATAGCCTACTATCCGAATTCTCAGTTAATTATTAAAGTAAAGTTGAATTACTCAAAAAACCTAATTTTATGTCAGACTTAAATTAGGCTCTGCAAGTTCTAAATTAAATTGCATTCGATTTAGACATTTTTATAAAACTGTGGCAGCCATTTTGTTTCGCCATTTTGTTACGCTATATCCACATTTGGATCGCAATACTGGACAGAAAACAGAAAGTCTATATCATTGTTGTTCAAGCACAGCTGTCCAGCCAACTTATCTGTATTTACTTAGGTCTTGTTTATTAACTAAGACCTGTATAACAAAATCTACTTAGCCTAATCTAACAGATAAACAATCTAACGAAATCAACAAAATGCGATTCTGCATGCTATTAAAAGTAACGTTCTGAATGCAATAATTTTATTTTTGACATTTAATTAAATCACTGCAGTTGCAATAATAGTAATTGTCTATCCACGTTAATTATAATTGTATTCAATTAATTTCCGCTATTATTTTTATACATAACAAGAATACTCGCTAATTGGAAATTCATCGGCCATTTTGAAACTGACTGTATGCAATCATGCGATTTTCGGCATTTTCACGACAATCAACACTAATTAAAGCGCAGTTTGAGAAAATTTATGAAGCAGTTCACACGCTTAGTGAGGCTGAAACTGAGCCGTTAACGACTGTTGGCGAATACAAACTCGTAGAATATTCGGAGGTTGTCGCAAAGAAGATTCTCGAGTTCGATGGTTATATAGCGCGCGTTGTCGAAGATGAAAACACGACAGAAGATCAGTTGCAAAAGGTTCTCGCCGCTCAAGACGCAATAACTGACTTGTCGATTAATATTAAATCAATAATTAAAGTGTTGATACCACATAAACTTGCTAGCACTACTGTACATTCTCCCACAGCTCCGCATGATATTGACATTGCAAAACAATCATCAATTCGCTTACCACGCCTTTCATTACCTACCTTTGATGGTAATCTGTCGCTTTGGACTACCTTCTATCACATGTTTAATTCTACTATCCATGAAAATGAGTCAATTTCCGCCGTGGAGAAATTCACATATTTGGTTTCAGTTTTATCTGGTGAACCATTAAAAATTGTTAAGGGTCTGCCTTTAAATTCTACTAATTATCGCATTGTGTGGGATACTCTGTGTGACAGGTACCAAAACACACGACGCCTGGTCAATTTTCATATATCAAACATACTTGACATGCCACCTATTGTTTCACCTTCTGTTTACAATATTAGACAGATGTTAGACACTTTTACCGAAAATGCTCAGGCACTAAAAGTACTAAAGTTTGATATTTCTAATGAGTTGGGTCTCTTGACCATCCTATTCAGGAAACTGGATCAGGAATCCCGTAAACGATTTGAAGACCAACGATCAACAGACCGTAAGGTGCCCACAATTGGGGAATTGTTTACTTTTTTGAAACGCGAGTGTACTCGTCTAGATGACGCCACTATCGCTACTGCCGTTGACAACAAATCTACTTGTCCGAAATTGACGCATACCAAAGTCAACGTTCCCGTAAAACCTAAAATCACACCTCAGGTTTACCAAACTACTGTACACCAACGCAGCTGTAATTTTTGTCAGAAAAATGATCATAATATTTACAAATGTGAAACTTTTCACAATCTATCGCCTAACAAACGATTTGATTTTATAAAATCGCAACGCTTTTGTGTTAATTGTTTAAGTCACATGCATATTGTATCACGCTGTAAATCACAAAGTGTGTGCAAGTTATGCAGCGCTAAGCACCATACCTTGTTGCACATTAAAATACAACAGGAGTCGCCTGCCTCACAATCATGACTAAAAGGCCCGCAAAAATCGCATCGCTTCATTGGACACGATCACTCGCAAAAGATAACCAGCCTATCCACTAGGCCTAACCTCGCTATTCGCTCTAACGGATTAATTACTATTTTAGGGACCACTAAATTAGTACTTAATCCAAATTCTAGTAAATCATGCATAGCTACGGCTATTTTGGACTCAGGGAGTCAAACTTCCCTCATAACCACGCAGTGTGCTTTGGACTTAGGCCTGAAAATTCAACCTACAGTTTTAAGCCTACAGGGAATCTCCAATGTTTCCACACGCATTAAAGGATTTGTTAAATTAACTTTAGGCTCTTTGGACGGACGTGTTTTGGAAGGTACACATAACATCATTGTCTTAGACCATATAGCCTCCGAACTACCGCAATGGACGCCATCTTGTGAAATTCAAAACAAGCTTAGACATATTCAACTAGCCGATCCGAAATTTAATTGTCCTAAAAAAATTGAAATGTTGATCGGTGCTGACATTTATGGCCAGATCATAACAGGTCATAAAATTAATTTAGGCGAACATCTGCCTACTGCCATAGATACTGTGTTCGGTTATGTTCTTGTCGGTCCAGTTCGTACTAATTTCGTCGTTAAAAATTCTATTTCTTTGTTTGTTTGTGACACCACACGCTTAAATCATGTTTTGCAGCAATTTTGGTCACTTGAGGAACCACCAGTGGTAAATCAAAACACCAAAGATGAGTTAGATTGTGAATCATCGTACATAAACAATATGACCCGTCTCTCGGACGGTCGCTATGAAGTGGCTCTGCCATTTATTGATAAGAACATTCTTCTTGGTAACTCTTTTGACCAGGCTAAACGTCGTTTTCTAAATTTGGAAAATTCTTTCAGCAAAAATTCAAATTTGAAAATCGCTTATTCTGCTTTCATGTGTGACTATCTTTCTTCCGGTCATATGCAGATGTATACGGAACCTGATCTTCCGCCTAATCACTATTTCTTACCACATCATGCGGTAACTAAAGAATCGAGTTCAACTACTAAACTCAGAGTTGTATTTGACGCAAGTGCAAAAAGCAGCAACGGAATGTCTCTAAACGATACGCTATATTGTGGTGCAAAGCTACAAGCAAACATAAACGATGTTATTTTCCATTTTCGCCGATACAATATCGTATTCTCATGTGATATACGCCAGATGTATAGGCAAATAAAACTTGCTTCCGCTGATCAAAATTACCAATTAATTTTGTGGCGTGATAATAAATCGCAGCCTATTTCAACTTATAAATTAACTACAGTTACATATGGGGTGAAATCTGCTCCATTTCTCGCCATACGCACTTTAAATCAACTCGCAGACGACCATGGTCATGAATTTCCGCTAGCCGCTAATGTTCTTAAAACCAACATCTATATTGATGACATTGTCACCGGGTCACATGATGTCGCTTCAGCTTTAAACCTACAATCACAATTGATTCAACTGCTCTCCAAAGGTCAATTCGAACTTAGGAAATGGACCTCAAACGCTACAGAGCTATTAAACGCTGTTCCTGAAGATCATCGTGAAACCCCGCTGTACTTTAAATTTGACGATCAACCTTTAGTGTCAATCTTAGGTTTAAAATGGACACCATCTACTGATATGTTTTCCTACACAATTAAGGAAGTCGAACCTATTTACACTAAACGCGCAATTCTCTCGGTCATTGCTCATCTTTATGACCCATGTGGTTGGTTATCGCCAATAATGTTTCACGCAAAAAGTATCATCCAAGTTCTATGGACTCTTGGTCTTGATTGGGATGACCCATTGCCCGATCATATGGTTAATACGTGGCAAACGTTTGTTGAGGACATGCCTACCTTGAGAGACATACGAATTCCACGCTATGCACGACTTCACGACGCTAAAACAATACAACTTCTTGGCTTTGGAGACGCCTCTGAACAAGGTTATGCTGCTGTTATTTATGTACGCACGACTGATAAGGACAATAATATACATATAACGCTGTTATTCGCTAAGTCCAAGGTTGCACCGCTCAAGCGTATATCGCTTCCTCGTCTGGAACTATGCGCTGCTCATTTACTCGCCAACCTCATGGCACACGCTGTTTCGCTTATCACTCCGCATTATCAAATCGAGCAAATCCGCTGTTACTCTGACTCATCCGTCGCTCTCGCCTGGATTAAAAGTCCATCATACAAGCTAAAGGTTTATATTGCCAACAGGGTCACTCAAATTCAGGAGTGGGTAACTCCTGAACATTGGTTCCATGTTGACTCATGTCACAATCCTGCTGATTGTGCCACGCGTCCCATTTCTTGTTCGTCTCTCGTGACTCACCCCTTGTGGTGGTCAGGTCCGCCGTGGATTTCGCTTCCGGTCCATGAATGGCCTAATACACCTGCGCAGGTGTTGGACATTCTGCCCGAAACCCGCACAAATCCGCTTCACATAGGCATCGCTTCTACCAGTCACGAATGGGACCTCTTGTCTACATTTTCCAATTGGACTACGCTCAATCGCATTGTCGCCTACGTTCAACGCTTCGCTCACAATTGCAGAAATAAATCCAGACAGTCTGGTTTCCTTACAATCGCAGAATTGAACACTGCTGAGGAAGCTATTATCAAGATTGTCCAACGCACCGCATTTCAGGCTGACATCCAGCTTCTGAACTCTCGCCGACCCTGCTCCATCGCACTGCAAAGACTGAACCCTTTTCTGGACAGCAAGGGACTGCTAAGAGTTGGAGGACGCCTCACTCAGTCCCCTCTAAATTACACCTCCAGGCACCCTCTTCTGCTGCCTAAGAAACATCACGTCACCACAGCCATAATAAATGCCTATCACAAACGCTATTTGCACTCAGGACCGCAGTTACTCCAGTCGCTTCTGACGCAAAAGTTTTGGATCCTTTCAGCGCGAAGTATCATCAGATCTTGCGTATTCCGATGCATCGTCTGCTTCAGGACAAGACCAACGCACGACCTTCCGTTGATGGGCAATCTGCCAAGCTCACGAGTGACGCCCGCCAAGCCGTTCACTACTACGGGAGTTGACTACGCAGGTCCGTTCTTTGTCAAGATCCATTCGCTACGCAGCGCTAAGATCGTCAAGGTCTACTTGTGCATCTTCGTCTGCTTCGCTACTAAAGCTGTTCACATAGAAATTGCAATGGACTTAACAACGTCCGAATACATCGCAGCTCTCACCAGATTCATTTCACGCAGAGGTCCTTGCACTAACCTCTATTCTGACCGCGGCACCAACTTCGTAGGCGCCGCTGCAAAAATAAACGCTATATACGCCGAATTCAAGAAGCAACCACAGTTTGCCGAATCGCTCTCGCATTTCGCTAGCGAAAATTGCATCGCATTTCATTTTATACCCCCCGCAGCACCGCACCAAGGTGGTCTCTGGGAAAGCGCCGTTAAGAGCACCAAACATCACTTAACTCGTATGTTTGGTGAACAACGTATACAGCTCATGGACTTCCTAACGCTAACCACCCGTGTGGAGGCCATGCTCAACTCTAGGCCGTTGACACCGCTGTCCAACGACCCTAACGACCTTTCGGCACTTACTCCAGGACACTTCCTAGTTGGTCAACCTCTGGTCTCGCTACCTGAAGAGGACGTCACTGCCATGCCAAAAAACCGCCTAAAACATTGGCAACAATCGCAACGCTTCTTCCAGCTACTATGGCAACGCTGGAGATTAGAGTATCTCCACACACTTCAGCAACGCACGAAATGGACAAAACCAACGCGCAACCTCGCTATAGGAGACATGGTCGTGGTGCACGACCACCTGTCTCGGCCGCTTACTTGGCCTCTCGCCCGTATAACACAGCTACATCCAGGACAGGATGGCGCGGTCCGTGTGGTCACACTGCGCACCTCCACCGGTACCCTTTCGCGGCCGGTCACTAAGGTGTTCAAACTGCCCATCGACTACCCACCTTCCTCTTCTAACCCTCAATAACCCGACGCGGTTCCGCTCCTTGCGTCCGCCCTCGCTCTTTCTCACCTTCTTCCTTCCACTTTCATGATTATTTCGAAACAACGTTTCAACGCGGCCGGTATGTTTGGTATTCATATGGCCCCTGCATAAACCCAATTAGGCTACACACTTGACGAGGCGGCGTGCGCATTTTTTTTGATTCATGCGATAATAGAGCAGGTTTGCTCAGATGCTGTTTTGCAATTGTCAAGTGTGCGCGTTACAAAAAACCGCTTATATATAATTTTTACGCTTTAACCTTCAATTCACCACTCTATTTTAAAAAGGACACTGGAATATTTGTGTTTGTGATCTTTTACTTCCAGCTCTGCAGACCAGTCCTGGCCAGGAATCATCCTAACATCATACCTTAAGGTAAGATCAACATTCACTTAATTATTTCAGTGTCTGTTATTTAATTAATATTATAATAAAGGTCCTCCGGAAATAACAAATAAATCATTACACAGATTTACACCCCTTTTGTTCAGCGCTGCCAGAGGCGTTAAAATTACGTTACATCAGCTGTTATTAAAGTTTAATTAAAATTCTTTCTAAGTATTTATTAGGATATGTAAAAATAATAATGGCGTTACATTTAAAAAAAAAGTCGAGAGAAACACTGTATGTATGTCCTACTAAAGCTTTGTAGCAACCTGAAAATAGGTGAGGTTAAGAGCTTTAAAATGAGAAATCGGACAATATTCTATCCGAAGCAGTTCGTGAAATATTAAATTATTGTACACACACTGTATATATATATATATATATATATAACGTTGCTGATAGTTTCAAATTATTTCAATCATTCCTGTAAACAAATTGATTTAATTACAAGGAAAATACTATAAAAGGGATGTGTTTGTCTTAGTACATCCTTCTACAAGACTAAATGGCAGAACTTTTATCAACAAACGCTACAATTTAGATGCTGCCGTATTGTAGTCATTAGAAACGAAGTTAGTATTTATTACAGCAGACATATATATATATATATATATATATATATATATATATATATATAAGATTAATATAATAAGAAATGTTATCTTAAATGACATCGATCTTATAAATACAAAATCACTAACTCATTATCCACATCAAATCTTTCACGAAAAAGTCATTTTAATGGTGGAGTAAACAATTTCTCAAGTTAAAATGCTGACATTTAAGTGTTACACTGATAATGTTTTTTTAATTTGTAGAAATTAACACAAAATTTGTAAATCAAGCAACCCACATTGAATAAAAAAAACTATCACACACCCATTCTATAATGGGACAAGTGTAAGTACTATTTGTTAATCATACTTATATACATGATGCACAAACATTACATGAAATATCTCATTCGTATAAATACACAGTTTTATACCCTCTTTACGATTGTCAATATAACTTTCTTGACGATATAAACGCAATTTTAAGGTTTTGTTGGCGCCTAATACATTATTGACTTTCGGTTCTTTTTAAAATTTCGATATTATAATACGTCAACTAACCCTTGGTCTCTTAAACCTACTTCAGTTTCGGTCGATCGCCCATCATCAGAATAATAAAAAAAACAATTAAAATATACATTTAAAATACAAAAACACATGTCAATCTGTGTGCGGAAATCGACATTGAGGTAGGTTTTGTTGTGGAGTTTCTTATCTCCAATGTCGACTTCCTGGTAAGAAGTGCACTACGTTCACTTCCGTTCATGTTACGACTTGCGCACTGTGTTTTTGAGTTTTGAATGTATATTTAATGTGTTCGTATGACTCTCTTTATGGACGATGGCCCGAATCTATATTGTGTGTAAATTAAGAGATAAATAGAAAAGGAGTAATTGATTTATTACAATAATGACATTATTTTTCACTAAAGGACTGTAAAAGAATTGTGAAAAATAAAGTATGGTTTATTTTTAGGTTTTGATCTGTTTGATTTTCTGTCACATTTCCAAACCTACTAAGAAATTTATAAAAGAAGATAAAAACATAATTAACAACTAAATTTAAATATACTTAGTTCATGTACGAGGCCCATCTCAGATTTTATTCTGAAACAAAGAATTTACCCATAAAGAATCGCTGTCTAATGTGCTTTGATTTCAAGGAAAAACTTCAACAAGATTTGTCCAGTTCAGTTACCTTTTTATTATCAATAGTAAAGAATTTAATGATCTAATATTTTTACCTTGAAATATATTTGAAACAGAAATTTGTTGAGGTAGGTACATGAAATTTAATTTAAATTTAAACAAAACTAATAATAAATTAAAATACTGAAATACTTAGAAAAATACAACAGCAAAACGTGTAGATAATGATTAGAAAATCACTTTTTAAAATTCATCAAGGATGTAATATGGAAACCTCTCTCTCTCTCTCTCTCTCTCTCTCTCTCTCTCTCTCTCTCTCTCTCTCTCTCTCTCTCTCTCTCTCTCTCCCTCTCTCTCTCTCTCTCTCTCTCTCTCTCTCTCTCTCTCTCTCTCTCTCTCTCTCTCTCTCTCTCTCTCTCTCTCTCTCTCTCTCTCTCTCTCTCTCTCTCTCTCTCTCTCTCTCTGCGTCCAGAGGTAGAAATTTTTTTATTTATATTTCGAGTGAAAACATACCCCGAATCATGATCATAATAAATAATGTTTCTGCTTCTTTCAGATAGCGGAAAATAACATTATTTTCTACATTTTTAACAGACTAGATTTAATTATATTTAATGAATAAATTAACTATTTGAATTTCTATCTGGGTTTTCTGAAAAGGAAAACTCATGTAAATAAAGAAGGAAACGCAATACATCCATTATTCAAGATGTCAAACATATACATTACGATAAAAACTCATACTACTCCGATGTTATAAAGTATATAAACAAAATGACTAATGTTGTTTTGACGTGATGAAAATATGTATTTTCTAGAAATTCAAATTTACTATTGGATTGTTTTTACTTTGACAACTTATTTAAGAGAAATGTTAAATAAATCAAACATGTACATACCTAAGTAATTTATATTTTTTTATTATATTTGTCTTTTTGTAACAATGGAATATAAATATTATTCTTTACAATTAGGCGTTGATATTGGAGATGAGTCACAACAAACCTATCTCTGATCCCAAAGATGCAGTCTTTATCGTATTCCTAAACTGTATAGAAATATCAATCAAACATAAGAGACATTTTAAATTACCGACCAAATTTTCGATCCGAATGTATGCATACTAACGGCGTTATAAGAAATTCTAAACAAATCAATTTAATTGTTTCACGAATACTATGGCTTGGAAGTTAACCAGAGAGCTTCCTGACACACAGTCTATCTCAATATTTAAATTAAGGCACCCCAAAACTCAACTTTAAAAATATACATAAACCTTCCATTTAGGCTCTTGAGGAGTTCCCGTGTAGTGGGTATGTGTTGGCAATCCCTAGTTAGTTTATTATTTATAAATTAAATTATAAGTACCATGTTAGGGGTTTACAACCTGTAGGTTCCCACTTATAATGAGTACGAACTTGACTTCATCTTTTTCATATAGTTTAAAGTTAGTATTTTATTGTGACCGTCTCCACTTCTTTGACCAGCTGGTTTTGGCTCGCTAGTTCAAGCCTTCCACTCCTCGTCTCTCCCCCCTTCTTCTACGTCATATTGCACTGCTCATCAAAATCGCAAGTGCCAATCCATATTTTATTATTTAAAAAATCCCTTTCCATTACATCCTAATTTATAATTATTATGATTTTGGTTTGGTGGGCTCCTTGGCTGGGCCACATTATTTATTTATTTTAAAATTTTAGTTTAAAATATATCTGAAACTAAAAGGTAAATATTTTGTTTTCAAATTTTTGATTCATGAAAATGATGTTTGAAAAACGGGAACATAATAATAACATTTAACTATGAAAATTTCGCAATCCAAAATTAAGAACTACATTTACACTTAATAAACAACATTTAAGGGATAATACCGCTGTAGTTCACTGCCTATGTGGGACTTTCTGGGATTTGCATTGCTTTAATGTATCCAGAACTGAGTGCATGTATAGAATGAAAAACTTGATCAAATGTCTACTGCTAAAACAAAACATATTAAAATATAATTATGACAATATTGTTATTGGCTATTTGATAACTGTTCTATAAGTAGGATGGTATCATTTCTTCTGCTAAAACAAGACATATTAACATCTAATTAGGACAATATTTTTATTGGCTATTTGATAACTGTTCTATAAGTAGGAGGGTATCATTTCTTCTGCTAAAACAAGACATATTAACATCTAATTAGGACAATATTGTTATTGGCTATTTGATAACTGTTCTATAAGTAGGAGGGTATCATTTCTTCTGCTAAAACAAGACATATTAACATCTAATTAGGACAATATTTTTATTGGCTATTTGATAACTGTTCCATAAGTAGGAGGGTATCATTTCTTCTGCTAAAACAAGACATATTAACATCTAATTAGGACAATATTGTTATTGGCTATTTGATAACTGTTCCATAAGTAGGAGGGTATCATTTCTTCTGCTAAAACAAGACATATTAACATCTAATTAGGACAATATTGTTATTGGCTATTTGATAACTGTTCTATAAGTAGGAGGGTATCATTTCTTCTGCTAAAACAAGACATATTAACATCTAATTAGGACAATATTGTTATTGGCTATTTGATAACTGTTCTATAAGTAGGAGGGTATCATTTCTTCTGCTAAAACAAGACATATTAACATCTAATTAGGACAATATTTTTATTGGCTATTTGATAACTGTTCTATAAGTAGGAGGGTATCATTTCTTCTGCTAAAACAAGACATATTAACATCTAATTAGGACAATATTTTTATTGGCTATTTGATAACTGTTCCATAAGTAGGAGGGTATCATTTCTTCTGCTAAAACAAGACATATTAACATCTAATTAGGACAATATTTTTATTGGCTATTTGATAACTGTTCTATAAGTAGGAGGGTATCATTTCTTCTGCTAAAACAAGACATATTAACATCTAATTAGGACAATATTGTTATTGGCTATTTGATAACTGTTCCATAAGTAGGAGGGTATCATTTCTTCTGCTAAAACAAGACATATTAACATCTAATTAGGACAATATTTTTATTGGCTATTTGATAACTGTTCTATAAGTAGGAGGGTATCATTTCTTCTGCTAAAACAAGACATATTAACATCTAATTAGGACAATATTGTTATTGGCTATTTGATAACTGTTCCATAAGTAGGAGGGTATCATTTCTTCTGCTAAAACAAGACATATTAACATCTAATTAGGACAATATTGTTATTGGCTATTTGATAACTGTTCTATAAGTAGGAGGGTATCATTTCTTCTGCTAAAACAAGACATATTAACATCTAATTAGGACAATATTGTTATTGGCTATTTGATAACTGTTCTATAAGTAGGAGGGTATCATTTCTTCTGCTAAAACAAGACATATTAACATCTAATTAGGACAATATTTTTATTGGCTATTTGATAACTGTTCTATAAGTAGGAGGGTATCATTTCTTCTGCTAAAACAAGACATATTACCATCTAATTAGGACAATATTGTTATTGGCTATTTGATAACTGTTCCATAAGTAGGAGGGTATCATTTCTTCTGCTAAAACAAGACATATTAACATCTAATTATGACAATATTGTTATTGGCTATTTGATAACTGTTCTATAAGTAGGAGGGTATCATTTCTTCTGCTAAAACAAGACATATTAACATCTAATTGTAGGAGGGTATCATTTCTTCTGCTAAAACAAGACATATTAACATCTAATTAGGACAATATTTTTATTGGCTATTTGATAACTGTTCTATAAGTAGGAGGGTATCATTTCTTCTGCTAAAACAAGACATATTAACATCTAATTAGGACAATATTTTTATTGGCTATTTGATAACTGTTCCATAAGTAGGAGGGTATCATTTCTTCTGCTAAAACAAGACATATTAACATCTAATTATGACAATATTTTTATTGGCTATTTGATAACTGTTCTATAAGTAGGAGAGTATCATTTCTTCTGCTAAAACAAGACATATTAACATCTAATTAGGACAATATTGTTATTGGCTATTTGATAACTGTTCCATAAGTAGGAGGGTATCATTTCTTCTGCTAAAACAAGACATATTAACATCTAATTAGGACAATATTGTTATTGGCTATTTGATAACTGTTCTATAAGTAGGAGGGTATCATTTCTTCTGCTAAAACAAGACATATTAACATCTAATTAGGACAATATTTTTATTGGCTATTTGATAACTGTTCCATAAGTAGGAGGGTATCATTTCTTCTGCTAAAACAAGACATATTAACATCTAATTAGGACAATATTGTTATTGGCTATTTGATAACTGTTCTATAAGTAGGAGGGTATCATTTCTTCTGCTAAAACAAGACATATTAACATCTAATTAGGACAATATTTTTATTGGCTATTTGATAACTGTTCCATAAGTAGGAGGGTATCATTTCTTCTGCTAAAACAAGACATATTAACATCTAATTAGGACAATATTGTTATTGGCTATTTGATAACTGTTCTATAAGTAGGAGGGTATCATTTCTTCTGCTAAAACAAGACATATTAACATCTAATTAGGACAATATTTTTATTGGCTATTTGATAACTGTTCCATAAGTAGGAGGGTATCATTTCTTCTGCTAAAACAAGACATATTAACATCTAATTAGGACAATATTGTTATTGGCTATTTGATAACTGTTCTATAAGTAGGAGGGTATCATTTCTTCTGCTAAAACAAGACATATTAACATCTAATTAGGACAATATTGTTATTGGCTATTTGATAACTGTTCTATAAGTAGGAGGGTATCATTTCTTCTGCTAAAACAAGACATATTAACATCTAATTAGGACAATATTTTTATTGGCTATTTGATAACTGTTCTATAAGTAGGAGGGTATCATTTCTTCTGCTAAAACAAGACATATTAACATCTAATTAGGACAATATTTTTATTGGCTATTTGATAACTGTTCTATAAGTAGGAGGGTATCATTTCTTCTGCTAAAACAAGACATATTAACATCTAATTAGGACAATATTTTTATTGGCTATTTGATAACTGTTCCATAAGTAGGAGGGTATCATTTCTTCTGCTAAAACAAGACATATTAACATCTAATTAGGACAATATTGTTATTGGCTATTTGATAACTGTTCTATAAGTAGGAGGGTATCATTTCTTCTGCTAAAACAAGACATATTAACATCTAATTAGGACAATATTTTTATTGGCTATTTGATAACTGTTCCATAAGTAGGAGGGTATCATTTCTTCTGCTAAAACAAGACATATTAACATCTAATTAGGACAATATTGTTATTGGCTATTTGATAACTGTTCTATAAGTAGGAGGGTATCATTTCTTCTGCTAAAACAAGACATATTAACATCTAATTAGGACAATATTTTTATTGGCTATTTGATAACTGTTCCATAAGTAGGAGGGTATCATTTCTTCTGCTAAAACAAGACATATTAACATCTAATTAGGACAATATTGTTATTGGCTATTTGATAACTGTTCTATAAGTAGGAGGGTATCATTTCTTCTGCTAAAACAAGACATATTAACATCTAATTAGGACAATATTGTTATTGGCTATTTGATAACTGTTCTATAAGTAGGAGGGTATCATTTCTTCTGCTAAAACAAGACATATTAACATCTAATTAGGACAATATTTTTATTGGCTATTTGATAACTGTTCCATAAGTAGGAGGGTATCATTTCTTCTGCTAAAACAAGACATATTAACATCTAATTAGGACAATATTGTTATTGGCTATTTGATAACTGTTCTATAAGTAGGAGGGTATCATTTCTTCTGCTAAAACAAGACATATTAACATCTAATTATGACAATATTTTTATTGGCTATTTGATAACTGTTCTATAAGTAGGAGGGTATCATTTCTTCTGCTAAAACAAGACATATTAACATCTAATTAGGACAATATTGTTATTGGCTATTTGATAACTGTTCTATAAGTAGGAGGGTATCATTTCTTCTGCTAAAACAAGACATATTAACATCTAATTAGGACAATATTTTTATTGGCTATTTGATAACTGTTCCATAAGTAGGAGGGTATCATTTCTTCTGCTAAAACAAGACATATTAACATCTAATTAGGACAATATTGTTATTGGCTATTTGATAACTGTTCTATAAGTAGGAGGGTATCATTTCTTCTGCTAAAACAAGACATATTAACATCTAATTAGGACAATATTTTTATTGGCTATTTGATAACTGTTCCATAAGTAGGAGGGTATCATTTCTTCTGCTAAAACAAGACATATTAACATCTAATTAGGACAATATTGTTATTGGCTATTTGATAACTGTTCTATAAGTAGGAGGGTATCATTTCTTCTGCTAAAACAAGACATATTAACATCTAATTATGACAATATTTTTATTGGCTATTTGATAACTGTTCCATAAGTAGGAGGGTATCATTTCTTCTGCTAAAACAAGACATATTAACATCTAATTAGGACAATATTTTTATTGGCTATTTGATAACTGTTCTATAAGTAGGAGGGTATCATTTCTTCTGCTAAAACAAGACATATTAACATCTAATTAGGACAATATTTTTATTGGCTATTTGATAACTGTTCTATAAGTAGGAGGGTATCATTTCTTCTGCTAAAACAAGACATATTAACATCTAATTAGGACAATATTTTTATTGGCTATTTGATAACTGTTCCATAAGTAGGAGGGTATCATTTCTTCTGCTAAAACAAGACATATTAACATCTAATTAGGACAATATTGTTATTGGCTATTTGATAACTGTTCTATAAGTAGGAGGGTATCATTTCTTCTGCTAAAACAAGACATATTAACATCTAATTAGGACAATATTTTTATTGGCTATTTGATAACTGTTCTATAAGTAGGAGGGTATCATTTCTTCTGCTAAAACAAGACATATTAACATCTAATTAGGACAATATTGTTATTGGCTATTTGATAACTGTTCCATAAGTAGGAGGGTATCATTTCTTCTGCTAAAACAAGACATATTAACATCTAATTAGGACAATATTTTTATTGGCTATTTGATAACTGTTCCATAAGTAAGAGGGTATCATTTCTTCTGCTAAAACAAGACATATTAACATCTAATTAGGACAATATTGTTATTGGCTATTTGATAACTGTTCTATAAGTAGGAGGGTATCATTTCTTCTGCTAAAACAAGACATATTAACATCTAATTAGGACAATATTGTTATTGGCTATTTGATAACTGTTCTATAAGTAGGAGGGTATCATTTCTTCTGCTAAAACAAGACAAATTAACATCTAATTAGGACAATATTTTTATTGGCTATTTGATAACTGTTCTATAAGTAGGAGGGTATCATTTCTTCTGCTAAAACAAGACATATTAACATCTAATTAGGACAATATTTTTATTGGCTATTTGATAACTGTTCTATAAGTAGGAGGGTATCATTTCTTCTGCTAAAACAAGACATATTAACATCTAATTAGGACAATATTTTTATTGGCTATTTGATAACTGTTCTATAAGTAGGAGGGTATCATTTCTTCTGCTAAAACAAGACATATTAACATCTAATTAGGACAATATTGTTATTGGCTATTTGATAACTGTTCCATAAGTAGGAGGGTATCATTTCTTCTGCTAAAACAAGACATATTAACATCTAATTAGGACAATATTGTTATTGGCTATTTGATAACTGTTCTATAAGTAGGAGGGTATCATTTCTTCTGCTAAAACAAGACATATTAACATCTAATTAGGACAATATTTTTATTGGCTATTTGATAACTGTTCTATAAGTAGGAGGGTATCATTTCTTCTGCTAAAACAAGACATATTAACATCTAATTAGGACAATATTGTTATTGGCTATTTGATAACTGTTCTATAAGTAGGACGGTATCATTTCTACTGCTAAAACAAAACATATTAACATCTAATTAGGACAATATTGTTATTGGCTATTTGATAACTGTTCCATAAGTAGGAGGGTATCATTTCTTCTGCTAAAACAAGACATATTAACATCTAATTAGGACAATATTTTTATTGGCTATTTGATAACTGTTCTATAAGTAGGAGGGTATCATTTCTTCTGCTAAAACAAAACATATTAACATCTAATTAGGACAATATTTTTATTGGCTATTTGATAACTGTTCTATAAGTAGGAGGGTATCATTTCTTCTGCTAAAACAAGACATATTAACATCTAATTAGGACAGTATTATTATTGACAGTTGGGTACAATCAGTCTTTTGATGTTTCTTATGACGTGTACCTCAACATAGAAGACGTATAAATCTCCTATATACAAATTCAGAGTAATTACAGTAGATTCTTATACATACATTTCAAAGTTTATTAAAGTTAGGTTACATTAAGTAAAGATTGAAGAAAAAGATGATGTGTGGAAAAGAAGTGAATAATTAGAACTTCAGGTGAAGACGACGAAGAGGGATAACAATAGCTGACTGACATACTATAAATATGATGAAATTATTTTAAAGCCAACCGGTTTGAAAAATTTAGTTCTGAATAATTAGCGCTATTTAAATTGTTTACATGACATACTGAATAACTGGACCAATATAGGTAAGATAAACAAATCTTAAATCTGTGTAATCTAGCTGAGGTTTGGTATTAGGACTGCTACTATCAGATCACTGTTCACAAAGTCTAATTTAATTCAGTCCTTATACCGGCATTATCTGTACACAGTACAATCAATAGTGTGTCAGTGATCAGTTATAATATGGAGCTTGACAGTTATTGTATTGTGATTCAATGAATGCATGACAGATGACCATAGATTACTTATTCAACATGATGTGTCTGTCCGTCGTAAATACGCAAATAATGTACTTCATTTTAAATTCAAATCCACAAAGAGGGGGATGATAGTTTTTTAATATTAAATACATTTGTTTGAAAGTATTAAAAGAAAAGTTGACGGAAGATTTCAAAATTAATTACTATTTATTGAATAATCTTGAGAGATCACTTTGTATTCTTACAGATGTTATATTCTACCAATATATTTGAATATACCAAGACGATTTTTATTGAAGCGAAACCTAATATGACACAAATCCTTCTTCCTGTATTCTAGAATATGGTTACTTCAGAAGAGGATTGTGAAACATGTTTTAATTTCCTTATTATTTGTTTGTACACAATTATATTTCTGAATTGTTATTCCTGTTTTATAAAACACATTATTCCTTTGTTATAACCTTAGACACATTATCAAAGACGCATTTTATGCAACAATTTCATTGAAATTGGAGAAAGTATTTTGTTAATACTAATTATCGAGCTCATTGTAGTTAGATTAAAGTAGTAGAAGGTTTTCTATTCGCTAATAACCAGGAAGATTATTTTCAGTAACATATTTCTGCATCTAAGGAATTAAAAATAATCTAATTTATAAATTGTTTCTATGTAGCGGCGTCACAGTTTTGGCGGGAATTTCGTTCCCGCCATTCTTTAAAACACAAAACTTTACTCTTAATTCAAATCAAAATTATAATTTGAATGAACTTTGTGGATTAAAAAAAGTGTAAAATAAAATGTACTTCATACAAACTCGAACTTCATAAATCCTATTTTATTAAGTTGCATGTGATGTAGTAATTTTTTTAAATTTAGTTAAATTTTGAAATGTAAAACATGTATTTAAGATATATCTATGGACAATATAAATCCGGGGATGTTCAAAACCAAAGAAACTATTTACCTGTATCAAAGACAACAATTGACAGTGTAGTTGTTCCAGCATTTTGAATTTTAAATTCCACTGATTGATTAAATTATAGTATTTTCAGCTTATTTCCAGTTAATCTTATATTTAATTTCCTAAGGGATTTTTGAGCTAATCGAGTACTTCTTTATTATAGGGCCGATTTTAATGATTAAGCTGTCAAACTAAACAGTGGACCTGCAAGATTTGCCGAAAACTGTTCTTTTTCCTTGGAAAGTTTTATTTTGTAATAAATTTATCATTTAAATTACATGTATCAACCAAATTGAAACAGCTGCTATGAAATTCTCAAATATCTTTTATTTTTTGTTTGAGAATTTATAACAGCAGTTTTAAATTATTTTGAGCTAATTTAAATAGTGATTATTTTATTGCAGGAATCCACGTTGTGTGATTCAGTGTTTACTACTAGGAAAATTAATTATTTTACAGTTTCAAATACGTTACATTTTGTGTTGTTTGATAATTTATAATTGCTGTTTTACATTATGTTTAGGTTCACAAAATTGTTAAGATTCTTAAGTGTAAAGTAATAGTTTTTATTTAAACAAAAATTCAAGCTGTTGCTATCCCCGTTTTTAAGAATGAAGTATTCCATCCTAATTTTATTAAATACTTAATAGGGAAGAAGTAGTTACAGGAATCTCTGAATAAGTATATATTATTTACAGAAGATAAATATATGTAGTTATATTCTGTAAACATAACACCCCTTTCGATATGCTATATTTTATCTCACGTTTAATAAAAGATCACATTGATTATGTATGACCAACAGATCTCTACCTCAGTAACCAAATAATCTAAACATTGGCTTACTAATCAAAACTATTCAAAATTATAGGGCCTAAACGTCAAATAAAATGAAATAACTTTTTTTTTCCAATTCTCTGAACAATCATACAACAACTAACCAAATATTTTACTTAATTAAACCATTCTAAAAGGTTTGTTTTAAATTTTGCAATTTCCTTAATATAAAACTGAAACTAAAGTAATCCATTAGTCAGTAAAAACTTATGGTTAAAAAATGTTTAATAATTACTGTAACAAATGAAAATCTAATTATTGTTAAAATATAAAAGCTACAACATATGGTAAACGATTACAATATCTGCTATAACTATTGTATAAATAAGTACATACATTAATGTCTGTAACAAATGTATGGTTTAATGTTTAGTAACTGTCATTGAAAATCAAATTCATCGTTCATTAAAAGTCTCAAGTCTCAAGACTTAAACGAGTAACGATGTGAACATGTTAATGCGGGATGCGTGACTTCATGATAAATGATTATTTAACTAATTACACATTTGGATTTCTCAATACTAAAACTAGTATAAAGAAGTAACTAAATGGAATACGTTCAACACTCCACTCGTCGACTGTTACGGACTAAGAAATCAATACCTTTAAAATCAGACACTACTCCGATGCTATAAATTATTTAACAAAATTACTTTCTGAATCGTGTTTATAAGAAGTATTGGTTTAACAAATCATACCAATTTGTTTTTATCTCTATGAAGATTATATGCGAACCGAGTAGTTTTTCGTTTATTTTTTTAACAATATTATATATTTCACAGCAAATACTATTAACACAAAATACAACCAGGAGGCATCAATCATTCACCTTTCAAGTGAAACCATGGAAACACAAACTTCAGTTTTAATTATGTAGTCCAAACTCTTAATTCAGTAGCTTTCAATGACGGGGTTTGCACTTGTTTTAACAAAATTGAGAAGAAACAAATCTTGTACCCGAATTGAACACCGAGAATAATTTTCTCCAAGAAATATGATGACGAATAGCAGCTGCTATTAGATCCTAAGTTGGAATGCTGCTTTAATTTAAGATTGGGGATTATCCGTACGAAGAACCAAGCTATGCTTGTACAAAACACGTTTATGTCCGAGACTTGATAACAGGTGAGACTTAAGACTGATGAAGACAAGCTGACCAGTCAGGGGAGGGACAAATTAATTTGGATAAGGCGAACTATAACAAGGAACTTTATAAAGATGTGAATATGTCCAGGATTATTAAATTGGTGACAATCCATTTGGCTGGCCATATCGTAAGAATAGACGACCCCGAAATACCAAAATAGTTGTTGATCGAGGTCCATAATAAGAGTAGAAAAGTCGGCAGGTCAAAAGATGGAGTGAAATTTAACGCAAGAAGTTTTGCAGCGCAGGACAGGGTCAACTAACGGAGGGAGGCCCAGACCATGAATGACACTGGAGCAAACCGAGTAATTATTTGTTTTCTATACTAAATTTGCTCCATATATTAATTATAAGAGATATCTTGTACCCGTGTACTCTCTCTATAGACATACAGACAAACTGGTAAATTTTATTTTATTTTTATTTTTGAGGATTTGGTATTTTAATCGCCCGAAACATAAAGTTGATTTTTCTAAATTTCTATTGTTATTTTTATGTTATATCCCACAAACATAAGACACAATAGTAGGTCATTAGGTCATACAAAATCAAATTTAAAATACTTTTAAAATTACATTTTCAGTATTAACGCATCTACAATGTTCTTAAAATTTAATAATAATTCGTATTTTTAACAGAATACTCAATAAAAGACTTGAATTAAAATTCTATTAAAGCAACCTTTATTTCATAATCATAACTATTAACAAACAAAGCTACTCATCTCAAAGGTAATCCATATAAACCCATTAATGCGTTAAATTATTTCTAAAACAAGCTCTGATTTTGAAACGTAAATGTAATTATTTATAATGAAATTGTTTCGTGGATGACAAAGTTCATTTCGCTTCGTAATTTGGGAAATGGAGTTCATTTATTTTTATAAGCCAGTTCGTTAAGGGACAGAACTAAAGTTAAACAAACAGATTGTGTTTAATAGAACGGGTAACAGATGCCAGTAAAAACAGATTTAAACAACGAGGCAACCACAAGTTCTAACGCTTGGATTGCGTTGCTGAGTTACATTATACTTTCCTTTATCTGACAACAATAGGCGAGGGACATTACAAATTACATGGGCAAAATGTTTCATTCTTTTGAACAATTTGTACTCTTTCACAGATTTAATTCGTTTACAAAGGATTGCATGTTTTATGCATATTTTTACATTACAATTATTTACATCACTAAATATAAAACATTATTGAATATTATTTTGCGTGATGAAATAAATGGAACTTCAATGAAATGCAGTAGTCGAAATAAAGCGTGTTTTTGAATTCTAATCATTCAGTTTTACTCTCTACTCTTACTCTACTAACATTTTAAAATTAAAATTTCCTAGCAACATAAAAATCCTAATTCTAAATACGAATTTTAAATGTATTAAGTCTTCCAAGTAAATTATGAAAATTTTCTTCTTTTTTGTTTCATAATTAGCATAATAACTGTGTTAGTTGTTCTTTAATAAATAAACATTTTCCACTGTTTCCCTGGCTACAAAAATATCTTCTTTTAAAAAAATATCCTTCACTCGCTATTGTTGTGTATTTATTGAATATATTGAACCATAAAGATATACACTTAATTGTTAGTTTCTCAGTATTGTTACAATAAAAACAACATTGTCGTTTACAAAATATAACAACTTTGTAATATTAATCTATAGATAAATTTCTAGAATTTTCATCTGCAGGCATTTAAAAACAAAAACATACCTTTGTTAATTTATTGTATAACAACACATTCATCTAAAACAATTTAAAAGTGCATTTTAGTGCTAATTTAATTTCAATATATTTACTGTTAATAAAATGTTATTTCTAAAGGTAATATTTTCCAATTCTCTTTTGAAAGGTAATATTTCAAATATTTCCTACTCGTAGATTGCTAATATTCCAGTTTACGAAACATACAGTTTAGTAATCGAAAGAAACAGTTCTAACTAGTTTTTTTTTCTAATATCCACTGTTAATGGCTTTAGGAAACCGAAAACCTATTTTCTACATGCATTCTGTCAATCGTTGCTGCCGCTGTAATGAACACGACACAAACATTTAAATAAGAACATGATATTTGGCATAGTGAACATTAATTTGTTCATATAGAATCTTAATAAAGTTCAGAAAATCGAATTGTAAATGTAAAAAAGTCGGCCATTTTAAACAGTTTTTAAATTAGACAAAAAGTTACCTTAAAGATACTCTTCTAAAGTAAAATAGAAAAGTTGTGTAGGATTTTTTTGGAATAGGACGAATCTTAACTTTTGTTCCAAGAAAGAATTTTAATTTTTTATATAGTAAAGAAATCAAAGCAAATTATTACTAAAAAAATCTTTATCATCTATCCGAATAATGATAAATGTTATTTCTAATTATAATAAACTGAAAATCACATTCCACTAGAATTAATCAGAATTATTAATTGTACTTACTGGAAAATCTTGTATATTACACTGTAAAAAAGAAGAAAACCATTGTTAATTGTTAACTATATTAGACTTCAGCTAAAAGTGTTTTCATTATTTGGCCATAGTTCTATATAAAAGGTATTGTTTTTGCGATAACTTGATATAAAACCTAAAGGGAAAAAAATGCTTTGTACTCAAACTTCAAGCGAAATGAGACAATATTTGATAGAGTCTTTGCGTTACGTGGATTTAACAATCTGTAAAAGTCCAGGATGATAAATTTAGAATTTACCGCAAAATTATTTTGATTTGTGTTAATGCTAATATAAAACTTTTCACAATAATTGTAAAAAATCTCAACTTTTGCAAAACATTATTTAATTCGAATCGTTGTGTTTGATTACAGTTTATTTATATAATAAATATTGTATTGTTTACATTGATGACCGACGGTACTTGATAGAATTCCATTTTAACAAATAAAACACAATTTTTCTTTTGTAAAATTCTATAATTTATTTGGTCTAGCCGACCATGGTTTCGCCAGTTACGGCATTGACGAGGCTCTTACTAGGTTAGAACAAATTATAGAATTTTACAAAAGAAAAATTGTGTTTTTTTTTGTTAAAATGGAATTCTATCAAGTACCGTCGGTCAAGTACCTTGACTCTGATGCGATTAGAGTATTAAAGGGCAAGGGGTTTATTTTTAAAATTAATTTATTACTTTATTCCTTTTTTTAAGGTTTGATAATCAAGAGGTATTTCGCCTTTAATCAACAAGACAAAATCCAATATGTTGTATGATGTGCATTTTTTAGTAGTTAATAATTGATATTGAACTACAACAGTTAGGTCTGTAATGTAGAAACAGGTAGGAGTTATTAAATATAAATGGCTTACAGTATAACAAACACACAGAACACAATTCTCATAAAAAAATACGCCTAAGTATCAGACGCGTTTCAACGAAAAGGTCGTCCTCTTCAGTGATACACGAGCTACACCAACCAAACCACAACCAACGTGTTCTGTGTGTTTGTTATACTGTATAGTTTTTTCTCATAAGTCAAGCTCAACATTTAATATGAATGGCTTATACCAAAGTATTTGAATTAATAACACTCCCTTAACATGTTGTTATAACCCCTCTTATTCTCTAGTTAGAACGCTTTCTGTAATCCACCCAACGTCTGCCCTTAAGAAAATCGGTTGAGGGAGCACTTGTGGACCTGTATGTATTTTGTATTTTCTTTCGAACTTGTTTCATTGTCTTGGAATAATGTTATTAAATATAAAAGCAGCTCTAACAAAGTTGGTTCCGTAGACGGAATATATAGTTCAATACTGATAGAAATAAACCTTTAGAGTGCACTTGAATAAGCTAAAACGAAGTTAAAAACAAATCGAAAAACTCTTCAGTTCTCTTTGCGTATAACTTAAGCAGTGATATTTTCAAATCAAACCGACAGCAATAATCATAGGCTGCAGGATTTACTCAATTTCTGGGTAGATCTCACATTAACCTAGGTATAAATTTAGTTTTAAATCTTATGACCCAATTAAAAATACCAGAATTTAATTAGAATTTTATCAGAAATGATTTAATTTTCTTTCTCGCTGCCAAGGTTTCATTAATATACGTCATGATAATGAGGAATCTGTTATTTACAAATTTCTTCCCATCGTCCAATCCTGCGAGGTTATTTATTTTAAAACCTTACGAAAAAACTCCGTTTTAACCAAAAAATAATTTTAAATACATTTTAGATTCAACCCTTTAGCCCTTATAACTCTCATGTTTAAACTGTATAAAACTTAACGCTTCATAATTCCTGGAACAATTAAATCAACTTATTTGAATATCTCACGAAAGTTTGCATAAAACTCCCTCATTAATAATAAATACCTCCACCAGGGTAACACAAAGTCATCTGCGCATATAATATATTTTACAGGTAATACAAACATACACGCACACATCATTTGCACATATTAAATACAAATAAAGTTTGTTTCTACATTTCCAGTTCCTGACTTTATTAACAAATAAGAGAGTAATTATCTATACATAACACATTACTATATTCAGTTAAATATGTGTATTTAATTTTGTATTAACGAGGCAAGATACAAACAACGTTCATATTTTCTATCTGTTACTTCACTGTGTAATAATATTTTAATGAAATCATAATATATATTGAAACTGTTTGACAAACTCATATTTCAAGATTTTTTTATATATTATGTTCCTAATAATGTTTCGACTAAAATACAAGAGTAATATATCAATAAATTGTTTGATTTAACCAATGTTACATTGTGAAATATGTAGTCAAAGTTTTAAGATACTAGGTAAAAATGTTGATGTATAAAAAATTATACAATGAAATGTCGGGACTATGTTGTAAAATTGAAATTTTTGTGGTACTTATACCAAATTCGAGCTAAATTGAATAATGTTCCCATATGCAATACAAAAAAGAAAATTATGTTTTAGAAACTAAATTAATTTTCCTCTCTAATACTTAAAACGTTTTAGCGTATGATTTAAGCAAAACATATGTGGCTGTATTAAACATTTAATTTTAGTAATAGATCTAAAATATTTCGCATTCGAAAGTTAAATTTAAACTGTCTTATAAGTCTTTCTTGATTAATGTATAACCAAGAATCTCTGTAGAACTCCATTTGAAATGTGTATAATGTTGTGATGATAACTTAATGGGAATGTAACTAAATACACTGAAATCTTCAATTGAATCTGTAATCAACATATTTTCATCAAAACCAACGGCAATATATTGATTCAATCAATACTGGCTTCGATATTCAAGGACAATCTATTCTTATCAGTCACGTTAGACAATGGTTTTGATCTCAACACTAATTTTATTTATGTAAAACACTATGCTCATCTTTTGTAAAATAATTTTTTTATGTTGTTTAACACTGGTCATTCCATCTTATAAAACAAAGTAAGACAACAATATAAAGTAAAGAGTTGTAGCCCTGGAATATTCTACTTTTCCATTTACACAACGACGTCTTTGTACACAATAATATCCCGCTGATGTTTTACAGTGTGATTCTTAATCTCAAAGTACTTACAGCACGAGATTTCAATCAGTTCTGTTTGTGTAAACAAAACGTTAATAATAAAGAAAAATGTGTTACATTTTATAATATGATGTTAATTATAAAACATTATAATGTATTATAAATATTTCATTTATATTCATTTACTTGTATTTTATACATACATAAACACATTTGATGTTTGACTGAATCAAAGTTAAACATTTACAGCAACTTATTTTATTAAATTATTCACATTTGAATCAAAACAGCCAACAATAACCCTTCACAAATATTCATCTTATTACCAAAATACAACAATCTGTGGTCGACCCACAACTAGGTTTTGAAGACGTAGATACAAAAAGTTTGCCTCAATATGTTTTATCATTTTTTTAAAATTTGTATCCACTTGGCCACACCCACTATGAGAAAGTATTTAGTGAGGCAGTGGAGGGAATCAAATTATTTTAAAAGGATGTTTAAGGTGTTACTGTAGTTTCCAAGGATATTAACAATTTATGAGACATTCTGAATATTACACAGCAAACTTATCTTTTTGATATCAAATTATTTTAAAAGGAAGTTTAAAAGAAAATTAACGAGAAGAAAACTTTCCGAAATGATAAATCAGGATAGCAACACAAAGATGTCACTGTAGTTTCCAAGGATATTAACAATTTATCAGTCATTCTGAATATTACATTGCGAACTTATCCTTTTAATTCTCTCAATCCAGCTTATGATACGATCTAAACTTCAGCCTTTGGAAATTTCAGAATAATTCTGGACATAATGTTTAAATGGCAACAACAGATGGTTATTATGCAAACGATTTATAAATAAAGATTCATCTTTGTATTCAATATTGAGATGGTATAGGATTTATTAATTTATTTGAGGTTTTAGTAAAACAGTTTAAAGAGGGGTATAAAAGTTTCTTAATCTATTGAAGAATTGGTTAAATGTTCAAGGAATTAATTAATTGATATTTTAATTGTTTAAATAATATCTCTCAAATTGTGTTAGGAATATATCACTATTTACTCGCTACAATATCGTATTGTGTCATACTGTCATCTCTCTCAATAATATAGTCAATACCTTAGTTGGTAACAAAAAAACATGTGAAAATTGTTTTGTAATAAATAAATTAGTAACAATTTAAAAAAATAATAAATAAATAATATTTAAACGCTATTCACAAATAACATGCGAGTTTAAATTTTTAATCCGAGTACAAACAAGTTTTATTAAAGTTCTTACAATAAATTATGAAACTTCTAAAAAATCTGGAAAAACATTGAAGTTATGTCAAAACTCCTCTATGATGGACACCATCTCTGAACGCTTTAGTTTTAAACCATATAACTTGTGCAATGTACTAGTTGTAAATTAATTACATAATTTTTTCACTTTGAAATCTGTATATATATATATATATATATATAATTTTTTTTAAATTCTCATTAGAGTGAAAATACATTGCCAATAAAAAACATTATTTAACAAATTTCTAGTAAACGTGACCAAGTTGGTGTAACTTCAAATTATTTACTAATATGTACTGGAAATTTGGTAATAAGTACATATGTATATAGTTTAACTCGTGAATTAGGAAGTAATAATTGTTTAAAAAATTTAAATGATGAAAGTGGAATTAAACTGATCAATCTATAAGCAGATACAGTTATATTACTACAATCGGTATTATTATATCAGTTGGTTCTATAATTTTATTTCCTGGCTGGATAAATATCTTTATTTACGTACATTTCAGAAAAACTAATATTTATATAATAATTCGTTACTTTGACTAAATATTTCCTCGTTATTTTTAATGAAATGTTTATATAAAATGTATTCATATGTCCGTATATTATTGAATTTGTGTTTGGTTGTCAATATTTTGTAAACATATTTAGCAGATAATGATTTATGTATCATGTTACTATTATTCTTTTAATAACTTAGTTCCTTTGGAAGTTCATAGGACATTTATAAATAAAAGTCTAGCGATTTTTTTTTAACCTAAAAATACTTATTTTTCATTCAGAAATTTATATAGGCATTGAATTTAATCCACTTTGATTGAGCAATACGGTTTTATATATAAAAAGAATATATTTTTGTCTGTCTGTTTCTTTTTACAGAATATCAAAATTTTTGCAAAATGTTTACGATTTATTAAATTTAAAAAGTAAATAAATAAATATAAGTGAAACAAGTAAAGGTTGCCTCTCTAAAGAGTAGATCCTCCTCTACGGTTGATGACTATCCGTATCCTTCTACGCATGCTCAGGATGATGTGATGGTTCCCAAAGCGAGATTCATCTGTGAATAGCACACTAGACAATCTTCCAAAGACCAAAGTGAATATCGACGCAAAGCTATGACTCTGATTTGCCTTCTAGAGTGAAGGCCTGTTTCATATTAACGCCTTCGAAATGTTCCAGGATGTGTGTGTTCTCGTACTAGATCACCAACTCTTGGCGCAATGATGATGGGTCATACAATGTTCCCGGCCTGGGTGCAGTTTCAAGGGCTACCAGTATCCGTATCTCTTCCCCACATTCTGCTGACTGGTGTTGAAAGCCTCAGAATGTTGACGCATTCGTCCTTGAAGGATCTTCATGCACCAATTCATTTCCTATAAGGAGAGATGTTAATAAGGAGACCAGGAAACTACAAAATATGACATGACCGAACACAAAACTAATGAGAATGATCACTGGCATTACAAACGCCCCTAATTGATTATCAGTGACATAAAAGAGAAAATAAATAACCAGAATTAACAATAACTCCAAGGTTTCAACAGCAACTGATAACGTCCAACGACTAGCCGATTATTGTAAGCAGTTTATAAGATAATAAAGAAAACATTTTATTTTTACCTGTTCCAAAGAAAGATATCTCTCAAAATGTAAAATATCCCTAAACAATATTTCTATGTGTATATATTATACTATAAACAACTTAAGATTAACTCCTACAATTAAACTTAAAAGTTGACGAAAAAATTATTTAAAATAAATTAAATTAAACATAAAAGTATCAATAATTATTGTATAAAAAGTAAAAGAATAATTATGAAATATATATCTTGAATTAATGCCAACTTATATTAATCTTATGAACTGTCATACCCTATAATGAGATACTCAGGAAGCTATCAGATCAACTTAGTTACCCCAGTAGATACACTATTTTCTTTAGTGGAATCTGTCTAAAAAAACATATTTCTGAGAAATATATAAAGCATGTTAATATTATGAAAAATGTATGCATATTTATTGTCCTCGGATATTTAATAAACACACTCAGCATTAAATTGAATACAGTCTACAATCTCCATCAATGTGGAAATAAACATCGTATGGATAGAGTTTAATTAGGCGTATCGCGGGCTTCGGTAGAGTCAATATATGTAACACGAACGAAGACAATAGCGAGACATCGCACTTTATATTTTTTGTAGTTTCTAAAGAGTATTTACGAAAAATGTTAACTTATTTACTGGAAAACAAAATAGTCAGTTTTGCGTTATAGATAAAACCATCGTTATCTTCAGTTCTAACTAATGAACGATGCAGTTTATATTTTAAATATCCACAAATAAGGGAATTCTGCAATCTCTTGAAGACGTCAGAATTGTTCATAATATACTCACGATTACTCTCAACAGCTGTCAAATATTTGAAAAAAATAATAAAAAACAATTTAACATGTGATAAAGCTTTCGCAACTTTATTGTGAAGAATTTTTTCATCTTGTTATAACATATTTTATTTAATCATCTGTCAAGATTGTCGACAGCTGCGTTTTTCGATTTAAACACTGTCTGCCTCACGATATAGGTTTGATTTACAATATCAGGTTTTAAAATGACTGTAATTGTTTCATTGCTTATATATGAATTAAGAAAATCAGTGAAATCATTGTTGAGAGTTTATATATTTTGTAATTGTGTTGTTTATTTATAGTTTTTATTTTCTATTTTAAATATTTTAAGTTACTTTTAACCATCTAAGTTTTGTCCGCGCAATCTTGAAAGTGTTATTTATTTATTATTTTCTGTTGATTTTAGATTTTAAACAAGTGCAGATTGATGGAAATTAATAAATAAAAGTTGTATTTTATTTCTGAAAAACCAAAATAATAATTCTTCTACGATCTGTCTCAATCACAATTTACAACAATGGGAACATTTGTGCATCAATATAAATGGCATTGAAGGTTGGTAACAGGTCTACCATTAGTCTCAGTCTTGTTCAATGATTTACTGCCACGTAAATCTCTGAGATAAAGTAAATACGTCTCAGTTATCTAGATAACACACAAATTTATAATTTGTACGGCAATTTTGTTATATAAAGGTAAAACAAATTTGATAATGTTTTCGCAAACAGAATATATATGACATGAGTTAATAAACAAAAGTTAACAAGGTTGTGTGTTGCCTAAAATAAGTCAAATGAATAGTATATGTATTCATTGGTATCACATCTTGTCGGGGTTATGATAGTTGTGGCGCACCGTAAGGCCCTCGGGTAAAAAACCCTCCCCAATCTGGCCTAGTGTGCCATTATTTGAGTGGGGTATTTCAGGGCAAATTACTAACAAGAAACTTAATCTAAATACTTATGATGTAAAAAAAAAGAAGAAGAAAAAAAAAAAGATTGAGGTGTGCGCTGGTCCGATCTCGTTGCCTTGTGCACAATAACTGTGATCTTTCTTGAACCACTACGGCGCAAGCCAAATAACAGTGGGGGAATAGGCTACAGACTAGGATTATTAGGTGAATCTATAAACCTGGTATACGGCAACCCGCAATGCACATAACCCAAAGATCTACTGCACCTGGGATTGAAGGGGCAAATGGTGTTGTTAAAAAACACCTCATGACAAGCAATGGTTGGGGTCAATCCATTATTGAAAGACGTGAATATTTAAGATGGAAGAGAAACAATGAAACAGTAAATAACTTTACTTAACACCTACACTATTAACAGTCTTGTTGCCATTTAACTTAAATACAAATTTAATGCTCGTTTAAAGTTAAAACTTTAATTAATATTGATTAAATGTATATCTTCAGGAGTACTCTTATTTTCTCTTAGTCTATGTAAAAGACAATCCATTAAGAAAGTCTAAATTGTACAAAGTACTAAACGTTAAAAACAATGATGTAATTGAATGTTAACTACCACATTCCTTACTGATCAATACTATCAAATATATTATCTCAGAATGACATTGTTTACAATACAGTCTGTTATATTAACAATAATTACGACGCATATATTATTGATCGATTGCAACCACCTTTGGAATTGATGTTAAATGAAATGAAATTTCAGTTTCTTACGTAACTTAGGTTTTTACATTTTTTTTTTAAAATTAATATGGGTAATATTTTAATTACTGTATTATAGGTATATAGATATATTTCAAAATAACTGTTTTTATTTCTGATAGTTATTCTTATCTTAGCATTTTATTGTTAAATATTTTGTAATCTGTATCCAGTGAAGTAAAGATTCGAAACAATTAAATAGCGACGTGATATAACAGTTAATTTTTAGTTTTAAAAACTGAACTATATAACATAATAAAATAGTACGTTTTTGTTTTAAATAAATTACTTTTGTTCTTTCGAGTGAGGTTGATTTTCCATCAACAGCTCACTTATAGCGAGAGAACAGATTTACAAAACCGATATATTCCAGATAGATTTACACCTTTCTTAATATAATCAGGGGTTAGTAAACTCTCTTTCACCTTTCCTATCAGATCTCTCTTGGCCTACTTTACTTCTCTTCCGGGCCATGATGCTATTGAAGAATTTGATGTCTCTGTTTTATATTTCTTTCTTTCCTTTTATGATGACCGAAAGATTTTGTACCAAATCATGTTACTTTCTAGACTATAGTATATATAACTGTACTTTAGGTGTTTGGTGTTTAGTTAACCGTTGCTTTTACGATCTATACCTGAATTGTGGTTAGGTTAGGTTAGGTTTGGTTAGGACCAATATAAACTTACACTTTATTTCACAATTTACTTTTTTGTAAATATAAATAAACATCCTAACCAAATCTAAACTAACCTAACCTAACCTAACCTAACCTAACCTTTTACGATCTATTACCCTGAATTGTGGTAAAAATCCGTAGATTTCATTAATTTATTTCGGTTTATTGAATTTATGAACAAAACATAAAACTTCATTATTTTTTTTATTCTTTATTAAGTAGTAATAATTGTTTTGGAAAGATTATGATAGAAATAAATTATCTAAATTTCAAATGTAACATCGAAACTATAAATACCGAATGTCATTTTGGTAGATACGGCAACAATTCCTTGTACAACTGACTTATGATTTTAAAACTTATACAATATAAACCAGCTATGACGAGACCGTTGGGTTACAAAGTAAATAATTATAAGAATTAATGTAATGTGAAATGACGGGAACACGTTTTCCACTGATTTGTAATAAGCCATTCCTGTATGCTCTGAATTGAATAAAAATATATTACCAAAACGTAATGCGAACTGTAACAGAAATAAATTTAAAGACTAATAAATAGTAAATCTAAATTAGTTCTGTAGAATAAACACCGAGATATGAAATTAAATTTACCTTCAACAGAATAACAAAACCATTCTCTTCTATAAACAAAAACTAACAATTTAACAAACGTAAATTAAAATAAAATTACAACAGAGCTAGGTTGGTAACGAGCTACACAACCTATTAGGTTTTATATTTTTAAAACAAAATGTATGAATTTTTTTTTTTAAGTCAAATATATTAAACACACCAAAGATTACAAGATCCCATGAGTCTTGTGGTTAATAACAATATGAAATAAATGATCATTAAACCTCAAATAAAAGTAACACAATTGACGTTAGAACGTTTAATAAACTCTTATCTAATCCCTCTGAGAATTTTACAAAAATGTACATAAGGGTTTATAAAATGTTCTAAGTTTAATTATGTTAGAGTTTTATTTATGGTTTGGTGATCACTTCTTACACCAAAGATAATGATTTATTTATTTAATTTTGTAAACCTGAACATGTTACTACTAAAAACTAAAAATAATAAACTCAGCATAAATTACATTTTGACAATATTATTGTATAGAATTTGATTAAAATATTATTCTGTCCAAAATAACAGTTAGCTAAATTTATTGAAGCCCGAGGGAAAACGAAGGAAATATCTCAATATGCCAGAGTTCGGTTACAAGAAAATAGATCTTCGCTTGGCAATCTGCGAGACGTTTTTATTACAAAACTTTGTGTCCATCAATCAACTAACTCGCGAAGGTTTGGACACATCAGTCTGTTAAAAATAGTCCAGAATGGGTTGCAGTGGACAAGAACTTCAGTATCTTTGTGAACGTAAGTAGAAAACCAATTAGCACATTCGCTGCGACACGGTCGTTTTCGGCCGATTCAGGCTTCTTGCACATGCTACGCGGTTGATTTCGGCCTCCCCTTCTGTTCTAATAATAACTGTTAGTGTGAGCCCAGCTCTTGAATGAGGAGGGTGTTATTCATTCAGCGTGTACTTGTGCAATTGTGTGGTGGCGCCGGTTTTTTGTTCCTAATTGTTGCTTTTTAGCGAGGTTTTAAATTTGACGCTGCTTGCCCTAAATAGGTAAAAACAGGAAGGGAGGGTGGGATGTGATTTACATAGTGTATATAAAGTACAAATAGTGCATATTTCCAATAAATATAATATTGTATACTATAACAGCTTTGTAATATGTGTTTCCGTATTAAATAAAAGTATATATATACGAATATATATGCAAATAGATGTGAATAATTAATTATCATAGAACAAATTATTATTTAACAAATTATAATATTGGTAATAAATATTAAATTAAATTTAAATTTATTAATAGTTTCCCGATAGTCTCTTGAATTCTGTTATTTCTTTTTTTCTCTATTTTTACTTGAGATATGCAGCCTCAAAACGGGTAGACCCTTGGAGGCTGCTTTATTCCATTCCGTTTATTTTTTGTTTATCTTAAATTGTTTATCTTTGTTTTTGTTTAGGATTTAGAAGTAATATTGTTTTAGTTTGTTGTTAAGGAAAGCTTTATTTTTTTTTACTTAATATCTTTTTCTCAATCTAAATCATGTTTTGTTTATCTAAATGTAATAAAAGGAATGGAATATATATATATATATATCTCATTGTGACTTTGCGTCAGTGCAGGCCGGCCGAAATCGACCGCTCTATTATGACGTCATTATTGATGAATCTAAAGGACGGGAATATTATCAAATAACATATTTTGACTTCTCTACTACATTGGTAAGTATAATTAAAAAATAATTTTTCAGCACTAATGAATGTTGACACAAAATGTTTTAGCAGTCAATGTGCTTTAGGCGATGTTTTAAAAACTCGTAAACTTACATAACTAAAAAGTAGAAGTGTACTAAAAATCGTCAAATGGAAATTACTACAACAATATACTTCTGAATTTATCGAAAAGTTTCCTTAAAAAACCTCTTTGTCTTCAAAAATCTAAACCTTGCTTCCACACAACTACGTTCTCTCCCCACCTCTCTTACTACTATTTCAATATGTCAACAACGAGGGTGTAAATTATCAGTAATCAAATGTTTGACCACGAACTAGAAATGTTTTAAAGAAACAATCATTCAATGAAACGTTCCCAACCTTTCTCTTGGGGTTACTAAAGAATTGCCCGGTACATTTCAGCTCATATTGGATATTAATAAGTCATTAAACATAAAATAAAAACTGTAGTACTTCCAGATAAAAATAAAGTTATTGATACAGAAGAAAGAGTATATATAAATATGGCCACATAAAACAAATAATGACCAAAGAAACAATGGCACAGTAGGAAAGTTGCGTAATAATGTCGTTCATTTTAACAGAAGAGTCTTATTTTAGTCTTCTTTGTGAATGAGGTTTTATATTTAATAAAAGATATGTTATTGTAAAATTACTTATCCTAATTTATTTCGTTCAATATTTCTAATTTCATCCAAGTTGTAGTATTACTTTCAGATTTATTAAACAGACTATATTATACATCATCCAACGCCATTCTTACACGTGGAAAAGTAATAAATTAATAGTTACAGTACAAATTAAAATCAATATTGAACGGTAATAACTAATGAACGGCGTCAGAGTTCTTTTTTTTTTACGTAAACCATTTCTTTTAACTGCGGTTTGGCACATATCTATGGGGTATGAATTTTTACATTTCACTTAAATTTCTAAAGTTTACAATCGAGCTTTAACAATAACGTCATTAGGTCTTTTTCACTTTTTGATCGACAACTCCTGATAGAATAAAACTTGAACACAAATGCTCATTAAACGTACTTTTATTTATTCAACGACAACGTTGACATCTTCAGTGAGCTACAATAACTAAACTATAACGGAAGTTATACTTATTTATTTTCAGTTATAGTTTATAGTTATTAATCAGTTATATGTTAGATATTAGATCGTGTATCACTGAAGACGTTTGAATAAATAAACATACCATTTGTTTTTAATAACTAAAGTGTATTTCCGTCTCTGTGACTTAATAAATAACTATTAAGAGAAATATTTCTGCGTTTCGGAAATATTTTCCATCCTCAGAATATTTCACTCATTGGAGGTCGTCACAATAAATATGATTGCAACATATAACAACACAAAAAACACTAACACATATTAAAATACATACGTAACGCACGCTGACGTGTGCACACACGGACGTATATCAGTTAACTCAACGACCTCCAATGTGTGAAATATTCTGAGGATGGAAAAATATTTCCGAAACGCGTCAAAAAATGTAAGTAGAATTACTACACCATAATTAAGTCACAGAGACGGAAATACACTTTAGTTATTTTAATCGTGACTTGGGCACATTTGCAATGAGTATAAAAATATTTGTTTTTTATTCTATCTTGAATCAACGGTTTTTCTCAGAGATAGGGACAAATACATTTTGCTTCTACGCTTTTTTAGAGGTGATTTTAAGTTTGGTTTGTGGCAGATAGCCTCAATTTAAAATAAACGATCATAATATGACCATATACTATAAATTATCAAGTTATAACTCAGTACACAGACAGCCAATATGATTATGAAAACCAATTTTTAGAGTAATTTCTAATATGTCAACGAAACAGACATATTACCTTAACATGAATGCATAAGATAAAGTAAAACAAATCTAATCCATAATTTGTCACAATTATCTCCACTACAAATCTTTATATGATAATAACAACATTCAGGTCCGGTACTATTGATTTAATAAAGTTAGAACATCTGATAAATGCTTTACTCACTTCCTTTACGTCTCCCTTGAGGGAAATTATTTTTCCCCATCCGATCAATACCTACTACACTAACTGTAGATTGTTTGTGGAATGTTAAGCAAATAAAATCACGTATCCATAATACAGAGAAAGTTTCTGTGAAATTATGCAGGTGTAAACAATGTTGTGCATCAACATATTTCATATAAATTGGTGTTTTATTATGTTAAACTGTAAAATGAATTAATATTAGTACATCATCAAAATGATGTATAAAATATGTGACAAAAGTTTTCTTTTGAAATTAAATTAATAATTTTGAAAAATTACTAACGCAATATAATTATTTTATGTAGCTATAGATGATAATTAAGTATCCTGTTGTTAACTATGATTCTATTTTATATTAAACTAATAAATAATTTAACAAAATCTGTTAAAGAAGGTAACAAAGAGGTAAATCTTAAAAAACAACAGGGAGATTTTATCATAGTAGCTCCTTCCTTTACCCCTCTCTTTCCCTTTTAATAACCAGAGAGAGAAGCTCATCTATTTTTTTCTTTAAAATTATAAAATACTCCTAGATTGTGCGAACATTGTTTCTTTTATGATTAATACACTATCTTTTTAAATACTTATATATTTTTAAAGAGCTTTAATGTACATGTAAAAGGTAGGTGTTAACCGACGCCATTATTACAGCTGTTGATGAGGTCGAGTTGAAAGCATGAATATGTTGATCAATCTACAGATGAACAAAACTGATTAAATACAATATAAAATCTCTATTATTGATAACAAATACTTAACTGTTTTTTGGTAATCATCCTCCTGTTGCTCAAGAGATCTTCTATTATAAACCACATAGAAAACATATTGATCATTGTTTATTTTCATTTAGATAAAATAATTGTTTCCTATACTATAAAAAGAGGAGAAAAAAACTGTAATAAATCCAGTTTTATTTAAGTACATTTATTTTAGCCTCACGTACATTTCAACGACATAGTCATAATCCTCAGAAGGTTACAGCTAAACTAATTTATATTATTGCAATTGTAATTTTGTTTTCTGTTCTTGTGGTTCAGATAATCCTTGTTTTCCTTATTGGAATATTGACACAGTGTTCCTTGGAATTTTGATCTTTTATGTTTTATTAATTTCTATTTTACTCTATTTATTTATCAAGTTAAAAGGTTTCAATGTGAAACAACTCTAAGTGGTACTTTCGTCAAAAGAGTAAAGTTTCAATTCTGTGTTTAAAATGTACAAAACTTTTAATGTACAGTTTTAATTAAGTAAGTCTAAACACTTATACGTCTCTAGATATTTGACTTTTATATCCTTTATCATTTGAATTTAATTCGCATGTCAGAAGAATAGTAACAATTAAATTTTTAAGATATTTATTTAAGAAGTTATATTTAAATAAAGTTCATATTGTGGAATGCATTACCCCAAAATGGAAAATCAAATAAATTAATTATACACGAATAAACTAAACTACATCAAATTTTCATAGGAAACGCGAATTGAATAAAATATTGAGAAGTCTTGGAAGGTGTTGGACTTGAAAGTTGTAAAGCTGACGACAATGAGTTTATAGATTACGTGACTGTCATGTTTAGTATAACTGAGATGTAAGAGCCTTATTCCATGATTAACATATTGATAATGGATTATTCATATTATTGGTATAATTTATTAGGACATTTGTCATAATTTGTGTTTATAAAAATTAATTCACGATCGACTTTTCCAGAGTATGGATTATTGATCAATAATATAAGTTCATTATTTAGTTTAATATTTGAAATTATTTAATACTATTCATTATTTACTACTATGTAAAGGGTTGTGCGGATTAAATCTTTGTAGCTGAGCAATCTATAAAACGTGCACATATCGCTTTACAAATAAAATACTGATCAAACTCATAATAATACACAAGGAATAGAGAGCAAGGTTCACATACGAAAACAGTAAGTCACATGAAGGAACTTTGAATAATTTTATAACCTTAGATTAAATAGTTTGAATAAATAAATTGTATTATAGAACAGTCAACCAATGAGAATGTATGATACGATATTGCGAACGATTATTATAGGTTACGTAACAATTTGTTTAAAATAAACCTCTAAAAGTTTTGGACAGAAGAAATTAAGCGGAAAACTTTAATAATGACATGTTTTATAGAAATTTCTAATCTCAAAGTTCAATCATTAATGATTTTCCATTAATTTCACAATAAGGAAACTTCACATATTCAAGTCATACCAAAGTTTAATGTACACGAATGTACATCTTGGATTACAGTTAAAATAACTGAATAATTTTATCTTTTGACAAAAAGAGAAAAACATTCCGAGAAAGGTAATTGAATTTTTCTTGGAACTGTACCGTAGGGAGTGTTTTGAAAGAAGGCTGCGTTGATCTGTATAATAAGCACGATCTAGAGAATTTTGTACTTTCTATACAAAGTTTAGATTTCTTATTTTTTATCGTTAGGTACTTTCTAAAGGAAATATAAAACATGTTTTATAAGAGATGTATATTTAAGTATATCTTTGACTGATTAATGTTTTTTCGTATAGCAAACATTTTTATATATATGTTGTTTTCGATGCCCGAATTTAAACTATGAATATATTGTTTAGTATTTTAAGTCTAAGTAGGTCAACAATAGTTAAACAAATAAAACACTATTGTACTTTCACAAAATATAAATCACAAAAAAACTGAATTCAATAAATATAAAGGTTTATTTCTAAAAACTATTGTTAATCTCAACTTCCAATCAATTCATTTTTTTGACCTTCTTAAACGTGTGCAAAATTTCCAGACTGTGTACATCTGAATATTTGAAGGTAGTACACAAAGAGTTCTTGTGATATTGTGTTCAAAGCATGGATATGTCCGCGGTATCGTTTCGCAAAACTTTGTCTTGTTTGTCATATATAAATAGAATTATAGTCACCGTACTTCAGTTTATAATACTGTTAATTTCTAAAGGAAAGATCATATTTTCCTTTATGTCACTACACAATATGTGTCTTTTCAAGCTCATTCTATGTTTAAAAGGTACAGTTTTGCTCCCGTTTACTGAAGGTCCTGTGGGCAATTGTTTTGGTTAGCTTGTTATACTCTAGGGCTACATATGTCTTTAACCATATCCATTCTTACTTTGAATGTAATTTAGACATGGTGAACGGGTTATAAAATTTTTCGTATACAATAAAATAATATTATTTTACTAAATTTTATATCGTAGGCTTCTCTGCTTAATGGTGTGTTTAATATCATGTGAATCGTAGTGTTAAAAGCAGTCATTTTGTATGAGTATGGGTATTGTTTGGTCCGTGCAGGTTGGCTTGCGATGATGTTAAAATTTGACCCAACTATAATCTAATAATGGTTAAATCTATAATATTAATGCTATTATAACTTTAAATTAAGAAGTGATATTAAAGCTGGGCTGTAGGGTATTTAAAGACTCAGAATTGTCTAATAATACCTCTAATCAAGCACAAGATATCGTCAACCTGTTTACGTCAATAGATTATGTTTTGTCAGTGTTTATTCTTATCAGACATCTCAAAACTATTTCAAATTTATTTCTTCAAAATAAAAAATAAATCCGCGAGAATAGAAGACAACTTTGAACCCATAGCTAGGCTTTCATTTTTGTGGTAATACTTATTATTTAACACGAATTAATTCTGTATATGTTCTGCCCTAAGTATAATAATGAGTTCTTCTAGTTTGACTTGGGTTAAGAACATTAATATTAGTTCTAATCTCTAGGATCATATGGTTTCCTTGACAGGAACGTTGGGGGAAAGGGTTTAAGAATGTCGAGAGTATTTAATATGGAACCGGTTGGAATTTTTGTATGTTTAATTTTGTAAGTAAAATCTATTTATGCTAAAGGTGCTTGGTGGTGTAAAATTTCATAATTATTTGTTTTAATTATTAAAACTAAATTAAATCATCTCTATTCTTCTGGCTATATTTAGATTTTAACTCTAATATCAAATACCTTGGCCAGTTTGTAAGGTGAGGCTGAGGTAAATTTCACTAAAGGACGCACAGGACAACCATCTTTATGATTTTTAGCGAACCCAAAAAGTGTGGGAGATGCAGGATTTAACATTTTGAAATACTTCTTTTCTTTCTTGGACAAAAGTTGGGTACGTTTATTGATGGAAACGTTTATATTTCTTTTATAGTTTCGACTTGGATCGTTAAGTTTTTCCCAAATGAAAATAGTTTCAATAAAATCCTTAACTTAATTATTGTACTCTTCTAAGTAAATGACTACTAATGCATTCCCTTTATCTGCCTTGGTAATCATTGATTTGGTACCAGAAATTTTATTTTTAAAGCGTTTTACTAAGGATTTTTCCATATTATCCTTCAAGTCGACAGAAGTATTTACATGTTTAATATAGCTCTTAAACGAATTAATAATATCAAATCTTTCGTGATTTTGGATTGGACTGACTATCTTAACGATCATATAGTCCAACGAATAATTCTCTAAAAACAGAGAGTTATTTCAAACATAGTTATATTTGATTCATGTTTTCATTATTTTACAATTTTACTTAATTATATGATAAATCTATAGATAATACTTTTTTAATAAGTTAATGTCATTTTTCAATAGTATTTAATTAAGAACATTTAAACAAAAAATTAATTAATAATTGATTACTAATGTTATTGATGTTAATATACCTCAAGTTAGAGATAAGCAGTAACTTGAATCCAAAAAAATGCGACTACATACATTTCAACAGAAAGATAAGCTTTACAATAGTTCGTTGATATATCATTTGTGTTTCTCTAATATTATACAGACGTGTGCATTCCTTTGTACTCACTTTATCACGCTGAATGCAATAATATGTAACCAAAAATATTAAAAACCTCTAAATAGAAAATGTAGAGGCTCATGGTATATATTTTGTTCATGAAGGAAAGTTATTGAACAAAACTTACTACAATGGTTTAACACAAACAATTATTAATATAGTTTAAAAATATACATTGCAATTGGAAAGTCTTTAGATAGTAGTTTTTATGTTAATAGCAAACACAAAAAGAGTTCGCTTACTTGTTTGGTTTTCTTGACCTGGTTTTTGTTTATAATTTGTGAGTAATTAATAAGACGTTATTAAGTTTTGGTATTCCTGAAGTATTCTCAGAATCTTTATAATAGAGATATGAATAAATTATAAAAAAATTGTAATTCCGCTTTTATTTTAGTAATGTGAGAGTAGTAAAAGAGAGATATTGTCATTGCGTCAGACAGAAATAAAGCAGTCGTTCGTCTCAAAGTTTGATATCACAATCCTCAAAGCTTACACGTCACTAAGTTCGTTCTTCTACTAGATTGAAAGTTTTCGTGATCTTTATTCAGTCATCACATTCCGCTGATTTGACAGTCTGATTTCTATTTCATGGAAATAGCAAAACCAGTTGTTGTAAAAAACAAACAGAAAACATTTCACTGTCAATTGAGGATCTCCGAGCAACAATGACGATTTCAACCCTTCCTTAACACAACAAATACGATTCTGTTAAGACCTAAACATTTGAATAACATTTACAACTCTTCAAGTAATTTTGGTATATTAATAAACTAATAAAGAATAATTTTCATGAAATAACATTAGACCATCAACTTGTTCATCGTTAATTTTAATATTTATTCATTTAAACCAATAAGCATAAACAATTACACAACTAACTATAAATTTTAAAATCAAAACCATCAAGTTTCTTAAAATAACACATGATAATAGTCGTGATGTGTTTTAAGAGAAGTAATTCCGTACTTTTTGCACATAATATAATTAGAGATATACAGTGTAACTATAATTATACAATAAGCAATCTTGAAGTTGTTATTTAATATTCATATTGCATCCGGTCATGTTTCTTTGACATCTTACTTCTTATCCATTGTACATTAATATCGACTCTTGTGAATACTTCGACCGTATTCGGTTTTCCTTGAGCCCAAGAATCCACACCAACCTGTATACCGTCACAAATTATAGGACCTCCACTGTCCCCCTCTAAACATCTATTTCTACAGTGAGGACATTTAGCGCAGATACTAGTATCAGTGCATAAATCTCCTGTTGGATGTATTTTTGCATACCCTGGTTTATAATCATAATCAAATAAGATATTAATGCACCTTTTGTGTCCAATTAATGGAATTGAAGCAACCTTTAATGGTCGTGTCATAAATTCTCGTTTATCTACCATGCCGATGTCGCCCCAGCCTATAATTTTACAATTTTTATTCGTGTCAAAAAAGCTTGATGTCATCGTAGAAGATAGTTTATCCTTACCAAGAGAAACAGGTTCAGGGAGTTTGATAGGGGATATTCTCCCACTGGTGCGAACTGGCGTACTTAACTCTAAAACTGCAATGTCAAATCTTGAGGTACATCTAAATTAAAAATAAAAAACAGAGTATTTACAACAAGTAATAACATATCTAAATACTTACTTCATATAATTAAAACTAGTTTTTCTGCAAGTAACAAACATCCGGTATAAAACACTTATTGTAAACTTTTAACCAATTTCCTAAAACAAAATATTTGCCTTTTTCCCTGATTTTAAAATAAAACAATAGCTTGATTGATAGATAACCATATTATTATGATTCAGAATGCCACTACTCAGAAAACAAATATCTCTGAAACTTTTATACTTTTATTTTGGGTTTATATTTTTTATATATATATATATATATATATATATATATATATATATATATCCTTATCATCTTCAGGAAATTAATATAACTTTTTTAATTTATACCTCATGTAAAAAATAAATATTGAATTACATAATAAAGAAATATTAAATAGTAAAACACAGCTAATAAATGCCAAGCAAAAACGAATACAAACAAAAAGTGTTACTAAGTTAAATAGGACCGGAAACATATAGAATTGTAAATTTAAAATTGAATTAGGAAAAGATGTAACGTCAATATAGTATTACGAAATGATAATAGTTTTGAGTAAAAATATATAATGGGATTGACCATAACTATAAATACAACAATTCTGCAGTTTATAAAATGTCTTGTTTTAAATAGTATTTTAATTATATGTGCTTACATGATATCTTTAATTATTTTATTTTTAAATTCAGTTCCATTGTCTGACACGATAAGTTCAATGCTACTGCATTTTAGTTCAATTTTCATTTTTTATATTTTATTTCATAGTCATATTCCTCTAGTTTTAACCTCAATCTTCAAAGTTTAGTATTTGGTTCTTTGACAGGGTTTACGATCTAATTAAATATTCAATTTTCTTCCAAATAAGATGGTCTCAAATGTTTTGTTGTCCATACAATTGCAAGTAATACTTTTTCGATTGCAGAGTAGTTGGTCTCGCTGTCGTTTAAAGTTCGACTAGCGTATGCTATGGGAAGGTTCTTTTTATTATTTTCTTGGCTTAAAATTGCTCTTATCGGGAGTAAAGGGCTCCCGGGAGTAATTGAAAGAAAAGGGGGTTAATGTATGAGTAACTTACTGTGTTGTTTCCAACTGGTGCATAGTTGCTAACTAGCATATATTGTAACGTTGAGAAGCCCTAAGTAAAAGCTTTGTCCAATTCAAAATGTTTAAACCTTGTCAGTTAGAAATAAATGTCAAACATAAACGTCACTCCAACACATAATAAATTTTGTTAAAGGATTTCTAAGGAAACAATACTTCGAAACTACAAAATTATTGAAAGGGCGAGGGCAGCGTGACAAATTAAATAGGAAGAGTTGAGTTATGTAATGTGACAACATGGGAAATTAGAAAGTTTGTGTACGCCCAAGTTAACAAAAGAAAAAGAGACAAAAAACTAGGCAGAGGTACGTTGAACTCAGCTAAGAAACAAGATTTAACGAACTTTGAAAGACGGTTAGAGTTTGAAAAATCAAATCCAACCAACCAAAAAGAAGCGTCATCCAGAAATAAGCGAAGAAGGGGTAAAACGGGAAAACTCTGCGTAAGAATTCAAAAATCAGAAAAAGCAGTGAAGAACGAGCGTCGCAAGGGAGAGGAACTAGGAACAGGGCGAAGTTCGCCAAATCGTCGTAAAGTGAAGAAAAGTTTTAAGTCATCGAATTATATTAAAATCATCGTAAAGTTAAAGAAGAGTTTTGATTAATTGACCAAGAATTCAAGCAACAGAGTGAGGTAGTTCAAGCTTCGAGATCGTCAAAGTGCCTATAAATTGGATTAAGTTTCTTGTGATATCTGCCATAAGTTCGAGGGATCATCTCACCTGTAAAACTCCAAGAAGACATCATTCCATGCTACTGAACCACGATAAGTTATCTGATTAGTTATTGTAGTTTTTACTTCAGGTTACCAAAGAAACCACGCCCCACTTTAAATAAAATCTGAGCTAGGCCGAGAGCCATTTAAACTTAAATTTCAAAGAGCAATCAAAGTAACTTCATTATATAATTGGTAAATTATACCTGGCGCCCAACAAATCAATAAAACAATTGAGATATTAAAATATAAAGACTAAATTAAATTTACAATTAATGATACGATTTTGATGCACCTAATAATAATAAAATTGCTATGTTCTAGAATTAAGTATTTCATTGTGTTATAAATGTTTATGTCTAGTTTAAGTTGAATGGATGAGATTTAGTGATAAGATGAATAAATTTGAATACTCATATGTGCATCAATTAATTTGAAGATTTAATTAATTCAACTGTTATATATTGGCACCCAACTTTAGGTGCAAATTGTATTTTAAAGAATAAATAATTTAAATATGATAACGTAGTTGTGTTTTAATCAAAGTAATTAATTAAAAATAAATAACAAAGGTTATAATTGGCGTCCAACTCGTGGTTTAATTAAAATTAAAATTTAGTTCACGTGGTGTAACCTGAAGGTAGCATTATAAGATAAGAGACAGAAAGACTATTAGATATAATTAATTTAATGTTAAGACGTAGTAATAGGATAAAAAATTATAAAAAGATGGCAAATAACCAAATAACAATGGGGTTTGATGAGGAGATTAATAATCAAATGGGGATAGAATCAGAAATGGATAGAGCTATAGGGATTAATAATAGTGAAAGTAATACTAATGAGGGTAATAATTCAGGGGAGAGTGAAAATTTAAAGGTGTATGGGACCCCAACGGTAGGATTAAACGAATTAATCGAAATCCTTAATAAAAAATTTGATGAAAGTAATAAAAATGCGGAAATCCTAAAAACAAGCATCGATAAAAAATTTGAAGAAAGTAGTAAAAATGCGGAAGCCCTTAATAAAAAGAATTTCGAAGAAATTAATAAAAATGCGGAAATTCTAAAAGCAAGCATCGATAAAAAATTCGCAGAACAAAATAAAAAGCTCGAGGAAAATAATAAAAAATTAGAAGAACTTAGTGGCAATGTTAGTCAAAATGCGGAGACAATGGACCGAAAATTTAATGAATTTGCGGAGAGATTCGAGAACAAGCTCGAAGAAATTAAATTAAGATCGGATACCACAGCCGAGACAATTAGGACGGAAATGAATGATAAATTAAATAAAATTGAAGAAAATTTCACCGATAAATTAGGTAATAGGTGCGAAGATTTAAGAGAAAATTTAAAAGAAATTGCAAGTAAAGTCGTGGAAGTAGAAAAGGATGTGCAAGAGAGCATTAAAGAAATCGAAATCACCGTAAACAAAAATTTAACTGAAAATCAAATTAACGTAGACGCTCAGATTGATAAGGTCAAGGAAAGTCAAGCTAGATCTAATAATAAAATTCTAGAAATCGAATCACAATGCCAAGAAAATTCACAAAAAATTAACCAATATCAGAAACAAACGGACGAAATGAAAAATAAAGTGACAGAAGTAGATGAAAGATTAAGTAATTTAAAAACAAGGGATGGTATCATAATAAGGGAACCAGAGATAAGGGATATTAGTTTTACAGGAAAAGAAAGATTCCCAATGCAATTTTTAAGGATCATAAAAGAAGTTAGCGTTAGTTACACACATCAAGGGAACATGTATTGGTTAGATAGATATTTAAAAGATGAAGCATGTGTATGGTGGTTTCTACACCGTAGGGAAGTTAAAAACTTCGAAGATTTTGAAAAAATATTTATGGATAAATATTTTAACGAAATGATACAAGCAAACATCCGAGACAGGTTGGAATTCGGAAAGTTTAAAGGAAAAATTGGGGATGAAGCTATCACATATGTGGAGAACATGATGTTGGAATGTTCAGAGTTAGAACCGCCGATTTTAGAAGCCCAGTTAGTCCAAAAAATCGCTAAGCACTTTCACCCAACTACACTAATTGCTGTTATCACCAGGGGTGTGAAAACAAAGCAGGAATTTGTAAAACTATTGATGGAATTCCGACAGGCAGATGTACGACACATTAATAGTTACGAAGAAAGAAATGGTAATTATAAGGCATCCTATCCACGCGACGAGAGAGAGGGAGAAGTTGTAAACAGGCCTTGGGGACAAATGAATGGGTACAACAGTAGACATTTACCGTTACGTCAGAATAGGGATGTTTACAGAAAACCAGATGTGCGTGCCGACATAAAAAATGGACCAGGGAACCGTTGGGAAGGTCAACAACCTGCAGACAGGGACGGAAGAGGGCAAAAGTGAAAGTTGGAATGGAATGTAGACCTAGCGGATAAGAACAAGGCAACCATAAATACCTTATTCACCGATTTAAAAGATTATTTAGAGGACAATCACGACACAAGCGATATAATTAATGACATTAATAAATGTCCAGAAATTAAGTTAGTTTTTAATGAGTGTGTACAGGTCAGAGCGTTAATCGATACAGGTTGTGAGGTAAATTCGATATCTGAATCTTTCTACAACACAAATAAATTAAATTTAGGAGTTTTTGAAGAATTACCGGTAGCAGGAGTAAAAGTTATTGGAGCATTAGGTCTGCGTTCCAAAAGTGTTAAAAAACAAATTTTCATTAAAGTTAAGTTAGGAACAGAATTAATCGCCGTGCATTTTATAATAGTACCAGAACTAATTCGAGATTGTATACTTGGGTTAGAGTTTTTATCAAGAAATCATGCAATCGTCAATTTTATTAATAATAAGTTAGAAATAGGAAATAAATTAAACTATGGAGTTGGTAGAAAGGAAATTAAATTCGAGGATTCGTCAGAAGTTAATATTGAAAGTTTGAATAATTGCCTACAAATTGAAGAGGATAAATATGAATTTGATATAAACAAAATAAGCAATTTGGAACATGTACCACTTGAGAATAGGCAGCGGTTATACAGCATATTTAATAAATATAAAACAGTTTTCAGCAAAAAACCAGGATTAATTTCAACTTATTACCATAAATTTCAAGTAACTGATAGAACACCATACTGTCAGAGGAGTTGGCCAGTGGCAACTAAGTTTAGAGAAGCCGTTGATGCAGAGATTCAGAGAATGCTAAGTTATGGGATCATCGAGAGAGCAAACAGCGCATACATTAATCCTATAGTACCTGTATGTAAGAAAGATGGGAGCGTAAGGATCTGTTTAGACGCCAGGACTATAAATGCGAGAACCATACCGGATTACGAAGGGATTCGACCAATCCAAGAGTTATTGACAATCGGTAAGAAGATCAGTTGGATGAGTAGTTTAGACCTAACTAGCAGTTTTTGGCAAATCCCGTTGCACGAAGATTGCAAGGATTTCACGGCATTTCTGTACAAAGGATTGTGCTACAGGTACAAAACCGTTCCGTTTGGGTTGAGCACAAGCTTAGCAAGTTTAACGCGAGGTTTGGACTCAATTCTGACGGAAGAAGTTAAAAGGAATTTAATTATGTATGTGGACGACTGTTTATGTATTTCGCAAAACTGGGAAGATCATGTGGACCAATTAGAAAAAATATTAAAGGTATTTCAAGACGCCAACTTAACAGTAAATTTTGAGAAATCTATGTTCTGCAGGAAAGAAATAGATTATCTAGGTTTTGTTATCACCACAGATGGTATCAAACCGCAAGAGCAAAAAATGATGGCAATTCAAAATTTTCCGCGTCCTAAGACACCAAAACAATTAAAAAGCTTTTTAGGATTAACAAATTTCTACCACCGGTTTTCAAAAAATTACGCACAAACAACAGCTCCATTACAAGGACTACTGAAGAAAGGAACAAAATTTAAATGGACAAATAGTATTAACCAGAGTTTTTTAGCTGTAAAGGAGGAATTTATTGAGGCTGTAACGTTAAAGCACCCAAATATGGAAAAGATGTTTTACTTACAGACAGATGCGTCCGATATTGCGTCAGGAGCACAACTGTACCAACTCGATGACCAGAATAACATTGCTGTAGTAGGATTTACAAGCAGAACATTTAAAGGGGCTGAGAGATTTTATAGCACTGCCGAAAAAGAATTGTATAGTGTAGTATTAGGATTAAGGAAATTTAGGAATTATTTATTAGGGAGAAAAATAACCGTTATAACTGACAATAAGGCGATCACTTTCATTAACCAATGCAAACTACTTAACGCTAGAATGACGAGGTGGATCTTATTAATTCAGGAGTATAACATCCAAATTCGACACTGCAAGGGAAAAGAAAATATTGTTGCAGATACATTGAGCAGATTCCCAGAGGATGGAGAATGTTCACAAGAAAATGGGGAGGACCGACTTGTACAAATCCAATTAGTGTTACAGAAGTTTAATCCAGAAGTGGGCGAACAGTTACAAAATATAGAAGTTTTACAGAAGAAGGATACAAAATTTAGGAATATAGTAGGTAAATTAGAAGAAAATGATCCAAAAATTTTAGAATGTTATAAATTGTTTGAAAAAAAATTATTTCGCAAGGAAAGAGGAATGTGGAAATTAATGATTCCAGAAAAATTCATTGAAGTATTAATTAAGGAAATTCATGAAATTTGCGGACATATAGGAATAAGCAAATGTTACCATAATTTTAAGGAAGATTTCACGGGAGACAAAGTCGCTAAAAAGGTCAGGGATATAATAATTAAATGTTTACGATGTCAAAAATGTAAACATGACAACAAAGGTAGAAACGCAGAACTTACGCCTATTATACCAAAAGGTAAGGGTGAACTAGTGTGTGTAGACTATTACGGACCATTGCCTCGGTCAGTCTACGGGTCAAGGTACATCTTAGTAGTGATTGACGCATTTTCTAAATACACAAAATTGTATAAGGTAAAAAACACAACAACCGTAACAACATTAAATCAAATCAGGAAATACATTAAAGAAGTCCAATTACCAAAATACATACTTTCGGATAATGGTACACAATTTACATCCAAAAAATGGACAGAAGGGTTACAAGAACTGGGAATTAGACAAAGAACCGTTGCAATACGAAATCCACAAAGCAACTTGGCGGAGAGAGTAATGCGAAATCTAGGTCAACTTTTCAGGATCCTGTTACCTGACAATCACCAAGAATGGGGAAGGCTACTTGAAACTGTGGAAAGTTTCATGAACGAATCATACCATGATACAATTGAGTCAACACCATTAGAAGTACAATTTAATACACGTCCGACACGAATTTGGAAAAAATATTTAATTAATCCAGGCAACACAGAAACAAACGACATTGACCACGGAGAAATATACTTACGAATTAAAAATAAAAGGGAAAAATTCGCTAAGAAGTTCAATGAACTGCATCCACCAACCGAATATCAGATAAATGATTTAGTACTAGTAAGAGCTTGTATTCCGTCAAGCACAATTGAAAAACGATATCACAAGTTCTGTGAACTATATGAAGGACCATACACCGTAATCTCTAAGATAGGAAAAACTACTTATAAGTTAGCTAGTATTAAAAATAATAAAACTCACATCCGAGGTATATTTAATTGTAGATTATTAAAAAGGTTTCATAATTAATTAGAGAGTTAAGTAAACAAAAATAAATGAATTTAACTGTAAAATAAAATGTAAACAAACACATGTCCTACAGTTGAAGAGGGTCAAGGGAACAATGTTAATTGGGGTTTACAAGAAGGGTTTGTTGACGTGGGATTCTAGACAATGCCATTGTTAAGAAAAAAGGTTGACCGCAGTTTAGGTCATAAAGTCATTTAAAGGGACAGTAATTCTAGTGGGTTTTTAAATGAGAGTAAGAGTAGGTCATAAAGTCATTTAAAGGGACAGTAATTCTAATGGGTTTTTAAATGAGAGTAAGAGTAGGTCATAGTCCATGTTACGATATGTATATGTGTATTATTAAAATAAGTTTAGTGTAAAGGTGTATCAAAAGCAAATTTTATCATTAATTATGCAATTAACATAAAATTTCTTGGGACTTATGTAACGTTGAGAAGCCCTAAGTAAAAGCTTTGTCCAATTCAAAATGTTTAAACCTTGTCAGTTAGAAATAAATGTCAAACATAAACGTCACTCCAACACATAATAAATTTTGTTAAAGGATTTCTAAGGAAACAATACTTCGAAACTACAAAATTATTGAAAGGGCGAGGGCAGCGTGACAAATTAAATAGGAAGAGTTGAGTTATGTAATGTGACAACATGGGAAATTAGAAAGTTTGTGTACGCCCAAGTTAACAAAAGAAAAAGAGACAAAAAACTAGGCAGAGGTACGTTGAACTCAGCTAAGAAACAAGATTTAACGAACTTTGAAAGACGGTTAGAGTTTGAAAAATCAAATCCAACCAACCAAAAAGAAGCGTCATCCAGAAATAAGCGAAGAAGGGGTAAAACGGGAAAACTCTGCGTAAGAATTCAAAAATCAGAAAAAGCAGTGAAGAACGAGCGTCGCAAGGGAGAGGAACTAGGAACAGGGCGAAGTTCGCCAAATCGTCGTAAAGTGAAGAAAAGTTTTAAGTCATCGAATTATATTAAAATCATCGTAAAGTTAAAGAAGAGTTTTGATTAATTGACCAAGAATTCAAGCAACAGAGTGAGGTAGTTCAAGCTTCGAGATCGTCAAAGTGCCTATAAATTGGATTAAGTTTCTTGTGATATCTGCCATAAGTTCGAGGGATCATCTCACCTGTAAAACTCCAAGAAGACATCATTCCATGCTACTGAACCACGATAAGTTATCTGATTAGTTATTGTAGTTTTTACTTCAGGTTACCAAAGAAACCACGCCCCACTTTAAATAAAATCTGAGCTAGGCCGAGAGCCATTTAAACTTAAATTTCAAAGAGCAATCAAAGTAACTTCATTATATAATTGGTAAATTATACCTGGCGCCCAACAAATCAATAAAACAATTGAGATATTAAAATATAAAGACTAAATTAAATTTACAATTAATGATACGATTTTGATGCACCTAATAATAATAAAATTGCTATGTTCTAGAATTAAGTATTTCATTGTGTTATAAATGTTTATGTCTAGTTTAAGTTGAATGGATGAGATTTAGTGATAAGATGAATAAATTTGAATACTCATATGTGCATCAATTAATTTGAAGATTTAATTAATTCAACTGTTATATATTGGCACCCAACTTTAGGTGCAAATTGTATTTTAAAGAATAAATAATTTAAATATGATAACGTAGTTGTGTTTTAATCAAAGTAATTAATTAAAAATAAATAACAAAGGTTATAATATATTAACAACACATTATTATTACCAATAACAATTAGATTTGCGTTATTTATAATACTTATAATTAATAACTTGCGTGTATTTAACTTTTGTCCTTCAATTAATTTATTAATTTTTATTTATTATATTTTTAATAATATAATGACAGTGAGTTACATTTCTGATTAGTTTTAAATTTACATATTAAAAAAATGCTAAATCATAATGACTTCTTGTACATGGTATATCTCACATTATCAATCCATAAATAGAGACAATATATAGAGTTATCTACAAAGAACAACAAATACTGTTCATTTTGTTCTGACTATATTCTTATTGCCCATGTAAATTGTGTTCATTTTTTTAAAGGTTTGCAATTTAAAAATTGCAACTAACTCCCAATTTTTGAATTGCAAACATTATCATCAGTCATCATTTATTCACTGCAGTTTATTCATGATTTCTCACTAAAATGAGTTTTCATATTAAACAGGATCCCTCAAGTAGTCCTGTTGTGATTGAATACAATTATTTAAACAGTCTAATATTTACTGTACTATTCGTTTATATACTATGATGAATTTATATGATACTTACTTGTGTGAACGATCAATGTCTTTGTATTTTGGATGAATGTGAAGAGTTTTTATCTTTCTTGAAATTTTAGATTTATTGGGGACAATATTTCCAAAGTATAACGTAAAATCATCTTTGTTATCTATTGTACAATTGGAACAGTCATCGTCGTCTATAAGATCTCCACAGTTACATTCCTTAAAACAATGTGCTGCAGTTAGCACATGCGTTTTGCTTAATAAGGTGCCGCCACAAAATGCTTCACTATAATCGTGTGGTGGAATCAATGTCTGTGTGGTACAAAATATAAAATTAAATCTAAATATAATCATTTAACTGTAACAACAAAAAAATTATAAAGTAAGTCAAACCTGGTTTTAGTTGTATCATAAATATGATTTAAAAAAAAATACTTGAAAATATATACTGTAATATCTCTTCATGTTTTCAAAACACTGTAACACTCTGGCTGTTTGTTCTGTAAAACATTGTAGCCAAACCGTTCACTTTATGTACAGCATTTATTTAAATTTGAATATATTTAAAAAAAAAGATACTAGGTAACATTTTGAAAAACAAAATATGTAGTTTATACGATAATAGCTTTAAGATTATATTTATATTTTTAGTTCAAGTAATACACCTACTATACATAATAAAATGTATTTAAATGCTATTAAAGCAGGAAAAGGGAGAAAACTAACCCCTTCTATTTGTAAAAAAAAGGTCTGCTTGTTATCAGATTACGTTAGATTAGGTTTTGCTTTCTGTTTTCTGTAAGAGCACCTCTTTATTTAATCTGATTTAATTTTACAAAGAAGTTTTATTTAATACAAGAACATTGTATCAGGGTCGTTTTAATATTTAAAAGCAAAGCGGACATAATTTACGAAACAATCGAATTTATTGAGTTCTGTAGGAGATGTTTTATTTCAGACTCAATGTGCCTATGTTTACAGAGTTAAAGCATTCATAATAAAATTTCATGAATAATAAATTTGATTTAAAAGGATTACATTTTATTTATAGATATGAACGATAGAGTATTGTAATACATTGAAGTGTTTAAGTTGTTTAAGAAATTTAACAGTGGAAATTTACATATAAAATTTCTGTTATTACATTTATAATAATTAACAGTATTTTATATAGTTATTGTAATGAATAAATAACAATAGTAAATTTCTTTACTTTTTATTTGCACCAAGTAAACAGTTCTTTCAGGATCTTAAAGTTTGATTCTTATAACTAAGTTTATTAATTGTTCAATATAATAATAAGGAAGGTTATGTCACTATATATTTAACACAACATCTCACTGTCTGTCCGTTTATCTGACTGACTGTCTAACTATCTGTCTGCCCGTCTGTTTGAAAGCTTGTAACTCAATAACTGCTAGTCCGACTTTCTTGCTGTTTTCTTACCCATGTTGGTTCCAGATAACGATCTGGTTAGGTTTTAGTTGATGTATGTTAAAATTTATTAAGCAGTTCTCAATATTTGACATATTTTAAGCATTTTTTCCTATTTTATCTTCCGTCATTTTCTTTCCTACACTTATACCCCGTCACATGAGATAGTTATTTAATTTTTAAATTGGTACATACAACAAATATTTTATCATTTTCAAAGTTAGTAGATAATAATTATGTTATTTAGAATTATTAAAATTGTTTCAGAAGTTTTAAAATTATAAGTGATTTTATTTCAACAGCGTCGTGAGAAATTACTCTGGAGAGTATAGTTTTCCAATAGGGCAAGCTACGCAGGAAAAAAATGAGAAAAAGTAAAATAATTATTTATTGTTAACTACTGTGACAGACAGACTTGTTTACCACTAACGTTTGTGTGATAGTTTAGGATTTTTTTTTTCTATTTTGTATGTTTGCTTAAAAAACAAAAAGGAAATTTAAAAAATGTATTTGCTTATGTATTTAATTACAAAATTAGATCGACTTAAAATTGGGCGAAGCTAGTTTACAATAAATAATGACGAATGTGTAATGTATAATACATTTTAAATAAATGATTTTTATTTGTGAAATATACACTTTATACAAATGTACTGCTCATTTGTCAATTAGGTCTGTTAGTGATGACTCTATCATGTGGAACCAATTCATAGCTGTACCGAATCACCGACTTACGTAATTGTAACGGGTGAAGGCTTAAAGTCGTTTAGTGAATTAATAGATGTTGTGTATTTTTATTTGTATGAAGCTTTTGATACAGTTATTTGTTTTACAGATACTTATGATAACCGTTATAAACAGACACAACAAGCCAGCGAACTGACAGACAAGCCCCATGGATATACCTTGCTATACATGAATAACTGATTTGTATAAAAATGAAAATAAATATTGAAAATATTTTATGTAACCTTTTATTAATACTCATTTAATTATTTTTACATTTGAAACAGGTTTTTACAAAGTGATATATAATGTGTTTTCAATTTTTATTTTCATTTTCTGTTCTTAGTTTATACAAATAAGTTAAATACAGAAATATTTTTTTATTTATGAAGATTGCTATATATATTGCTAATTATGATTAAATAAAATAGACTTACATATTGATACACGAAAACCATGAACGGATACTTGCTAAAGTCTTTAACAAATTGTCCTCCAATAATTCTCTCCTCAGAATCCGGTGAATACCTCTTTGCTCTGTGTTTAGAAAGCTCAATAATTGATTTATTGGGGACCGGTCCATCATCGAACGAAGAAATAGAACTTGACGTAATAAATTGTATAGTCAATGCAAATGTTATAAAAAAGTATGAGAAGAAAGTCATAGCTTATTCAAATAACAACGACAAACTTTGAAACTGATTATTAATAATAGATTAAAATAAAATTTCTTAATATACTAACGTTTATTTTAGTTCTAATACTCGTTGAATGAATTCTGTTTGTATAATTGTAATAATCTTCTTCAGTTATAATGAAAAATCAGTGATTGTTCAAGAACAGTTAAATTCAATTGTATTTAAATAAGCAGCAATAAATTTAAAATTTCTTTCATCGTTGATTAAATTTTAAATGCGACATTTCGATTGTTTTCGATTAGTGAAATAATACGTATTTTATGTACAAAAACCTATTGTATTTTCCAACTCATTGTTTAAAATTATTTTACATTATCTAAAGGAATAAAACTAACTATCTTTTAAACAATTTATTTTGAATTTTATTTTAAGAAAAGTTATGAACTTTTGCGAATCATAAATTATTGGTATTTAAATAATTTTCCTTTGTTGCATATTTTATTTACTTCTCCCATTCATATAAATTGTGAAAAACAGACAGAATTGAATCACAAACATATTCCATTCCTAATAAACATTTGAGAGTTTTATTTATTTTTTAAATCTACGATATTATTGATTTGTACGTTGTATATACTTTATCCTTTCTTTTTTTTTGTTTTTTTATATTTACTTATCGTAACTGTAAAACTTTTAACAAAGTAACTACTCATTTTTGACTAACAGCGTTTGACTCTGACATAATAATAAAACACTCCTATGTATTCCTTCTATGATTGATTTGCATTATGCGAACTATTCAGGTAACTCAAAAGGTTTCAGTCTTTTGAGTCTTCTTATGATACCCTCTTGATGAAGTAGTCTTTTAGCTTCGATGTTAGGGTGTTGATGGAGTATCTCCTGATGTTTTTGAGCACCACACATCTTTATTTCGGTTGCGACTGTGTCTATCCCTAGATCTTTATGAAGGTCACTGTTGCGAGTATACCAGGGGGCGTTTACTATCCCTCTAAGAACTTAATTTTGAAATCGTTGAACAATCTGTTGATTGCTGGATTTGGTGCAGCCTCTAAGCTGAATGCCATATGTCCAGACCAACTTGAACACTTGTTTATAAAGCACAAGTTTATTATGAATGGACAACTGAGAGTTTCTCCCAATTAGCCAGTACATTTTTCTGTATTTTAATTGAAGTTCTTCCGCTTCCTTTTTTCACTTTAACTTTGCATCAAGGTTCATACCAAGGTATTTTGCTTGATTTGAATGTGGTACAGGAATATTATTAAGAGTAACAGGTAATGGTTCTAATTGATCTATTGGTAAAGTTAATGTGAGTAGACTTCGATTCATTCACTTTAATTCTCCACCTAGCTAGCCAGTCTTGTATATTATTCATGGCTCTTTGTAGTTTGAGTGTGGCTTCACCGATTGTGTCAGCAACAGCCACAATTGCAGTATCATCTGCAAACGTTGCAATAATTGTGTTGTTCGTTTGCGGCAAGTCGCTTGTAAACAGTATGAAAAGGAACGGTTCTAAGACACTCCCCTGCAGGACTCCTGCTTTAGCTTCTTTTATGTTGGAGTAAACTCCCTCCTGCTTAACTCTAAAGTATCTTCCCTTCAAGTACAACTTTAATAGTTCGCAGTACTCGAATGGCAAAGTTTTTTCTAATTTAAATATCAAACCATCCAGTCAGATCCTGTCAAACGCCTGCGCTATGTCCAGAAATATGGCTCAGCAATTTTTTTTTCTCTAAGGATTTCTCTATTATATCTGTTATTCTATGGATTTGATCGATTGTGGAATGTTTCTCTCTAAATCCGAATTGATGAGACGGAACAGCTCCTGATTTCACAATTTCCGGTTTAATACGTTTTAGTAATAATCTCTGGAACAGTTTAGACATAATTGGAAGAAGCGATATTGGTCTGTACGAGATCAATTTACTAGGTTTAGGTATCATTATTACTTCCGCAAATTTCCAACGTAGAGGTACATAACAGAGTCTGAAGCAAGCATTAATTATGTCGGATATGTTTTTAACAGTTATTAAATCAAAACCTGGTGATTTTTTAGTTGGTACGTGATTCTTAATTTCTTATTTCACTTCTTTATCATTAGTTAGTAGGATTGCATGTCTTAAGATGGATGTGAGATTCACTTTCAGTTTGTCCTGTTGATTAAATGTTGTTAAATTGGGCTGAAAGGTACGCTTGAGATGATCAGCGATATTTTCGGCTTTTTCTTCTCTGGTTTTAGTCAGGCGACCATTATTTGTTCTTAATGGTTGTATGTGCGTAACTGGTCTTTTCAAGTATTTGGTTGCTTTCCATAGTGAATAATCAGTATCTTTAGCGTAGCTGAGAGATTCTAGGAATTAATTTATTGATTTATTTTTAAATTCCCGTATTTCTCTACGTATTCGTTGAGTTAAATTATTTAATCTATTTTTATCGCTTGGGTCTCGTGTAAGTTGCCATTCCCTACAGAAGGTCCTCTACTCTATAACTAGTGATTTAATTTCCATTGGGTAGCATTTGCCAGTTATTTTTTATTTTATTTTTTGAAATAGTACTTTTCCATGCTGCTTGCTGTATATCTATGACGAGTATTTCCACCTCTTGTTCTAATGTTTCTTCTTACGAATATATTGAAATAAAATTTTGACTTAATAAAAATAAGCCTTGATATAAGGCTGATGTAAAATGTATGAATACGTGTATTACCTGTCTAGGTCGTATATTCTTGACTTGAAATAATTATACAATAATCCTAGCTTGATACAATAATGAACAGGCGTTAATAGCAATCAATTAATATTATCTCACAAGTCTAACTACTTATTTATTTAAAGAATATTGGCATTTTTAAGATGTTTTTTATTTACATATTACTAAACGTAGAATGTATTTCGTGTTCTCATTATAAATGGAAAGGAAAACAGTCATAATAATGTTACATCTTGGGATATTTTATAGTTATACAGTATAAGACATTTACTCTTTTCTCAAAGAATTGCTATTAAAAAGTAACAAAATTCCCACTTTTGACGGTGTTCTGAGATCCAAAAGAAATATTAGTTTACTAGATAATAAGCTGAAGTTTAATAACAATAAATAATTGCAACGTCTAATATTATTTAAAAGTTCTTAAATTATGGTTTTTGTATTATTTATACAATTATAAATTTTGTTTATTACCTTTACACGTCCCAAGTAAGATATATCAAACTTTATAACAAGTGAACAAGATTCTGGAACTCAAGCAGTGATCTTAAGAATATATCTGACATTAAGTTTTAAAATTTCACGTCATCTCACGGAATAATAATTGTATTATTTTAAATGATTTATAATGCTTCAAATATGTTATGTAAACTTCTTCATTGTACTAAAATAAATAGCATTATTTCCATACTCTAATTTTATTTTAGATGAACCATTTTCGATCTAGAAGTGTTAAAAAAAAGTAGCAAAAAGTAATTCCAGGAAGAAGTCGTCATCAATAATAGAAGAGGGTTTTGAATAAAATGACGTTGATGAATAACGTTGTGGTAAGAGGTACTTTTGCAGGTAAATATAAGTTTCCATCCTTTTAATAAAAACTGTTAATATAGATAACAAATTCATATGTATAATATATTTATGTAATTAAAGTAATAATGTGTAATATGTTAATGTTATTAATATTGAAATAAAATACACGTGAAAATGAAATAGTTGCTCTCCTAATATATATATATATATATATATATATATATATATATATATATATATATATATATATATATCCTCAATTCTTGAATACATTTTAAATTATAAAAATGTTTTCCATAATTTACTAGTAAAACATATATTTATAAGATATATTAAAGTAAAGTTGTGAAATGTATTCATATTTTTACTAAATGACTGTCTCGAGGGTTACTACTATTGAAAAGAAAATATTTAATATTTACTATGACATTACCATAACATATTGCATAGTCCTTTAATTTTGTGATTAATTTTCTTTATAATCTATCGTAATTGCTAGGAATTGTTGTTTTATTCATCAATCAATTTAAAAATTTCCTATATCAATGTGCGTAATAAATAACGAAATTATATAATTATGAGTAAGTAAACAGTAATTATTTATTCTCCAAAATGGTGTACAAATAGAGTTTATTACACGGAAAGCATACAATTTTAGAGATGTACGTCATGAGAACTAGTGTGTGATGTGAAATAAATATTTTATCCTTTTATTTTATAGTGGAGGGGAGGGGGTAAGAATGTACAGTCCTATCTACCACTCAACCCTAAACCAATAAAAAAAAAACAGTACGCAAAAATTAATATATTATTCAATTTACGTAACATAATAACGATAAAAACTAATAAAATCAAATGTGATACAATTCATACAGATAAATAAATTATAAATACATTTGTATAACGACTAAATAATAAAATATAGCTGTAATGAAATGAAACAATTGAAATTCCTAAAAACCATACAAATGAAACATTAAACATAAATTTTAAAATAAACAAATGCAAACTAAAACAACAATAGTTATGAAAACTAAAATCACATTTCCTTAACATTTATTCCATGTTAAAACGACATGAATTGTCAAAAAAATAAAATATAAATTCAATATTGCAATTAATATTTAAAAGTAGAATAGCTAAAATAATCTAACAAACATATAATAAGAAAATCAAATTAAACATAACTAAAGAGTGAGAGAGGGTAATGAATCTCTTTGGAATAAAATTTACAAATAATTTGTGAATTATTTTTTATTAAAAATATGATTTTTTTTAAACGTAATGAGTCCTTTTAGATATTACAAAACACATATTATACTTACTAAAAGAATATGTAATAATAAAAATAAAAAAATGAAATAAAAGGATATTATTATTGAAAAAGTATCAAAATTACTATCAATGTAGCATCATCATATACACCAATATATGTTTAAATAATCACATAAAGGTCCAGTTTTGAGATTAGAAACAATGGACAAACTTTTATATTAATATTTAAAGGAGCGTTATATGTAAAGGGAGACAGATTCAACTCAAATATCAAACATTCCTGTAACCTTTATTATCACGTGGTTTCTAAGTATTCTAGTGAACTAAACAATATTCTCGTCAAATTACTGTAACTGTGTTTAGAAAGCGAGGAAAATGGTGTTCCTTACATATTGCAGCTTAGGTTCACATCTATAGGCTACGTAATTAATTATCACAATGAATGGTATACTACTTGTTAAAAAAACTGAGGTTTATTTGGCATAATGTGAACAGAGGTATATGGGACACTTAAACTGTTTGTGGTTTGTTGTTCAAGTAATTAACTTTTCCATATTCATTACAAATTATAAATCTGATTAAAAATATTTTAACTATACTTTATATTATTATATAATGTTTTTCATAACTTTATTAACAAGTTCTGAGATAATCAAGAAACGACAGCAGCCCTTATTATTGACATTTTAAATATCTTTTAATACTTACCACTTTGTGTTTGTTCTACTTATCGTAGTTCAGCTTTTATATATTTTGTACACGTTACTCCAAATTTCGACACGAAAAGAAAGAAAAAACAAATTTTTTCGTTACGCTATAACAAAAACTATATCATATAATTAAACGTATATTATAATTTTGAAATTAGTGATTTTTAAATAGTGTTTTAATCATATATTATATATTACTATATATAAAAAAATAAGAAAAATAATCGAATTGCAAAATTATTTGTCTCTAACAATGTTTTGAAACTCTCATTCCTTGTTTAGATTAGCACTAGTCTATGAACACAGTTGCGTTTTTTTTTGTAATTACAATAAAAATTTAAAACAATTAACAAACTTTCCTTCGTTACGTTTTAAGTTTTATTATAATTCAAGATTAGATTTATGTTATAACTTCAAGAAAACAACTTGTAGCGAATTATTTATAATTATATCAAAATCCATAGTAAATATTATTGCAAGTAATAATTTGTGCCTCAGGTAAGAGCTATAAAACAAGCCATCATATCTAATCGTCATTTAAACCAAACCTTTTGAAACTATATTCAGTCAAGAAAATACTTCTATAATCATTTGATTAATAAAACCAATCGTGGGTAGCTATATTTAAAAAGAAACTGATATGAAACTAAAATATAGAATGACCTTCAAATTTCTAAATTACATGTATAATAAATGTAGTACACGAATATTTCAGACGATGCTAGTATTCGATTTTTCAATTTTACGTACCGTGATTTCCTAATGATACACAGTTATGTATTATAACATCGAATTTATATATGAAGAAGTTTTTATATGAGATAAAAAAAATTGTATAACTAGCAAATGTGTATAATGTGAACTTTACATAGCCAATTTAAATGTTAAATAGAATAATTCAAGGTATGTAACATTGTTGAAGTATATAAAGCTTAGTATTTTTGGGACAGTATATAGTGGAAAGGAAATAATGTAGAGCTTATTTTAATCCAGAGAAACAGTAATAAGAGATATCATAATTAGATTATTTATCGGACCTCTTTTTTATTTTATTTAAACTTATGTATCGAAAAGTATAGATAATTTATCCACTATTTATGTATTATAAAAATGGGTTGGTGTATTATATAATAAGATCAAATGTATAAAGCTTTGTACTGGTAATGTTTACATCAATTATAATTTTACACACACAAAGATATTCACTATGTTCCAATTTCAAAGTATGCAATGTTATATAATTTCTTAATTCAAAACTTTTCATAAAAATATAATCTTACAACGAGAATTTAAGTTACACTGATATTAAACATATAATTGTCAATAATTTAATTAGTGTTTAATAGGGAAAATTATTCAGATTGCCGATTAATGGATGATTAGCTGCCCATACAGTAACAATATATAAGTGTTATTTCTGGGAGTAGCGCGTTATTTCCTCATGGATTATATACAAATATAATTTCCATCTCTCAATAAATGGTTTAAAATTTCTGAGCTCCTGTAACCATTCCTTCTTATGCTAAGTGAAGTCTTGATGTAAGTTATTGGATAGCTTCTGATATGTGATTGCAGCCATACGTTTTAGTCCTTTATGAATTAGTTAATATTATATTATTTATTTTTTGTAAAACTAAAAAGGAACGCATCTCAACCAAATATTCTCTACCCTGACTTCCCTCCTCTTATCATTGAGACCGTATTAATCTACTAAAAGAGATGTTTCCTTTCCAACTTATTGTAAGATGCCTTACTATCTACCGCTGTCCTAAGGTCGGTGTAGCTTATGATTTGTGTAAAAAGTAAACCGTTTCATCTTGTAACATTAGCTTTTCACAGGGTCTAATTTTCACTACATCTAAAGTGTTAATTTTTCTGTATATTTATGTCGAAAGAATTTCTACTGTTAAAAATTCATCTATTTTGGTTATGGATAAAACCATCGATATATATCTATTACTAAAGAACAATGTGTATTGAAATGGAATGCCTGTATTACATATAAAAGATGCACACCCGCTGTAACAATGTGTGTTTTATTTTCTAGCAGGTCTTAAATAAGATAAAAGAATATTTAAAATGCGAGTAAACTTTTCGTAAGTCTTGGTTCGCACCATCTATCAAGATAGACGACAGCTACGTTTTTGACGTTTTATAACCCCCCCACCCCCGCCTGTAAAATGTTTGATTGACACAGATTTGTTTATACTCTCAGGCAAAGGAAAATCCATCAATATTATACAAAGCATAAAATGTTGCCATTATATTTATACAGCCAGATGTTCTTTGTACATTAAATGTGTCTTAAATTGGGTTAAATAAAACTAAAATAACTTTGTCATTAATAAACATTGTCATTATAATTTTTTTTTTTTAAACTTAACTGATCCTATAAATATTAAGTAACAAACTTCGTCATTACCCCTGCAAAATTATTTCAGAGCTATATTTGCATATTAATGACAACTCGATTAATCATTTTAATTTTGTTGCTTAACTATTTGGTTTTTTATTGGAGGGGGGGAATTTGTGGAAAAATATGTATCTCTAGTTTAATCGGGAAGTATAATATAAATTTAAGGTCAGTTGTTTGACTTTGGTATACAAGAATATATATGTTCTTGTAGTGTTTTGGCTTCCGTCACTGGACAGTTTTTGATACTTGACATACTGATTCTATTATTTTACAACATCTTTGTAGTTAGGGGGGTGGTTTTTATTATTAATTATATGAACAATCCATCAATATCAAATTACTTTAAAAGCAGAACATTTAAAGTAATGTGTTGTTTGTCAGAATGTTTTATTTAAGTATTGTTTTCGTATTTGTGATGCCAGACTTTATTACGAAACAACTAAAAAAAATCCAACAATACTTAATTGGTGTGTAGAGGTTGCATTTAGATGAATATATTATAGTAATATGCAACCTAACAACTTTCAATGTAGACGTGTAACTAGTGCACACTTGATAAATTATTGAAATTTGAGATGTAGAGCTTAGGTTGTGTACTAAGCAAAGGCTTTAGAGAATAATCTGATCTGCAATTTGTGATTAATTCAGGAACAATTATGACTGAATGAATCAACATTGAATTGTTTGTAAAGGTTATTGAGAAATACACAGTATATGAAAGTTATATTAACAAGTCATATGTAAATTATTTATTAAAGATTTAGAAGTAATAAAGACATTGTAAAAAATACAAAAAAAACTCTACACAAATCATAACATTAACAAAGATTTATTAATAAGCTTACCCTAGAGTATTATTCACATCAACAAAAATTATAAACACTTATGTCTTAACAAGCTAAACGAAAAGTTAGGTATTTATTTGGCATACATCAGGAGATGAAATTGTGTTTTTATTTATAGAAGCTCTCAAATATTTGAATATGACGCACGACTACATAAACTGAAATTAAAGTTTCACAAACTGTTCTAAGAAGAAACAATTAATCTTGTTTTCACGTCATCCAAAACATCATCTGTTAAGGTTCTCAACAGCTACGTTTGTAAGGTTTGATCTGTCTGACTCTCGGATATGTTTTATTAACATAGAAATCTTCATTTTCTCTGGTCATAAAAATTTTACATTTTTATATATTCAATACATACTGGAAAATCAAATTTCTTATTTCAACCAGATATGAAAATCGAATTTTACATCTAAAAAAAAGAATGAAATAAAAGGAAAGTATTCCGTAACATATTTTCAAATTAATTGTTTACAAACTGTTTGAATCCTGAGTTGTACTATATAAAAGGACATGGAAATAATAATTTTGTAAAATACGTTCCTTCCATATGTAATTTATGAACAGAATAATCATTTTCATTTCGTAATGAAGTTCCACAATAATTATTTGTTTGTTGATTAATTTGTCTCTAACTATCTCTATGTTATTGTATTAGAGATCAGTTTATTTTGACGTCGACATGTTGTTACAGTTTTACAGTCAAATTGAAAAAGTAAAATCATGATTTTATAAATTTATCTTAAACATAGTTAATATTTAGCATCATAAACTTACTACAACATGCAATAAAAGAGAGTGAATAAAAAGAAAATATTATTATATGTAATAGGCAAAAAGTAAAATTGTTTAAAGTAGGTTGTGTTAAATTTATTGTTCATATTATTCCTTATGTAAAATTCGTCAAGTATATGTTTTATTTTGTTGAAAGGCTTATTGAGACACAGTTGAGACAAGCTTATACAAATTTCATCATTAATGGTGGTCTCATACAATGACTTTGTACGTAATATGTAAACTTATTTTGGCTAATAAGAATGTAGTATGTTAGATATTTTACAATTATTTTCTATTCGAAATCATTTGCTTTGTTTTAAAGAAGCAGAACTGACAGCAATAAATCACTACTGCAACTATAAAATACCCTACTACTTGGCCAAAGTTAGGCTGAATCTTATAGTAAGGTCTTTAGCAATATATCAAATTTAAATTATTCATTTATTATTATAGTCATTAATATAATAAAAGTTTTATGTAAATAATAAAATACAATTGGGGAAACTATATAAAAGTATTAGTTTAATTGCTTAGTGCTGTCCATCAATTAGAGAGACAATTCAATAAAGTTAGAACTGACAAGCAATGAATAGGTCAATCCATTATTTCTATATTGAACGTAAATATACCGATGTTTTTAAGGTTAACCGATAAACAATGTGAATAATGGATCTATAATTAACAGCAATCAATAACTTTACTTAACACCTTCACCAATAACAACCTTGTCATTTTTAAATAAACATTTTAATACTGAGTAATTGACAGGTTGAAGTTGAATCTTTAATATGTTAAACAACAACTGTCAACAGATAATGTCCTTATACAATATATTATTGAAAACAAAAGACAATCATAATCGTTAGAAAAGTATGAAGTTATATCAACATCTCATTATAAAAAACATTTGCTAAATGAATATGAATTGCCTTATTTTGTACTGATTAGTATTATCCATTAGTACTTTTCTGAAAACGACAATATTCACAATTAAGTTATTTCACTTTGACAAACTCAGATACACTGGCTGCAATTATCTTCTCAAATATTTCCGTGTAAACGTCTTGCCGAGTTAGATCCTTATTTATAATATAGAACACTGAAATAATTTTGTTGTAGAGGTTTCAGTGTTTTATATTGTTCACATTCACCACAGTGCTCATTGAACATCTATCCTTATGTATAAGAGCAACGATGTCTCAAACAATGTTTTTAGTTTTCTAGAATTATATAATAAGTTAATGGATCATTTAAACGTAATGCCCAACGTTGGTCTTTTCAGCATTTTAGGAAATGTTAAATTGTATTGGTAAGGAGTAAATTTGTTTAAAACAGTTGTTACACAAGTTTCCTGAATATAGTAATTGAGTATAACACAACTATGTAGAAGTCATCTATGTACTACTGGTCTTGTAGATTTGTATATAATTAAAAAGTCTCCACTCACTTGCATAGGTCTATTTTTTGCAATTACCAAAATTACCCTATACTTACTTTATTGGATAAGTAATATACACAATTACATTTTGGTTAATTTTATTAATAATAGATTTTCCCGCTGTTTACAATTGTACTGAGAACATGCAAATTGTTGAATTGATAGTAATTTCATGAAATAGTATAACAAAAACCTTATAAAGTGGGAATACCAACATTGTTTTATAATATCAACTGAAGAGTGGAGATATGTTTTATCATAAGTTACATTTTAGTTTCAAATGTTGGACAATCATATTTAAGAAAATAAAAATAAATAATAGATATTTTAATAATTGTTTCCCTTATTGTTTAAAAGTGAAAACCTTTCGGTTATATTTAAAAGAAGAAAAGAGCATAAGATAAATATCTCTAGCAACTGAATATTTTAATAGCGGCAGAATTGGAAAAGAGCAAGGGTTGTTCAAGTGAGATAAGTGATAAGAAATTTTACACAAGAGAAATCTAACCCAAGAGAGGTGTAGCTGAAAGAAGTCCCTTAGGTTTGACACACTGATTTTAAGTAAGCACTGAAGGTTATATTTTAATTATTAAAAATGTTGGTAAACTAGTGCCTCTTATCTACTTAGTACTTCTAAGTATAATTCTTTTTAAACAATAATTATTAGACATTAATTATTAAATAAAAATAAATAAAATGAAATCTTTCAAAATAATCTGTATACTTAACTCCTATCTTTATACTTTTTTTATTTTATTGATAAATATTATATTATTAAATTGGAAATAGACATCAAAATAAAATTATATTTAACAAATAAATGATAAAATTACCTCTAATTCTAAAGATGCGTACTTTATTGCTGATATTCTGTAAATGTGCCTTTGGCTACTTTTCAGTATTAGTTTTTTTATTTCAGGATGAATAAATTAAATTATAGGGGTGTATAAATAATTTTATCATAAGTAGAATATTTGAAATAAACAATAATTTAAGAAAAGAAAATGCATTGTTAAAGTTAATAAACCTAAAACTTTGTCAATAAAATATATTTCAGTATTTATTGATAGCTTTTATTATATTTTGATTAAAAAAATACAATTAATTTAATGCTTTATTTATATATTAATAAATTATTTATTTTGTTAAAACACAAACTTCTCAAACGTAAGTTGACTTTTTAGTGAAATTGAAAAACTTATTGAAAATATAACGACACGGCCTAATAACTTTTATAAATATTTCTCAAAATGTATTGTTATAAAAATTGGTGGTTATAAAATGTTATTGCATCTTGTTTCCCCAGCTTCCGTTCAACAATGGATGACTGATTCTTCATAATTTAGAAGAAGAAAACACTCATGACTACAAACCACCTTTCGTGCAAAGGCTTCACTACATAACATTTTATCTAGATCGCATAAAAAAGAAACATTCTCTAGAGAGGACTTTTAATATTTAACTAAGATATTTTTGTTAATTTCATTTACATTGATTCACTTTTCCCTACTGCGGGTAAATCATTCTAATAAGAGCCATTCTATTAAATTACAAATATAATAAATAAAAATATTCTTTCTGATAGCATAGCTCAACATCATTTTAAGTATTAATTTGAGGTGTAGATTTTCATAGCACAATATCACATTACATTAAGTAGAATTTTAAAGTATACATTTGCATATCTCAAGATCACATTAAGTAATATTTTGAAGTATAGATTTGCATAGCTTAACATTGCATTAAGTAATAATTTAAATAATGGCATCAGTGTTAATGAGTATGTTTCCTCTGATAATTTTGGTTATTTTTCTAAATTGATATCTTTATGCAGAATGATTATCTAACCAAACAAATTTCAGTATGTTTATTTCTAGTCAAGTTGAATTGTTTTATCACCTAAATTTATTATGCATAGCTGAGATGCACTATAAAAATGTAGTTTTTTTTTCAAACAACTACAATAACAAAACAAGGTATTGGTCGTTATTTTAAAGTTGTTATTCATCTTACGAAAGTAACTTCATTATCCATAAAAGGCGTAGAAACACAACTTGCATTAGAGTTTTGCGACGTAAAAGTTTAGTTGGTGAACATCTTCATAAAAAATAATATTTTTTGTCATTAGTGTCTCCTTACGTCTATCAACAAACTAATGTTTTACAAATATTAGTTATTGTGCCATGTTGTCTAGCAGAAAACCATTTCGATAAGTTTCTACTTACAATTTTAATGTTCTAAAGATGTCTCGATGTTCTTTTTTTGAATTAAATTTCCAAGAAATAGAAGACAAGTATTAGCGCTGCACTTAATAAAACTAGTACAATAGTTGACCATCTGTGTATATCTTCCAATGTTTTGAAATCTCAAAAATCTCTCACGTTACTTGTGGAATTCCGATTTCTGTATATTTACCCGACCCTGAAATTATTACTGTTATTACTTCCTCTCAGAAAAAAGAATGCTACTCTCTTCCCATCATAATTAGACCCATATTTTTTTTAAAATTAATAAGTAACGTAAAATCATCTGTTTCAGTTTTATGCACACACACAAAGCACTTTACCGATATCATTGTAAGAACTTTTTTTGAAGTTAGTGATACGTAAAATGGATATTACGTATTATAAGAATCCATAGTTTGTTACAACTATTTCCTTTAAAACCCCTTAGGAGCTCACCTTAGTGACTCTAGCTAGAGTCCCCATATATTCCTTGTTTAGATCCTACACTTTCCTATCAGATACGTCTTGACCAAGTCTAGTTATTATCCACAACTGGTTCAATTACGGTATTTCAGGGTTAGAATGTCTTTATTTTATGTTCTTTCCATCCTTTTGTTTCATAAGACCATTGTGATTGCTATATTTTTTGCCTTTAAAACAACTAGGGTAAAAAAATCTAACATAGAAATCTGAATTCTGTCAAAAATCAATATTAGATACTAACCTCGTTTAGTACAATTGATTTAATAAAGTTAGAACATTTGATAAATACATTATTCACTTCCTTTACGTCTTCCTTGAGGGAAATTATTCTTCCCCATCCGATCAATACCTACTACACTAACTGTAGATTGTTTGTGGAATGTTAAGCAAATAAAATCACGTATTCATAATACAGAGAAAGTTTGTTATGTACGGATATGTGAGAAATGATTTGCAATTATAATTTCACATATTTGAACAAATTGTTTTCTATAATTTGATTTGATATTTTCTGCAGTAAATTTATTTACCAGAAGTACAAAAATGTATACAAAATATAAAATCCATTTTATATTGATGAGCTTAAATAAATCAAATATCAAAGCAGGAAAAATGTATTTTTCTCCATATATAAAAAGAGTAAAATATTAAGTTAGTAAAAGTACCCCTTAAGATAGTAAGACGTTAGTTAGTAAACCTTTCAGATGATTTATAGAATGAAGATGATAAAGAATTCCTGTGAGAGTATAATATCATAATAGATAAAACTGTCATTTTTCTATTCCAACAAACTATACAACACTTTTGAGAACATTGTTCCCTTTATGAATTAACCTACCACGTAATATTTTAAATTAGTGTTTAATATATTTATTAATGTTTTCAATTGATTCATTGGACAAATAAAAAATGGTTTTGACGTCATCATCACAGATGTAACGGCGTCGAGTTTGATGCATTAATATGTTGAACAATCTATAGTCAAATGAACGTTATAGAATTCAAGTGAAAACATAATATTATTAATAAATATTTTATATCATAGGTTTTTCCTATCATAGTTTTATGTAGGATACTATAGGATGGGATATAGTGAATAACACTTATGGTGACTTTAATCACCAAATGGGGATATAAAACACAATTTTCCATAATAAATACTAAATTGTCACCAGTCACTCAGTTTGTAACATGCACAGATATATTCCTAAGAATTGTAAGATTTAAGTACTGCCAGGGTTTGTGTGTATGTGACAACTTAGTCATTGAAGATTAGATAAACTGAGAGGTATGGGTTAAATCGCTTTTATACACTACGACCATTGGACTGTTTAATCTAATCTAAAAATTGAAACGTCGTCTTATATTGTATTGTATTGCATTGTATTGTATTGTATTGTATTGTATTGTATTGCATTGCATTGCATTGCATTGCATTGCATTGCATTGTATTGTATTGTATTGTGTTGCGTTGCGTTGCGTTGCGTTGCGTTGCGTTGCGTTGCGTTGCGTTGCGTTGCGTTGCGTTGCGTTGCGTTGCGTTGCGTTGCGTTGCGTTGCGTTGCGTTGCGTTGCGTTGCGTTGCGTTGCGTTGCGTTGCGTTGCGTTGCGTTGCGTTGCGTTGCGTTGCGTTGCGTTGCGTTGCGTTGCGTTGCGTTGCGTTGCGTTGCGTTGCGTTGCATTGCATTGCATTGCATTGCATTGCATTGCATTGCATTGCATTGCATTGCATTGCATTGCATTGCATTGCATTGTATTGTATTGTATTGTATTGTATTGTATTGTATTGTTGTATTTATTGGGTAGCCATTACCGAACCTAAAAAAAAACTTAATCTAAATTGTAAACAAATTCCCACTTTTAGTGAGATACTAAAACAGTCGTTCCTTTAATAAAGACGAAGTAGATTTTAGGTAAAGGATTTAAAGTATTTTTTTGTAACTGACAATACAGTTGAGGTTTGTTATCTCCTCTTCTCCCCCATTAGGCATTACTTTTGCCATTTTTTTCCTTTTTCCATCATGATGTTCGTAACATATGATTCTATAACATCACTTTTCTTCCTACATTCTAGCATATTCTGGACTAGGTTTCTACTATGCCCTTTGAACTAATCATTGAATTTAATAATAACTCCCCTCTCTTGCGCCACCTATCGTAGGTAAACAATGTGTGGTCAACATTATCCATCTCATTACTCCAGTATATGCATAATCGTGTGTATAGTACTTTAAAACCTTCCAGGTATGCTTCAAAACATCCATATTCGGACAATACTTGTGGAAGATAAAAATTCACTTCCCCATGCTTCCTCATCAGTCTACTATACCCTAATTTTTGGAACCAGAGGGAAGGTTTATCTTCCTTTGTTACTACTAATCCACTACTTCTGCCATTTATAAATAAACCGCTCACTAACAGCAAACATCGCTTTGGTTTTTAGTGTTCTTCTCTCCTTTATGTCCTTTTGGAAAATATCAATGTATATTTCCCTCCTCTCCTCCGCTAGCAGATCAATCAATTAATCATTCTTGATTATTGATCAAGGAATCCTTGCCAATACCAGTACTGCACCTTCAGACACAGTTCCGTACCCTGACGTTACCCTATTGCTGTGATTCTTTGCATTGAGACCGTTTGTCTATATTTATATTTAATAATTATAGTTTGATTATTCTAGCTTATGAATATGGCGACATTGACGGTCATATCACGTTGTTTTAATAAATATTCATGTGGGGAATTGTATTGAATTTTAATTTTTATTTTAAAACATCTCACAAGTTAGCGATCTATATTTACAAACGGATTAATTCCGAGATTGTTAAAGTGATTTTGTTGTATTAATAAAATATTTATTATTTTTCTAACAATGACATATATTGAAATACTCTTAAAAATATTATAGATTTTTATTTAAATTGGTATGAGGTCTTTACAGAATTGTTTAACAGTAAAATAATATGTTACACTTGAAAATTATATTTAAAAAGTTAAGTATTGTTCAGTATCAAGAACAATAAGATTGTGATAATTTGACAAGAATGAGGTGCAGTGTCAAATAAGGAATCCAGTGTTACTATTAATGTTTGACTAACTCTATATTCGATAACAGAAATTTATTCTACGGTTCAGGAAATAAAGTGCGGTGGACCTCGACATGGAATAAAGATCACAAGGGATTTCTTTTTATGGGGTAAATGCCTTAGTTTACAGGTCTATGAAACTCAATGTACTGTCCGCGAGAGTAAAGATGTCCCCTGAGCTCTGGCGTATCCGAAAATTTAGGCGCTTACTTGGCGAAGTGACATTTTCCTTCATTGTATCTATTTAATTGTGTTAGATCACTGCAATGATAAACACTGATGCCGATCTTCCAAACGTAAGTGCTCGTACAACGAGAAAACTTATGAACGATATAGGCTTTAAGTTTGTGAAAAGGCAACGCAGGTCGATCCTTATTGAAAGGGAAGACATAGTGCAATGGAGAAGACAATACCTACTGAAAATAAAGGAGTATAGAGAGCACCAAAAAAATATTTTCTACTCGGATGAAACTTGGTGTGCTGCCGGCCACACTGTAAAAAATGCTTGCACACCAACTAACATAGAGTTGGCAAAACAAGCGTTTAGGTTGGAGAGACTACATTTATTAATCCCACATAAATTAATAATAATTTTTCAGTTTTGTCAATAACAATACTTCTTGTATATGCTTGTATAAGCAAAAATAAAACGATTTATTTGAGATTTTATATCTAAATTCACAGCATTTTATGACAAAAGTTATATTGATATTTGTTTTTGTCAATTATTAAACATTGTCTAAGCTAAATATTTGTACTGGACAAATATATTATGATTTAGTGCCTATTATCTCCGCGCAGTTCAGTATTGATGCCCCAACAATGGAAGCCGGGCCCGGGCAAGCTAAGCCGATTATTGCCAGCTGACCAAATCTCTGCCTCAATCCGACCGTTCCACAACTATAATTGCATCTGCGATGGGTCACTCAACAGCCTTTGTACAGGGATGCCATATTAGCAGAAATAAAACTCCCTGCGACACGAAATGTTTGGACGGCGCGGAGCCCAGCCCTCAAGCCGAGCGCCTGCAAATAACGTGCGGTTACATCAACACACTGGTGTATACCGTCCTGGCTGAGGGGATTTCTTTACTCTTGCTTACTAGGCGCAATATGACTTACAGAATGCCCTCTTTAAAAGTGAAGCTAAATATAAATTCAAAATTGTTTTAGTACGTAAAATACTCTTTTCAAATATGGAGTCCATCCATGGTCAAAAATGTCCTCAAATAAATCCCAGCTATTTTACATTTGGCATCCTTAACTATAAATATTACGTAATTTGTATAGGAATTAATTAAATACTTACAAACAAAATACACAATTCATGTTCTCAAATATTTGTTTTATAGTCCAAATCCAGCAACAATACAAAATTTTAACTAGGCCTAAGCAGACCTCCTAAATACAATTTTTATTATTAATTGGGATAAAGAAACGTTTGTTCGAAATAGGAGTTTCCCCCTTCAGGGTTTAACTTTGTTTTAAAAATTTAAATTTTTCTCCTTCAATAGAAGTTTAATAAGCTTTCATTTCAACTTAAACAATTTACATGGTAATTATCATTAATTTATTTATGACCACACAAAATTAAAAACAGAACTTTTGCATAACTAGCAATAAACAAACATAATTATCGTTTCGTGAAATTACAATAACTTGCATAACTACTGAATAAATGTAATTTGAAAACCACAATTTATCATATCGCTGTTTCAATTCTACTGTAATTATGCTTCAATTTTGCCTCTGTTATTTAAAAGCGAAAATATTTTATAATCGAAAATGATTTAAATGAGCGTACAATTAAATTTATTTATTCTGTGTGGATAAAATCTATATAAGAAAAAACTTTAAGAAATTATTTAAACCAACTTTTTCGATTGGCTTATCTAAATCAATTAAAAAAAAAAAAACAATGTGTGTGCTAAGTTTTTGGACAATAACAAGTTAGAAAAGTTAACGTTTTTTACAAACCAACGTATGGCTCTATCAAAGATTAGCTTTACGTAAACTAAAAAGGGAAAATTTATTAAATGTAAATTATATAAAAAATATAGTTTGTAATTTAATTGTAGTTTAAATATTATTACAATTTGAAAGGTAGATTAAATAGTCTATTTTTAACTGTATTGGAACATATTTTTAATTTTGTATTTTTTTGGTCTGAAAAAAGTACTTCGAATAATTAAGTGGCCTAAAAAATTTAATAACTTTATAAATCAATGCTCCAACGCTATTGAAACAACGTTCTTGTATACAATGTTCCTGTATGATGGTTTAGAAGGGAAAATATCTAAAAATGGAGACAAGAACAAATTATTAATAATTTTATAAACCAAAATCCATATCATAATTAATAAAATACTAGTAATGTTTTAAGGCTGTTATGCGTATGCTCAACGATAATTTCCTCATTTACAAACTGTTTGAAATATAAAGCTGCACATTTTATCTCAATATAAATGTGAATGTTATTTTTTATTATAATTCTGATATATTCCATCGCCTAGACTTTGTCGATAGTCTATTTTAACTTTTAAATTGATTATTAAGTAAATTTTGAAAAGTAATATTATAGCAGATTAAATTTTAAAAAAATGAAATGTTGTTTTCTTAATATACCTATAATGACTTAAAGTAGGGCCTATACGAAAGTTATTTGGTCTATTTTTTAACTTGACCGAAATCGTATTTATTTTTTGTCTATAATTTTCATTTTTGTTCGTCTTATGGCGTGCTGGTATTAATTATTTTCGTTACTTACTATTTTTTGATAAATACTGGTTGAGACATTCTGATTTTTTAATTGTTCAGGGACAGTTCTATAAATGGCTTTAGACAAATAAAATGGATTAGTTGTGTAAACTGACTTTACCATATCTGTAAACCTAGCTCGTTGGCAAAAAACAAAGATCAATATTCTATGTTTTTTTAAAGATTTCATTATATTTTTCCCATCACAGGTGATAGTCAAATGAAATTACTAAATATTGATAATGATTCGCTCTTAAATTAGTTATAAAATAAAAATAACAAAATTACTTTAACTTACTAAAAAATTTAAAAATCTTATGGTGTCTATCAGACTCCACCTCACCGTAACTGAGTCAAAAACTTCACCTCACCAGTTGAGGGTTAACGTGGAAATAAAAGACAAACATTTTTTTAATTCTTTTTATTTTGAATTTTATGAACAACTAAAATTTAACAAACATATGCTTAATTTTGCAACAATACTTTCGGTTTGAAAATGAAACCATAGAAACAATAATTATAAATCAATATATTTGCTAATTTTAAAAACAACACTTTATTTCATCTCTCGTTAAAAGTAACTTTAGAAACATATTATTATATTGTAAATCAGGTTTTTTATGTGATAGCAGTAAATAGTTGCTGAATGCGCGATATACACTGAAGAAACATAACTTAGCCCAAAATATTGAAAACTTTTAACCTAACTATTTTGGAACTTTACGACATCAAGGATTTTGAAGCAACGAGCTACTTTCCAAAACCAGTCCAACGTAGAATGGACGACAGAAAACATTCAATACTGAATTTAAAATACAATCTTGAAATTGCAGAAATGATACAATATTTTAATGAAAGGAACTTTGGAAATACAGTATTACGTAGTAAAACAGATTTTGTACGGAATAATAAAGTATAATTGAATGAAACACATGGAAGAAGGTTTTTGGGACTCCAAACTTGTCCAGAGAAGGTTTTTGGGACTCGAAATTCATCTCAATTCAAAGGAAATACCTACTTTCCGTATTCATCCTAAATTTGAAGAACAGGATGAACTATGAAGACTTTAGGCATAATTGGTATTCAACGTAGTACTCGCTCGCGTGCGTGCGTGTGATTAGGGCACCGTTCAAATTATTAAATTAAAATAAATTGATGAAGTTATCAGAGTGATCATGATCCAGAATTTGCTATTTTAATAAAACATCAAAGTGGTTTTAAAAATAAACAAATGTAATATTTCAAGTCGATAAAACCTTTTTTGTCAATTAGTTTAGAAAAAAATGAACAATTAATTTTATTGTATTTAAAAGCTTCCAAAATGTTGACCCTACTCCACTTATAAACTGCATCTTTACTTATATATGAGATTTTAAATGACACACATACCTTTCATTCCAAAAAAAATTGACTTTTCTGTTGTTTTTGTTTGTTTCAGAACACAGCGCACATCGTCAACTCAACGCACATCGTCGATATCGTTGAATCGCATATACAAATTCCATTATTATTCTATCTTTTTTATTAGTAGACCCGTAATGTTTATTTGGATTACAGTAAGTTATATCTCATTAATTTTTATTCCCAGTTAGTGGGAAGAGTTAGTGGAGGGTCCCAAACGACGGCGGTTGCGTTCAGTGCAAGTTTCCTGCGCTACCGCATTAGTTACTCCACTGCTATTGGATGCTCTAAGAAGCTATTATTACAGATTTAATCCCTATTATTCTTAATTTACTTACTGTAGTTCAATAATTGTAATTAAATCGTTTAATAATTCAAATTACAATAACTATTTCACAATACAAAAATTAATTTAGTTATCTTCATTAAAATTATTTTTAGATAAAAAAAATTTTGTTAAATAAATAATTTAACAAAAATTCAATTACATTTAAATTCATGTTATACATATTCAAATTATTTTTTAAATTCAATTCATTATATACAAATTCCATTATTATTATATCTTTTTTATTAGTAGACCCGTAATGTTTATTTGGATTACAGTATATCTGATTATTTTTTTTTTTCAGTAGTGGAGGGTCCCGGACGACGGCGGTAGCGTTCTGGCAAGTTTCCTGCGCTACCGCCGCTAGGAACACGCCCGGTAAAAACATGAGGTAAATATGTAGTTTTAAATTGAAATAATGACATAAGTAAAGATGCAGTTTCGATCACTCTGTAACATTTCAGTATATTATTAATATATTGTTTTATTCTATTACTAAACTGTATTAAAACGTGTTTTGAATTTAAATGTTGTGTGAATAATAAATGTTTTATGTTATAATTGATGTTATTTTTATTGACTAGAGCTATGTTATATAATTAAAGCAAGTTCTAGTGATAATTAAATAGAATGTTGTATGAAGTATTGGGAATAGGTTTTTATGGTTATTATACCTCATTTCTATGGGTTCGTTAAATAGTAAACAAAACTACAAAAAACAAATATTTTAATAATAAATCATTTTTGTCTGTTTGAATTACAAAAGGTGTATTTCAAATGCGATTTCTAAAACCAGAGAACATATAGATGTAAGTAAAGTTTTTTAACAAAATTCAATGTCGTATTGACGTGGATGAGGCGAGTACAAGTTTTTGAAGTAATACTATGTTTTATGATAACAGTATAGAACATGAATATTTTATACTTTAGGTGACTTAATGGGGGGTTGTAAAGTCCTATGGAACCATCCTCTACGCTCAACCTTCCGTACAGTTTCCATCATTGCTAGGTGAATTCCTACCTTCCAGCTAACCAATGGCTGCGATGTCTCTGGAACTAACTCTGTTAGGAACGGGTATTTAACAATGGATTACGATTAAAACTAGTTTTAGTATATTTGCTTAAACAATTGTGATTTAGCCTTCATTGGTCTCCCCCTCGTCTTCTCTATCCGGTATGCGCACTAAGGTATGATAACAAAGGAGTCGTGCAGTAACCAGCAGTGAGGGAAGACATCTGTGACAACGCTCGAGTAGCAATCGTCGTTTGTTTTTTAGTAGTACCCTAATATAACAGTATGCCTTGTTAAACCCGCAGGAACAGGGCCAGTACGGTCCTAGTGTTTATATCTGGGTTTTTGGAACCGTATTAGCATTAGTTGAACCAACACACGGCCATGTTAGGCCTTTAGTCCGAACCTGGGACCTGTGTTAGTCCGAAATCTTGTGTCAATACAGTGTATTTTATATTAACATTTGGTTTTAGTCTAAATTGGTTTTGTTCTTAGTAATGGAGTTTTAGATTTAGATCTCGTCTAGATTGAGATTTTCCGAGTGTACATTGGTTAATTTACCTCTCGATCTGACGACCCGGGAATAGTTTACAAGAGAGTTATCAAAAGGATAGACACCTAAACTTCAATAAAATAATAGATATATCTACCATTACAACCAATTCCCGCCCCCAAAAGCTACTCACCTTTTTGAACATGTTTAATGAAAACGTTAAAGCTTTGAGTTACGACGTAAGTCTACATTTTAGTTACATTTCTGGTAATTATATAGCAGAGCTGCCTCACTTCAAAATCAATTTTTAAAGGTTTTATTCGTCAAATAAATGTTGGAAAAATATTTTACTATCGAAAAGAAGTGTCGGAAAGATGATTACATAACATAATTTCACAAGATTACACAAGAAAATCTTAATCAGAGTCAAATTCTGCTGCAAATTCAGTAGATGAGGAATTTATTGAATTTAAATGTATTTCACTCGTAATTCGCCATAAATGATGAAAACGAGTATTATACTCATTGTACTTTCTCTTAAACATAAATTCGGCTATATGGCCATGGAAATGTTGTTTTGAATTTCCATATCGCGGCACATTTCCTCGCACCTCCCTCCATTGACGTTTAATTGTCTGCGTATGTGCTTCAGTGTACGCATATGTAGGGCTGTATTATTATATGTCACGAAAGGTTTGGCCAGGTTGCTATATATATATATATATATATATATATATATATATATATATAACCACCTGGCCAAACCTTCCGTACGTTTATTGAAGTGAATGTCATGAGTATGAAAGATAACACAGAGTTATTTTTTTCACGAAAAAACTACTTGTGTAATTGTATTATTGTATTATGTAATCATCTTTCCGACACTTTTTTTCGATAATAAAATATTTTTCCAACATTTATTTGACGAATAAAACCCATAATAATTGATTTTGAAGTGAGGCAGCTCTGCTATATAATTACCACATTTCTCTTATGAAAATTAGATATTTAGGCACACCCTGTCAAGTTTAATATTGTGCTTATGTCATCGAACTTGTGAAATGTTTACAGTAAGATGTACAACTTATAGCTAGTCATATTTCTATGAATAATTTAAATTTAAAACCTTCCAAAAACTTACAACCAATTATCAATAAACATTTTTTAACTTCCAACTTCCAAAACAACTAAATAATAATAAATAATAATAAATGTATTTATTTCCTCATTCTGCTACAAATTAATAACAATCATTCCCTTTCTTTTTTATACATAATTAAACAAAAGTCACCAAAATACAAAAATAACTAAACACGTGTCCAAGTTCAAACACTGTAATAAACTTGCCAAGACTGATGTCAACGTAACACTAAATACATAAGAACTAAATAAATATATTATAAAATTTATAGATACAAGAATAGGAGAATTATACATACAAAAATAGGATAAAAAAACAAAATAAATATAGTCTTACTTACATTGATCAGTCAAACAAAAGATCAAAAAAATGTTGGTGTATACAAGATTATCAGTACTATAAACTACAAACTACTTAGCATATTAAACTATTTGTTTTGTACAATCAGAATGAGAAAATTTAGGGCCTTCAAGGCATTTTGCCCATTTGAAGGTTCCTATTTCTTAATATTGTTGTTTTTTAAGAACGTTCAGATAGTGAATTTTTTTCTTTTTTTCCTCTTTTCGGCCACTTTAATAAACTTTTAAATCCTATTATAATTTATTGCATTCAAACAAATAAATGTTAACTAAAATTTGGTGCTCCCAATGTAAACCCTATTCCAAAGGACAATATATCAATAATTAAAAAAGAAAATAAACTAAACATAATAAATAACAATTGGTAACTCATGAAAGGACTAGTCTTGATAGGAAAAATACACAACAAAAAAAAAAACAAAAAAAAAAAACACATCTGTACTACTTTGGAATGTCAATTAAAGAATCAAGGTTCTCCAATGTAAACAGCCATTTTTTTAGCTTCTTCAAAAATAGGTTAATGCTATGTAATTGCTTGATTTCATTAGGTAATCTATTGAACATTCTAGGTGCCATAAAATTTATGGTTTTAGTATAAAAAGTGTTATTAGGTTTTGGTACTTGGAATTGATTCCTTGTTCTCAATTTTTGATTATACTCTATTGAATTTTGAGGTAAGTTACCACTTTTGCAATAAAAAATTTTTAAAACTTTGTACACAAAAATATATTTAATTGGCAAAATTTTTAAATGTAGAAAAAGAGGACGCGAATGAACAAATTTACTTTTCCCTAAAATGAATCTGATTACATGTTTCTGTTGATAATATATTGTGTTTAAGTAGGTGTCATAAGTACTGCCCCATAAAATTATTCCATATTCAATTCTACTCTGTATCATAGAAAAATACAACATACGCAAGATTCTTTCGGTACATAAACTTCTAAGGAAATAAAAGTACCGTACAACATTGTTAATTTTATTTTTCAAACTACTTGTGTGGATTTTCCAATTAAGCTCACTATCAACATGAATTCCTAGATACTTTATACTTGTGGTTCTGTTCACAATAGCACACTTATTTGTCAAACATATGGTTTGAGCTCCAAGACACTCAGAACATTTATAATAAATTTGTTTATCAAAAAACAAGGTTTACCAAACTAACAATTTTACAATGAACTAGAATTGTATTTTTTCCAAAAATAGTTCACACAGTATGTACAAATGTGGACTATTAAAACATGTAGCCACCAAACAGTCTGAACTTGTTAATGAAAATTAAAATCGTTCTAATTGTTTAAGTTCTTTGCATACTTTCTACTTGTAAACTACTTTCCACGAACAACAATCAGAAATTTAGCAACAAACACTGTACCCTTCTACATTTTTGACAGCATACCGAAAGTATAGTTTAACATTCACGACAAAAGCCGACTAGACTCTCAATGGTGTAAGTCAACAGGATGTACATTTTCTAAATTTAAATACAGAATCACTTAATAGTATCACAATAAAAAAACTTGTAATTTCACAGCTGACACCGCCTTTACGTTTTAGTGTTTATAGGAAGCCTACACACTCTCATAGGTTAGGTTAGGTTAGGTTAGGTTAGGTTAGGTTGTTGTTAGGTTAAACCTAACCTTTACGTTTTAGTGTTTATAGGAAGCCTACACACACTGATAGGTTAGGTTAGGTTAGGTTAGGTTAGGTTTGGTGTGTTAGGAACCAAACCTAACCTAACCTTTACGTTTTAGTGTTTATAGGAAGCCTACACACTCTCATAGGTTAGGTTAGGTTAGGTTAGGTTAGGTTAGGTTGTTGTTAGGTTAAACCTAACCTTTACGTTTTAGTGTTTATAGGAAGCCTACACACACTGATAGGTTAGGTTAGGTTAGGTTAGGTTAGGTTTGGTGTGTTAGGAACCAAACCTAACCTAACCTTTACGTTTTAGTGTTTATAGGAAGCCTACACACTCTCATAGGTTAGGTTAGGTTAGGTTAGGTTAGGTTAGGTTGTTGTTAGGTTAAACCTAACCTTTACGTTTTAGTGTTTATAGGAAGCCTACACACACTGATAGGTTAGGTTAGGTTAGGTTAGGTTAGGTTTGGTGTGTTAGGAACCAAACCTAACCTAACCTTTACGTTTTAGTGTTTATAGGAAGCCTACACACTCTCATAGGTTAGGTTAGGTTAGGTTAGGTTAGGTTAGGTTGTTGTTAGGTTAAACCTAACCTTTACGTTTTAGTGTTTATAGGAAGCCTACACACACTGATAGGTTAGGTTAGGTTAGGTTAGGTTAGGTTTGGTGTGTTAGGAACCAAACCTAACCTAACCTTTACGTTTTAGTGTTTATAGGAAGCCTACACACTCTCATAGGTTAGGTTAGGTTAGGTTAGGTTAGGTTAGGTTGTTGTTAGGTTAAACCTAACCTTTACGTTTTAGTGTTTATAGAAAGCCTACACACACTGATAGGTTAGGTTAGGTTAGGTTAGGTTAGGTTAGGTTAGGTTAGGTTAGGTTAGGTTAGGTTAGGTTAGGTTAGGTTAGTGTTAGGTTAAACCTAACCTTTACGTTTTAGTGTTTATAGAAAGCCTACACACACTGATAGGTTAGGTTAGGTTAGGTTAGGTTAGGTTAGGTTAGGTTAGGTTAGGTTAGGTTAGGTTAGGTTAGGTTAGGTTAGGTTAGGTTAACCTTTACGTTTTAGTGTTTATAGAAAGCCTACACACACTGATAGGTTAGGTTAGGTTAGGTTAGGTTAGGTTAGGTTAGGTTAGGTTAGGTTAGGTTAGGTTAGGTTAGGTTAGTGTTAGGTTAGTGTTAGGTTAGGTTAGGTTAGGTTAGGTTAGGTTAGGTTAGTGTTAGGTTAAACCTAACCTTTACGTTTTAGTGTTTATAGAAAGCCTACACACACTGATAGGTATATAATCAAGGCTTCACATCATTCACCCTCACGTAAAAGAGGGTTGGAATCCCAACATCGTCATATTGAATAAAAAGATCTAAACCAATGGATATAAATCGCTTATACTGCAATCTGAAGGTTATTTTGTGATATGAATGCGTTTTCATTATTTGTCAGTTATATATACATATACGTGCCACTGTAATTAACTGGTGACGAAATCTTCACCACGTTTTTCTCATGACATTCAAATCCATTTTGACGCCATCCAGAACATTTTAGTCAAAATAATCTACTGCTACGTAACTTACAGTAACCAGTAGGCCACTCATCTCGTGTAATCCGCTTAGATGGACTTGTCAGGCGAAGAAACATCAACGCCCACTTTACCTTACAAGTTTTATATATTTATTTCAAAATATTTTTAAACATAAATACCAACTGTTCTGGGGAGAAAATCATTAATTGTGTTAACTACATAAAACACAACAAATGAATAACGTAGCAGAGAGCACACAATATACAAAACAGAAACACCAACCTAATAACAAAAATTGAAAAGTTCGTTTTCTGGAAAAAAAGAAAAATTATTTCACTAAATATTGGCTAAAAGATCAAATTTTCATTGTATATTATAATTATTACATTCCTAATATTGTGCTTAATTAAAGACTATTTAATTAATAATTTACTTAAAGAAACTTCTTAAGGATTATATTTGCATATTTATGAGATCGTATTTAATAGTTTTATTTTTGTACTGAATTTGCTCAATGGAATAGATAATTGGTTTTTAGCTGTAACGATCAGAAAAGTATCGATAACATTCAACTATATTTTAATTGAAAAAATAATTTAATTAAAAAAAAAAAAATCTATTAAACTATTTGAGTTTATATCTTCTTCACTTATACTTTACTAATTAGATCTTTCTATTTAATAAATATTTGCTTTTAAATTAAAAAATTAAAATAATTAAATATCTTTTTCTATATACAATTTATCTAAATTTAAATCAATATTAACATCTTAAATATAAGATTGTAATTTCAAATGTTTTCCATACGTCATAGTGAATTGATTGTATTATAATCTATTATATGGGTTCGCCAGAAATATTTTGTTTATCCCCACCCCCACAAGCCTTTCAGCTTTATGTCATCATCAATAGAATTTCAAACACATAGAAGATTCATTACACAAAATTAACAAATATCACGCAACAACGAAACAATACATTTGAAATATATCTTTTTTAAACAGTTGAATGAGAAACGAGTACAGAGTTGACGATAAATTTTACAAAATAAACCAACTATTTTTTATTTTTCCACATTAAAATATGTGTTTACTTTTATCGTTAATATAATTTGCTATAGAGTAGAGATCTACAGCAATACCAATTCGTAGCAATGCCAATAACAAAAAGACATATAGTAATATTTTACTTTCCAATTCCAAAATAAGAAACTAATGGTGACAAAACCAAAATGATAGTGAGAAAAATCCACAAGTTAAAATCGTTATGGTTAGGAAAACTTAATATCGCGTTTCGAATGGTTCTCACCACTCATGAAAAGCAAAAAACTATTTATTGATTATTTTTTATTATACGATATTTTTGTAGTCTTATTTTAACAATGGTTGATTTAAAATTTGACCGTAAGGGGTGTTAATTCAATATTTTTACAATAGTATAGAAATGGCAACAAATAATTTATTTTATATGGGATTTTCTTCCCATTGGTGTTTAGATTCAGAAAACCTCTCGTTCATCATGACTTCATAAAAAAGAAAGACAAAAACATTAATCCAGGATCTAGAATACTCTAAAAGTGTCACATTGAAAGAAAAGCAATGTTGGTCAAAAGAGAGCTGATAGGAAAGATAAAAGAGAAAGATATAAGGAAAGACTACAAGAAAAAATGTGTAGATCCAACTAAAATATCTCGGTATTGCTACTCCTATGATTGAACCCCTGAAGGGACATTAATGAATAGCCTACTATATAATTAGTTTATATACCTAAGTTTGACAACTGAATTAAGCCTCCAGGTTACTGAATTTAACATCTGTCTCCTTACAAGATTGCAAAATTATGTTCACGTCAAACAAGTGTTTAGTAGAGAATTACAATAGTAAACTTTATTCCTTGTAATAAATCTTCCCTTAGTATTCAAGTTGTTCCCTTGTACGTAAAATTATAATTACAGATTACAGCTATATTAAATTTATATCTATACAAAACGAGAACAGAAAAATTTTAAGTTATTTTCCTGGTTTTGAATAACGATTTACAAATTAAAGGAAAGAAGTTAACAACGTTAACTAAAAGCTGTTTATATTTCATTAGTCACAATTATTTGGAATGGTAATATTTCTAATCATTAAGTAATAATTTTAAATAAATAACGATAATTGTATAATCAATTTTAATATTATTTTATAAAGTTATATTTTTGTTGGATTGATTGTTAAAGTGTTTGTTAAGATGGAATCTTAGTAAAACATAGATAAAAACATACTTAGTCTTGGAAGATATTGAGAAATGTTCAAAAACATGAAGATAATTTGAAGCCTGTCAAAATAGAAAACAACAAAGTGCAAAACACCATAGACTGTAGAGGAGTGTAGAAGGAGAATTTAGGTGTGATTACATCTTTCCAAGAACCCAAAGTGAGCTTACAAATAGCGCTATATCGGTGTTGAAAGGCAAAAGAAGATTTGTGTTGTCATATTTTGAAACAAATGAAAGAGGTATGTAATCATAGTAGAATTGTATAGTGATTTACCAAGCAGAATATCGATACCCCTTATTATAAATTTCATAAATATATGTTTAATAAAAGCCCTTCCGGTTTTGTAAAATACAAGCTGTTCAGGAAGACGAAAATTAAAAGAAAGCAGAATTTAAGCGAAATATCACTATAAATACACAATATGTTAATTAGCAACTTGCACCACAAACAAACTATCTGAAAGAAAACAGGATAAAAACATCATCTACAGGTAAACAATCTGAGAAATTGCTTTTTTAATGCGACAAATTCACCAAATAAAACAAAAACAGTTTTCACAATAAACGCTTTATTTCTACAATACAGGACAACAATATTTATCTATAGTGTAGAATTAAGTACCAGTAAAATTACGACACAGAAAGTTCCGCTTCAAAATGGTAAAGTTGCTAAAAACTGTTTGGAATAAATACTAAGAATTTTTTGATTTGCATTTCTTAGTTACTTGTTATGCTCTTTGATTTTCTTAAGGTGAATAATCTCTTAACCATAATTGTCTTTCAAAAAAATTAATAAAACAAGATCAATTTAAAATTTAGATCTTAGATGCATCTTGTTTTATTTTGACCTCCTAGCTCTCGAGTACTTTACTGCATCAGGAACGGAAAGAGAGGGATCTAATACATGACTACACAGTGGAACTTGGAAATCCAGCCAGGATACTTAGGGATTGCTGGTACTCATTATGCTGAAAGATATATCAAGCAGATATATACTTGTTATGACAATAAAAAAGAGTTACAAATTATTTGAATTTTATATATACTCGTATTTTTGTGGCGGAGGAAAATGTAACCTAACCTAACCTAACCTAAAATATAATTTGTCAATAAGAAATGTTTTAAAATATGAAAATATCTTATATTATGTCGGAATATCCTTTTTTGTAAATACGTTTTATTTTATTTATGTTTTCTTATTTTCAATCCCAGATTATAGTATTTCGAAAAGCCTAAAACAAGGTTGAATAATTTATTTATTTATTAGTAACATGTTACTAAAATAATTTCCCGTAAACTACAAACTAGTTGAAATTAGAAATTTCAATCTCAAACTTATACAGTTTTCTTTTTTACAGTATAATGTTTTATGCTCATGGATTTTTACTATATTTATTTTGTTAGTTTTGTTTTGTAACAGTTTGTATATTGTAAGTATTGTCAATAGATTCGTATTTAGAAATAAAAAGTGTTTTAGCAGCTTTCTAATGGTTTACTCTGGGTACATTTAACCCGTTTGGAGATGGACTACAGATTACAACATATTGTTTGGTTAATTTCCAATTCCTTTTTAACCATCTCCAATTTCAATAAGTGCGACATGTCTACTTTAAAATTTGATTCTCTTACAAAATTAAATTCGTCTAATATAAAAGTATTTATCTTGTGTAGACCTACTCTAAAGCAGACTCCCTCCCTGATGGTTTGTTTAACAGTTTCATTCCACAATTGTTGAATAGTCTACCATAGCTTTCACTCAGAAGATTGTTTGCTGTCTAAGTAAAATGTACCTTTGATTACTTGACAATCATAATGTTCAATCGGTGTATTAAGTGGATGTTATTCCGATAACATAAATTTTGTCCATTGTTCTGCTAAACGGTTTCTCACTAAGCCCATATGTGATGTCACCCACTGGATCCAGATCCTCTTACTAAGGGCTGTTAGAAGTGTAATAAGTTGTGTTACTTCCTGCACACTACTGCTACATCATGCGATGATAATGCTTCAATAGCTGACTTTGGAGCAAGGGACAGTATTCGAGAAAAATTGTATAATCCTATAATTTGATATGACACAGATCTCACAGTCTTCATCAAAGTTTGGTTGCTATTAACCAACAGGGATCGAGTGTTAAGAGAACGAAGCTCATCCCTGATCATCCACAAGTAGGAAATCAGTCTCTGGAAATCTTTCCCTAACGGTAAGTAGGGTTATCAGTTTTAATTTTCCTAAGGAGAACAACAGAACCTTGAAGATTAACTTTCACAAAATATATTAATTATTATTCTACCCTATTCTTCACATAAATAAATATTATATATACCTAAATACTGATAAGCGATCAACATTTAATTAATACTGCAGCTTTCATTTTATTGCTAATAAAAGATATTTCTTCCGTAGTACACAAAACCTATTTTAGAACAACGATATTTCAACCTGTTCAAAGTACAACGATAAGAAGGGGGATAATGGAAGGATGAATGGGTTTATCTCTCTTTCTACTTCAGTTATCTAGTCAAAGAAAATAATAGATTACTCTCTGTTGAATAAATATATACCGGAAGCTCCAAAGAAAAGAAAACCTGTTTTCTCCTATATAACTCCAAATATTCATACAAAATAATCGTGCAAAGGTGATAGAACAGTTCAAATTTACTGTTAGTAATACGTTCTACCTATAGAAGAGAGATAGTGGCAATGCTCGCCTAGTCAGCACAAAACGTAAGCTTTGTTTATATCCTATTTCAGAGCGTTTATTTAAGAAGATTACCATAATGGAATTGGTAATAAGCATCACAAATATTATTAATTTTAATCAGAAGGGATAATGTTTTATGATTTAATTTTAAAACATACTAACATTTATGGTTATTAATTACGTATAAAATATTTCATATAGAGGTACAAAATTAATATTGGTTACATTATTTTTATATGTTTACACACTTTAGAAAGATTTAATTAAAAATTAGATACAATTACTTAATGTGTTTGTTTGTATACAAGGTCATTATTTTATTAATGTGTTCATTTCGTAGATTTCATAACACATAACTGTTATGTGTTATATTCTGAAAGATCGCAATCTTCTGAATTCGGTGGTATAAACCGCGTTTCTCTATGTCAAACCGTTCTCGAGATATCGCTTGCAAAGTGAACAAAGAATTAAGATCATAATCGCAAAAAACCGTTTTCAAACAGTTATAACTCCTAGAGTTTTTGAGATATAATGATGTAATTTGGTATACATATAAACATCATAAGACTCTTTTTATATAAAAATTACCGATTTTCAAAAATGTTTTTTACCTGGTTTTTTTCTCAACTAAAGTTTAATTTTCTATTTTTCAGTGCTTTTTCAAAAACTTAATTATTTACAATAATTTATAATATTAATAATATACTATCTGAAAAGAGAAATATTGTAATATGTATATGTAATACGTGCCCCATACTAATAATTTTATTTATAGAAAACAATGCTGTAGCAGTAGCCAATGGTAAGGATTCATTTCTTCCTTTACGAGTACCCCCCCTCCCCAGGGGTGTTTTTGAAAACATTTCTTAAAATTTGTTTATTAAAACAAACTATATTCTAAAAATGATTATTTTATTTCATTTTAAACCTATTCTAATCCAATTCCTTTACGTAAAACAAAGACAAAGAAAACGTGACTCTATTTGATCCAGTTAAATAATAATTAGAATGCTTGAGTAAAATGTACGATGTTCTAACTTCATCTCAGAATAACTCAATTAATATTCCTTAATAAACATTTAATTCCATTATACAAATCTGTACAAGGTAGAAGTTTGGTAAAAATCTGATGAGCTAAGTAATAAAAATAATTGCATAAACTGAAAAGGTTAAATTTAATTCATATACCAGATATTTTCCATTTTAGATTAATCTTATTTTTAAAAAATGTTGGTTATATAAAACTGACATCGTTAAATCCGGCGTTAAACGAAATCTATTTGATTTTTCTAATTTGCAACGTTTTGCATTTACAGTTCAGTTTTTTCAATATTCTCGCCTACTTTTATAATTCAGATTAACTAAAAAATATTTAAAATTGTTTCTAATAAACTTCTATAACTGAGTGTAAGTTAAGTTATGAGAACGAATTGATTCTCATTAAAAAAAACTATAAATCTTTGACGTTGGTAATTTTTATTTTTTACAAACAGTAACAATTGAAATGAAATAATTCAATACAGTAGGCTGTATATCATAAATGTTTCGAATGATCATCAAAACTAGTTTCGAGAATTAGTTCTTAGTGATGTTATTGTTTGGCCGATTTATATTAATTTTTTACCAAAAGCTTTAAAAGACGTTGAACAATGACTAGTCACAATGAACTCATGTACTCACTTGCCCTGTTGTTATAAAGTTCAATGTTGAACAACTCAAAACATGTGAGTACCAACAACAAGCCCTGCCTTGATCGTTGAACAACACTATATTCAAATCTAGCCTAGTGCACAGTTTGAGGTATGACAAATCTAGTTTACATTTTGCAAATCATTTATTAACCACAAGACATAATTTTAATCTTAAGTCAAATGTTAAACTTCTGCACATGAAACAAAAAAGTAGAAACTCAATAACATGGAATGTTTGAAAATCAAGATATCTATTATTAAAAACTACCCATCCAACGTATATGAACAAATATATCTTAACTCATCACCCCTACTGAAGCCTGTTGTGTAACCTTTGTTTTCTAAAATACCCCCTCTCTATCCCACAGGTCAGATCATTGTCCTTTCTGTCAAAAATACTGACCCTTCCTACTTTACCCTTTCCTTTATCTTAAAGTTTATAAAGATAAAAAGTCTCTTTTTCACAGTCTCTTAAAATTACAAGAGACTGCGTTGCTGAAAAGAGGATATTCTGTTTCCAAACCTCATCTTAAGGACTATATGTCTTACGGATGTAGTAATCATTTTAGGTCAGCTCAACTCTAAATCAAACATTTAAATTTTACATCAACAATTTGTTATTCGTATTTTGTTTTCACTGAAAACATGTTTAGATAAGTTTATTTTTTAAAATGTAATTATTTTAAATATATAAATGATTTTTTAAGGGGTAGTGCGTACAATCTCTTAAGGGTTATTTTAAACAATTCATTTTATCATTAATTAAAGCAAACCAAAATGGCAAGAAAATATTGTCAGCCAAACCTTTTTAAATCTTGATTTGTGACTGGTTATAAATTAAAAACAAAATTGAATTAAAACCTACATGTAAAATTCTTTCTGCATGTAAATTTATTGTATATTCTTGTCTGGTTGATTCAATTAAAATTAGTAACAAAAATAAACAACGACTTTAAATATATTTAGTCTTTGATTTTGATTTTTAAATTAAATTACGAAACTTGAAATTCCGCTCGTAAACATGTTTTCTTCTGTTCTATAATATAATAAACTGAGAATATCACATAAACTAACAATTTTATATTTACCAATAAATTACTCTGTTTTTATTTTTCCATTTTAATCTACTCAATCCAATTAATACAATTATGTTCTTGATTTTATTGGTCAAAATGTAGCTAATGGTTCACAGTTGTATTAAATTATCGTGCATTAAAGAGTTTATAAAGGAAATAATTGCTACGAAAATACAACTATAACTTTTTTTTTTAAAGTAGTTTCTTCCTTTTTTTAGTTTTAAAATAGAGTTTTTTGTCAAATAAAATTGAACAGAGTTCTTTCCAGTATGATTTACAGATACGACACTTTAGTTAAAGATTCATTTAGCAAAATTTCATTTCTGTACCAACATATTCAAGGATTTTCTAAGAATTTTTGTTTGGTCTTTCATTACAAAGCATTAACTTAAATTGTATTTTGTAAAATAACCTTTTTATATCCTATCATTTTATTCTTACATTTACTTATTAAAAAACATATTTCCCTTGAAGAGTTAGGGTTAACTTACAGCTTTTAAAAAAGGAACATTAAATTATTTTAATGATTAGTAAGAATATAGACTGTCATTATTTGTTAAATCTATTGTTATTGGATGATTTCACGCTGATAATGTATATCACAGTACAATTCACGTTAAGTATCAGTGATCAGTTATACAGTCTTATATCTGTCAGATCTCAGTTATAAGCTTGTCAGTTATTGTATAGTGATTCAACTGAATGCATGATGGATGACCATAGATTATTCAACCTGAAGTCCGTCCGTCCTAAGCGCTCATATAACATACCTTTAACCTCTAATCCTGAATAATAATGGGATAAAAACATTTAAAATGTCCTTTCCTATAAAATGCAGTACACCAAACATTGTACCTATGAAAATTTTATGCATTTATAAAACATTAAAACATTATATTTAGAGTTCAGTTTCGGAATAAGGCAAGTCTGGTTGATTCATATTTATGTTACTGTAATATTTCATATTTATTATGAGCATTTGAAATTTCTTGTTGACTAATATATATATATATATATATATATATATATATATATATATATATATATATATATATGAATAAGCATTAAGTTTAATCATACTGTTCGTCAACTTTTACTTCTACTTATTACATTTTATATTGATATTCACGTTTTACAAAGTAAAGTTTATATTCATAATAAACACAAATTTATATCAACGATTGATCCATGTTGCTTGGTAGGAATACTGTAAAATTATCTGTAGCGTATAAAAAAACTACATTAATAACATCAAGTAAGTAAAATATTTTTTAAACTATTTTTCAGACACAACGCACATACAAAACTTAAGTTCATCTCACAGAAACTGTGATTTGAGGAAAATCTGCGTGAGATAAATATGCAAAAAAAAAATATAAACATTTACTACCAATATCATTATATTATTTTATGTTACCTAACGTGCATGGGGGCCACATAATTAATTAATTACCAATCTAGTTTCTTCACATTTTATAGGTTTTCGTGTTTATTTCTGTAGCAAGAGGCTGTATAATTAAATTAATTTTTATTTTATTTTATTTTACAGCTGCACGTGAATGTTTATTCTTTAGTTATGAATGGATTTCTCAAAAAGGTTTTACATTATTAGTTTAACGTCCGAAAGAGAACGCAATTTGAATTTTAAATTAATAAAGAAACTGGCGAGAAAATTCCTCAAATTTAAAACTATACAGAGATATGAGTTTTTGGATTTTTTTCTTCTTTGAAAAGGTAGACAATATTATAATTAGTAATCCTGAAGCGGGTACACAATCCTGAACATCAAGTTTCAGTCTAATTAGTACCTAAGTATTCTTTGATAAATTAAATCAAGTTTTAAATCGTATAAATTTACGAAATGCTGAATTTTACCTTTATTAGTGCAGTAATTTTAGCTTACCAGATTTCCTTCTGTAACTTCTTGAGCAAATGACGTTGTGTTTTCTATGTTCCTAATATTGTAGCCATTTACAAATTACATTGGTTAACTTCAGCCTGTAAATAAAATTTCCAAAAATGTTACAAAATAAACTGGGTGCTATTAAAATATCAGTTTCAGCTTTTGGTTGTCAGTAATATTGTAATAAAAGTTATGAATGAATTCAATTGATTAAAATAAATTCATTAAACAAAGATAATCTATGATTTTATTTATTTATTCCTGCAGGTAATAATAACTTATATACATAACTTTTGGGACTTTTCGTGGACAAGGAGAGAATAATTATGAGTAAATAACTGTTTAGTGAATAATTAGTTGATAAATTAAATATTATAAAGTAGAAAATGTAAACAATAAATCGAATAACAATCATCTTTTATACTAAATCGTACTTTTTGTTCACTTAACCAATAAGGCTTTAAACAAGTACTTCTTAAAAACACATAATATAGAATTTTGTTTACAAATTTAACAAATGAAATATTTAGTATTGATTGCCTCAATTGTGCTTTTTGTTAGAGTCAAAATATTAATCTCTGATTCATTTTTTCTTCATTGTTGCTACATTTAAGAAACAAATAACGTAGAAACTTTATCAACATGTACGTATGTAGAAATTTAGAAAAATGTGTACTTTGTGACTTGGTGGAGTGATTGTATGATCTTGGCTCATGTGATGCAATCTTTCCAGGTTTAGCAAGTAATTGATTGGCATCGACAGATGTTTTATCAATTACTCCAGTTGCTTCTTGTAGTTGCGACGTGTCTGGTGCTTAATCTATTCAATTATACTAAAATGTAATAAAGATCCATAAAGTTGATTTAGGAAATGTAGGATTTCCAAAATACTTCCATTGCTCATCAATAATATTTTTGAAATATGACTGGCAATACATTTTATTTGAACTTTATGTTGTATATTTGAGCAAATTATTATGAAATCATTAGAGCAAATTTTAACCAATTCTTTTGCATCTTTTGATTATGGTTGATATCTCCAAATTTTTAATATTTTTATAGAAGCAAAATTAATTCAATTACAGGTCAGAAAAGTGTGAAACATTTACTGATAAATAAATTATTTAAAAACGTTGACGCAGAAGCAAAATTACAACTTAGAAAAAAGGAAAATACAATTATCATCACAAGGAATACCCAAGTTAATAGAAGTACTAAAAAAAAAATTGTTGAAATGTATCTTCTGTGTCTTATAAAAAGCGTGATGTCGGATTCCAATAACTGAATCATGGAAAAGTTGTTAGACAAAGACAATAATGAAATAACGGAAAAAGTAATTCTAGGTATTCAGTAATAATTCAAAGTCTTAAGAGAATTCTCTTCTTAGACCTATTCTTAGAAGGTTTATGTTTTGATAACTGTAAAACTCAACGTTTATTTAAATAAAACCGTTCTGATTATTTAATAATATTATTTTAATATCATTACAAATAGTTGATTGTGAAATATGTTAAATTAACTTGAGTGAAGGTTATTAACGGAATTGATATTTCCATGTTAATACAATTCTTTTTTATGAATCCTGATAGGAATGATGGAAGGAGGGGGAACTAATCCAAGACTATATGAAGAAAGGAGTAGATCCACCAAGTACCCTAATAACCGTTTCCCGTTCCCTTTTTGTATAATTTTAATTTTGCAAATAAATCAAAGTAATGAAGTTCCTTTCGTATTATTAATATCAGACTTTTGCACAGAATTGAATTAGCGTTGAGGTTTTAAAACTTTCTTACACAGTAGATGTCTGTGTAACTTCCAATAACATAATTCACCAGTCACCCAAAGCTTAACGATTTGTATTTAATTAAATTAAATTAATTTTAAAGTTATATTTAATCGATAAAAAATAATTAACGGACTATTAAACTCTATTCTGATAATGATAAAAAACTATCTCTAAAAAAGAGCTTTTAACAAAGAATAATATATTTTATCATTCCTTGAATTAATTATACAAAGCGTGTGTTTAAAAAATAATAATGAAGCTGTCTATTTTAAATAAACATACAATTATATGATAGTAATTTTACTGCAGAATTTATATTATGCAATTCATATTCAAAACCATCATTGGTACGTAAACAAATATTATCCAAACATGTTTGAGAATTACCATCAGATTCTACAATGTATTATTGTTCTTAGATTTACCAATTATTATCATTTCTTATTACTAAACATCAAGTGTTGATTTTAAATAATTTGAAAACAAACAAACTTTTTTTATCTTTTCAGTGAATTATTACCACGCACATTACAAAAATATCATAAAGGAACTGTTATTATTAATTTTTAAATAACACATAGCAGTTGTGTTTATTTAATAATTAAACAAAATTGTATAATATTGTTATTAATAAGAAATTGCATCCCAGAAAACGGCACAAAAATGATTTACAAATGAGTCACTATGGGCGTTAACGCTGATATCTATCCCCCTAGTATTTACTTCTTTTTGTAAATAAACAGGGCAGGCATATATATATATATTTGTTTTTTTCGCTACAATATATTATTAAATCTTCATTAGTCATATTCACCCAATTTAAATCATGATGCTTTAAAAAAAAAGAAATTTTTTTGAACACCTACTATAAACGATCGCACTCGGACATTTATTCTGTAACACACAATTTACGAAATTCAAAACAATATATACAATCAAATTTCAAAATGTATCTTAACATCCTCAAAAGCAAAATTAAGAATCTACAAATAAATGTATATACTTCAATAAACAAGGCAATGAATGTGTATAGACTACTTTATCAGTGATTGTACAGTAGCTGATAATTAAATCCGTTCAATACCTAACTCATTGTGATTTAATTGACACGCCCATGTCAATTTTTATTACTCTACACCGATTACTTAATATCAAAAGGAACAATTTAGACGGAAGAGAGAGGAATACGGATCTCCAGTTTAGTATGACAAAAACTATACAAATTGTTATTGGTCAACATTATTCAGGAATGAGAAATCTGATAAAAAAAATATACTATTATTCTAACACCTATAAAGAAAACACTACAATAAATTATAACAACAAAGCAAATAATCATTACAATGAACTAATTAAAAATATCACTAAAAAAAATATAATAACTGTGTAAAATCACTTTGAATAAAGGAACTATTATTAATAAAAGGAAAGTAACGTTTAATAATTATTATAATAAATTTAAAATCTAATAGCTGCAAATGTTTATAAATTATATGCCCTTTTATTTCAAACATAGTTACTATTACTGTTTAAAAATTCAACGTTTCATACATTTCTAGACATTTTCACGTTTGTAAAAATATTTGTTAAACATTAATATCACTATTAAAAATCTGAATTAATAAGTGCACTGAAAATTCAATTACAATTAAGTATTAAACGTTTAATGAGTCATTCTTCAACGTGCGTTAAATATTTGTCAGAGCTTAAAACTACCCAGGTTATTAAAGGTTGGAAATATCTATAAATTTTGCATGATAAAATATTATAGGTTAAAGAAATTATGATTTCAAAATGTTTTATAGCTGCCAATTGTAACTTGAATTAAATACGGTTTCATAAATGTTTTATAAATGTGAATTGTAACGAATTAGATATAGCTTTATAAATGTTTTATAGCTGTGACTTGTAACTTGAATTAAATATGGTTTATTATTGTTTTATAGCTGTGATTTATAACTTGAATAAAATTTGGTTTATAAATGTTGTATATCTGTGAATTGTAACTTGAATATAGCTGTCAATTTTAATTTGAATTAAATTTGGTTTTGTACATTTTATCATAGCTGTTAATTGCAACTGAAAACAAATATGATTTTACAAATGTTTTTAGCTATCAATCGCAAGTTAAATTACACATGGTTTTATAAAATGTTCATAGTTGTCAACTGCAACTTAAATACAACATGTTTTTTATAAATGTTTTATAGTTATCGATTTCAATTTAAATGAAATTTTTTTTTTTCGATTTAAAATAAATGTGATTTAATAAATATTTCATAGCTGTTAAATTCAACTTAAATTTAATATGGTTTTATAAATATTTCATAGCTATCAATTGCGACTTAAAATAAACACGGTTTTATTAATTTATAGCTCTAAATTAAATTTACTGTCCCAGAAAAATTGAAGGATTAACAAAAACGTTTAGCAAAATTGTTAATTATTGTCAAAATAACTCATAAATAACTAAAATATGAAAAACTGTATATTTTACAACTGTTTGAAAACCTGACGAAATCCTAAATTTTAAAATTACATGTAAATGTTAAAAAAATATATGGATACATTTTTTAGAATCCAACTAAATCCTGATATTTAATTATTAATATGTGGAAGTGTGAGGTACATTTGACGATATTTTTTATTGTAGAGAATTAAAATTAGTACTATTGAAGAATTATAATCTGTAATTTCTTCCACAATTTATAAAAGACTCCACACCGGTAAACTACACAAGGAAAGCGTTTCGAACATGCAGTTTAAAACTACAAGGTGTACATTTGAAGTTATCTTTCCACCCTGTGTTATGAATTTCGATTCTAACCTCTAAACCAACGTGTTAGATAGGTAATTGAGATTTATTTAACATATTACTATTTTATGATAAAATATAATTTTTTATGTCAGCATAACTCTGTTCATTCTAAATATAGGTGCAAAAACGTAAAAAATATAAAGTTTTGTAACATTCTGGACTATAATAATAAGGTAGAAAAAACAATAACATTTAAAACGATCGAGAAAAACACGGTTTATACACTTTTGAAACATTCACAGTATAGTTTTAATAGAATTATTCTGCCATTCAATTCATTACTGAAGTAAAGATGATTGGAATAACGAGGTTTCGTGTTTTCTAATTATTGTAGTAAAACCAAATATATGAATCGGTTTTTACACTTTTCTATATACAACCAGATTATAATAATATTTGTACCATATGATATTATAATGTATTTACATTATTAATTGTAGCTTAAATAATATAGATGGAAACATTTAACTAGTCAAAATTTTAGATAGTTGAAGTTTTGATGTAGAACTTAACAATGTGTCTCCCGTTCTCATTTATTTTAGGACAATTTATGAATAATGAAAAACACTTACGGATCATTGAACTGAAAAATGTATGCAAGTGTTTTGTCACAAAACTAATTAAGACTTATATAACGAGTTCAGTAGTCTGTTAACTCATTGTGTAATTTAATGGTTTAGAAGACAAAAATGGCCTTAAAACAAAGCTTAAAAGAAATCTTTGCAAATAATTTAAAACGCGTTTCAACTATAAAGTCACCATCTTCAATACTGCACGAACTACTATAAATAAAGTTACTTACTGTAGATCGAGCATCACTGAAGATGACGATTATCGTTGAAATGCGTTTGAATAAATAAACTTACTATTTGTGTTTAAGTTTATTCTATTAATCAACCCTTTGCATAAATATATGAATTAGTGATTTAATATATGAATAAGAAATTCCTAGAGAATTGCTCATACCAACTAATATTACATTATACAGATTCTTGTTACTTGAGCCAACCGACACTTATTAATACTTGTGTGATTTATTTCATTTTCAACTTTTGTAGGTTATTGAATAAATAAACCTGTTTTAAAATTTTCCAGTAATCAGGTTCAGGGAGAATATTAGTGAAAATATTTACTGTAAACCGGATTTCATTTAGTTTACTACAACTGTCAAATTAGTTTTGCTCTACGTTAAATGTATTTTTGAATGGGATGCAACAAGATATATTTGAATGAAATCCCATTTGAACAATACCTTTACATTAAAAAACAAAATTTAATGTTTTTTAATGACCGCCATTTTAAAACAGATGATTAGAACAAGTTGATTATATTTTCAAACTAGGTCTTTACATAAATGAGTACCGTGCATAATTTGTACTGAATCGTTTTAGCCGTTCTGAAGATATAAACTATCTAGGGAAAAGGAAGAAAATGGTGGATAGGTGGTAAAAGAAACGTTTCCGAACATATTTTTATAAGAAATGTTTCTATATTTTGACCCTTATAACCACCCCCTGAGTTATCTCCACGCATTACCGAAACACCCTGTATATGCTACCAATATGATATAAGTATCTATATGCGTATCTGTGGTGAAATGCTCCACCACCTCCATTTTCCCCGGCGATACTTCTAATCTAACAGCTTTACTATCAGGTTGCCTGAACAGAAAATTGTAGGGGAATTGGTTTGCGTCAAATCAGTTTACCCCCACCCTCGGTGATGAAAATCTTTACCACACATCAAGGTTAAAAAGGAGTTGTTTACCAGCCGTAAGGAGACCGGATGCGTTCAAGGAAGTGCATGTCTTCTAGTCTACAGGGTAACCCATATTTCAGGTACCCACAAATTGTTCGCTCACCAAATAATGGCTTATTGCCCCTTTTGGGATTGGTCAGACGGCCCACGGATTACGACGGTGCGTCTCCAAATTTCGTATAAAATTAAATATGTTATAAGTAGTAACGACCATTTTGGCCTAATACTGTTTCCTGGACCACTACTTTTAAACAGAGTCATTCCTTTAATATCATTCATAGTCATAGTTTATTCTGTATTATAATTAATAACATAGTTTTAATCGCTCATTAAGCTATCAGGCTGAGTAGTCGATGGTACCTTCATCCCCCCGCCTTTACCCAAATTTCCTTCCCGAACTCAATCTCACTTAAAGATACATCCCCGGCCGCATAAATCAATTTATTAAAAAAAAAAAAAAAAAAAAAAAAAAACTGGTTGCTGCAACTTTTTAGCCCACAAGTTTGTTTTTATTTTCCATTTTGTTTATTTAGACATTATTTATTAATATCTCTATTCAAAAAAAGTGTATTTACTTCCCTAACTTCAGTATCATACGAGGGAAAAACAATAATAATAACTAAAACACCAATAATTAATTATACACCTACATTTTCCATTTAACAATGAATACCTGCTAATTAAAAGTTGTAATGTTTCCTTCAATGTTTGTACTACAACAGATTCCATCCAACTTATTAACAAGTACTTTTCAACAAATATCTTCACAATTATTATTATTCTCTTATAAAACACCTTCCACCATTAGAACACGCTCTGTACCTTATTTTAATTTTCAGATATTCCATGTTTTGCCGAACAAATATACAGTTATTTGAGATATAAATCCGTTTTTGTTTTAACCACTGTTGTTCTTGGAAAGTTGGATTAAAGGAAAGTTCACTGCTAATTTATACCTGAATGATTTTATATGAAAACGTTAGATATGTCACAGTTTAAGTTACTTATCTGTTACTTTAGGTTTTTATACAACTTTAAAACACGTGTTTGTTGTGTAAATTATGTGATTCATTCATTTAGTATATAAAGTTATTATTTTTCCCTTTGCTGTTTAAAGGTGATAACCTCTCAGTCATCATTGGAATAGAACAAGAATTGGTCAAAAGAAAACAGTTAGAAAAGATGAAAGATTGGGATCTATCAAGACTATACGAAAAGAGTATAGCTCCAGCGCTAGGTCTCTTGTATTACCAAACCCGTACTAAAATAAATTATATACCACAAAATATTTAAGGTCTTGAACAAAGGTTCAGCGTGTTAAATTTTGGGTTTCCTTGATATAATTAAAATATCTGTTTTTCGGTTAGTATTAATGATTTTTAATTTTTTTTCCCATATTCCAATATTGTGTTAATTAAAGCATGAAAATGGTTTTTATTAGTTGTAATTTAAAAACAGATCTTAGCCTACAAAACACTGAGATGTATTTATTTGTACTACAGTAAGAAACACATATTTTAGTTTAAGAAATCAATATAAAAGTATAATTATATTTATGAAATATTTAGCCTTGTATATAACTTGCAGTTTTTCATTTAAGCATCATTATCTAGAGGTCAAATGTTAAACCCTGAGAGATATGTATTTATTTTTTCATTTTTCTCAGAACCCAAAGAGTCATTCTTCTTTCAATAAACTGGACTGGACATTAATTTTGAATGCTTTTTAAATATTGTATTATTGGTTCGTTGTATTTTGTACCATGAATCAGTGGTTTGTTTTAAATTTTATATGACAATGCCAGAATTCTGAAGCAATATTAAAGGGGTAATGTATGGAGAGGGGATATTATAAGATATTACATTAAAATGAAGCAATCATGGTGCTTGATGTTTGTGTAAAATACAATACTTAAGTAAGACTCAGACTAAACAAAGTATTTTTTTCAACAAAATATAATTTAATGTTCCGATTTATTTACATCTTTCACCTAAAACCTAGTCATCTACTTCATCCAACAACTAATAAAAACTACAACTACAATTTACAACTTCAACTTACAACTATAAAAGGAAAATGTTTAAGTACGACTATTTAAAATGTAGATCATTTAATAATTTCCAACTCATAAGATAAAACCGTACACTAATATTCGTCAAATAATTATGATTACATTTTTTAAGATATTTGTAAATCTGTCAAATATCAAGGTATCTTAGTCTTCAACTACCGATATACACTTCTTCCTGATTACGAATATCAAATTTATCAATGGAGTTTATAAATATCAATAATATTGAAATGTTGGGTGATACCATTATAAATATCTAATTTCATTTTCTGATTCAATCAATAACTTCCTCATTATATTTGCTTCTTGATTTCATTGTATATTAAATTTGAAACCTTTACTGAATTTGTTTTTTTCGTAAACTACTTTAATATATTTCATTAGCTTTGAAAATAATTTATGTTTGTTAGAGTTAAGTGTAGGATATATTTTCGAGGAGGGATTGTTTTTGAAAAAATGTTCTGAAAATTCAGCCTTAACTTTATTGTTTACACTATTATGTTTCTCATCTATTATGTAATTTATAAATTGCATGAAATAACTAGTACAGAACACTGCGAGGGACAATATTTAATAGTGTGTGTTTTGTTTATAAGTATTGTAATATTTAGTTAGGTCTATATGTCTGATTATACTTATTGTATTTCTTGAGTTGTCCAATATTTACATCCTTATTATTTAGTTCAACAAACCCCTATCCCACGTGTGTCTAATGCAGTTAATTGAGTTATACAGTAATTAATTGTGTAGTATGTCAGTGATTGCAGTAAAAACTGTTCCGGTAATTCTATTTATTATGAGCAAAGTTACACCCCCTAATATCAAGTTTCCACTAGAATAATAATTTTGTTGGTATTTAAATGTACATAATTAGTTTATTAAGGTTGCTGATTGTTTTAAATTATTTCAACAAATGTTGTTAAACAAATTGATTTAATGACAGGAAACGCACTGGAAAAGAATTATCCTTCAAGGAAACGGTCACTAATGATAGTACTGTTAACAACCGTCACTGGAATTTATATTGACGGACATTTTATATTTGTTGGAATGGAGATATAGACAGATTCCACTTGTCATTATTATGCTGATAAAGTGTTTTTACTTTAAATGTCATCGTACTGCACTTTACAATATATCTTCAATTACCTACTACATAATATTATAATATAATAAAATATAGTAAACTAATTTGATTTAACTAAGATTGTAGATTATCTATAATTCATGTGTACTGATCAGAGAGTTCTTAATATGCACATTTTGTGAGCCTATAACACGGCTAATAGGGGCCTGCATACAAAAATAATAACTACCAACAGTATTAAAAATAATAAATAAAAAAAAGAATCATGTCTCTTGAGTAAATACAGTATACTAGGTGTGTTAATTATAAGTGATTTTTGTTATAACTTGTTTAAGCAAGCAAAGTGATAACTTGATCCCTTTTCAGTTAATCTAGTACAAGGAATCCCGTAAAAATGAAGCAAAGATTTACTACAAAAGTATGGATAACAACAAAAACTTTAGAAATGGCATAAACTCGTTCAATTTTCTGACATACTTTAATTTAATGAAACTGTAAAACGTTTCTTCAAAAAAAAAATCAAAACTCTTTCAATTTTAGCAATAAAAAATAATTATTAATAAAATAGTTTTTTTTTTATACTAAAATATTTAAAAATTAATAACTGTGTATCTGGAAGGGTGGACTTATACTTGGAAAGGGAAATTTACTGTCTAAATATTTGTAATTTTTCATTTTTTTAATACGAAAATAAGTAAAAAGTACACAAAAAAACAGATTCAATCCATGAATTTCCAATGTAATTCCTTTCAACATTCAGCAAACATTTCTTTGTGTAATTTCTGGACGTAAAAATGTATATTCTTTCATTTAGTGTTAGGGTGAAGGAATCTTCTAAATATCCTGTTTCGGCTGACGAAACAATAATTCCGTTTGGAACACAAAAGAAATATTATTACTAATTCTTTTTATAATTGTTGAAAACATAATTTGAAAAATTTTAACAATATTTAGGTTAAAAATGTTGTTGAATTTGTCTAGAAATAATAATAAAAGAAAATAAATGAAGGCCGGAAACTGTTGTTGGAGTTTTCTTTAAAGTAAAACGGCAATCCTTTGTTTTATCCTTTGATTTTAGCTTTAATCTAAGCTCATGTCTCAGTGGTGAGTCTAGTTCTTTATTAACCAAGTAAGTAATTAAATTTAATTGTTATCTCTTATTCTTCTTCTCCGCTCATTTTCTCAGCAGACCTGACAAATTTAATCTCAAGATTGTGGAATTGAACTTTGTTTTTAATAAATTGCAATGGAACATCCTCAAAGATTTAATTTTAGATAAGATTGTTAGGTAAATTGTCTTTTGTAAATTAAACAGTTTTCAATTACTTGATTGATTAAAAATGATTTTAGATCTAGTATATACTAAAAAAGATTGTTAGAATCCCAGGTTACTGTTTTCCTTCCGCCTTTCTCTTTTCTTCAAGTTAAATTCTAGCTTGTTTAATCTATAAAAAATGTATTAATTTGTGATTTTTTTTTATTTAACTGTTCTAAAACACTTTTCAGTATTTTCTGTTTTAGTAGTAGCTCTGTATAAAACTTGTAAATAAGTAGTCGATCCTTTATATATCGTCCCATGCATGTTTGTCTTACTGTTACGCAATTGATCTGTAGGTTTAACTCGTTTCTATTGAGATTTTGTCTTCTCTTCTCCAATGTTTTGGTTTCTTTAAGTTCTCTATAATTAACGAAATGTTTATTTCTGCAATTGGTATACTTTGATGTATTATTGCAAACACTAGTCATTTGTTTTCCAGCAAAAAACTTAGTTCCTTCATATACTTGTCACATAATCGTTTATTTTAATGTGAAAAACATAATTATAATTCTTACAAAGATTTTCAAAACAAAATTGTTAAGAAGACTACAATAATCTTATTCGTGATTATTAAATTAAATTGAGAAGAAAAACGTCTTAGAATAAATCGTGGTATCGAAAATTTATTGTTTTTAGGCCTTTATTTGCACTGTACTATTCAATTGTTTTCATGTTTAATAACGAAAACAACACAGTAGCAATGTATATCTAGAAAGAGTTTTTCTTAAAGTCTTCATACTTGATAAATTTATATTGTCCCTATGGCAGTAATGCATATTGTGTTTTCAGTTTTACAAACTATCAATAAATCTGGTCAAAACAGTTATGTAGTATTCATATTCAGTATCGTGTTATTGTATTGTTTTGGTTTTGTCAATAACACGGAAATGATGCAATTTCCCTTCCCGGCATCCGTTTAAACATAAACAATTGGTCATGAATAACACGTGTTTGGAGGGACACTTCTGAGAAATAAATTGTCGTAAATTTCAGTTTATAGAAGGCGCGACATAATCAATAGTTTTTTTAATTGTTTATTGTATGTGTGATAATTAGAATTTGGACTGTGATTATATTCCTCTACTAACTGAAACTGTAGAGCCTAAAATCAAAATATACCTAACACGAAGGCTAAATAACATTAAACATATTAATCTTTAATCAAATGAAGCTTTACTCCAATCATAGTTAATTTGATTTTACAAATGAATTACTGTATAAGTCAGATTGTAATCATGGCTTTGTGCTACATTTATAGCCTCAAACACGACCCTTAGTTGGAAGGGTCAAATTACCAAACACCTAGACATAAGTACTTGTAACTGAGCGCGTGACCTTGTTCAGGCCGAAGTTGTACTACCCATTCAAAAAGAATCGGTCTGTATGATCATCTCACACGAGCGGCTTTCAAAAAGTCAATAAAATATTGCAGGTCAATAAATTAAAAACAGAATAATAAAAAATTTACAGAAAATAATTCACTTATTGGGTTGTAAAACAATGATTTCAGAGTCCAATTAAATTATTATAAAATTGAATTAAATTTTAAAATAATTACAATACTAATTTAAAAATATGACAATGTAATAAACATTCCGGGAAGACAAAGTGAGTTATTTTCTTAAAATTACCGGTAGATAATGTTCTTAGTTGTTACACCCTCATCTTTCACCCTCATCGCAGTTTTCTCTTTCGCGCAACTTCTTGTTTATTTTGGTAATTACTCGCTCAGAAACTCAGGTAGCTGTTGCAGTCCGTTCTTTAGCTTGCATTAGAGGAATTTTACATCATTCTGGCCAGACTCTGTTTGCATAATTTTGTCCACGTTACTGATAATTTTCCTATTTTGACTGTTCTTAACTTTGTTACCACACCACCGATACTAGTCAGGGTAGAACTATGTTTCCAGTACCTTACTACAAATAACAACACTCAATCTCACTCTCTGACACACAGACACAAGGTGGTACTACTCAAAATGACGACCACTGTACATTGAGAAAAAAATACGTATAATAGTTAAAGAAACAAAAGATGACAGAAAACTGAAACCAATCATATTGAGTCGATGTTTTGTTCAAATACATGGATTTCACTCTCCCTAAGCAAGGACGGGCGTTCTATGAGTACGTTTCTATGAGTAGATGTACGCGAATACCTACTTCAAAGCAAGAATGTGTTGGAAAAGAAAAAGCATAGAAATATAGAAAAAGACTGAGTAATGTTAGAAGGTTGGAAATATAAACGGAAACAATCCTGTAGCACTCGTGGTAGCTGACACTTCAGTCTAACTTTAAAATAATTTATAGTCTTATGAAGTGGAAAATATTAGGTCCTGTTAGGAATATGTTTAATTTAATCTTATGTTAACTATAATTATTTCATTTTAGAATAATATAATCATACAAAACTCAGAATGGCCCAACTATTGTGTAATAATTAAAAAAGTGTTGAAATGCTTGACTTGCAACGAAAGTAGAGCACCAGAAGCAACGAGAGATATATAAGCGGCCGCCACAATGTGGAGGGGATCTTTGGAGCTTGGGAGATACCGGCTGTGTCGCGAGCCGTGGTGGAAGATAGCCCAGGGAGCTTGATTCTTGGACAGAAGGACAAAAGGAGTTGAAACTCTACAAAGGTGAGCAAGCATTGATATATAAAGGCACCAGTAATATCAGTAATTTCAATTGAACAACAGTAACAATAGTTGGAATACTTCTGGGTTTTGAGTAATGCATATTTAGTTTGAATATTGTTCATTTGATTGTGTACTCCTTTTTGTATAATATTAAATTATCAGAAAAATAGATATAAGTTTATGTTGATAATAAAAATTAATAAAACGTTGAACCACTATTTTGATTAAAATTAAGAACCCAGGCAGTTTAGAGGAGCCGTTCCTAACAGTCCTAAGGTCTAAACTTGTGCTTCAGTTCAATTCATTCTACTCATCCTCTTTTTATGTAGAGTTAAGTGGTGGAGAATACATGAAGGTCCTAGCTTTGCTTCTTAAATCAAACATTTATCAATCTAATCTATCCCCCTGTCTCTCACCGATTCATCAGTTCGAGTACTTTGATCAATTAAATTACATTTTACAAAGTAATAATTGAACAAACAAAATATATTTTACTCAGTATTATATATTAGAGAAGAACATAAGATACAATTTATTCATTTTTTGTGTAGCCTCCGGAATAGGGTATATGGGTATAAATTTACATAGCGTGCCTTTTTTGAAATGACGACAATTCCTATTCCTGTTTTCTTAAGATTAAATTTATAAAACAAACTATTGCAATGTTATATTGGTGTTATGGTTTGTTTTTAGGGTTAACTTATGTAATTCCCATACTTCATTACTACATGAGACAATATATCAAATATAGTTATATTAATATAGTTTCAGACTAGTTATATAACAAACCAACAACACCTATATATCAAATGTCTTTAAAGTATGTTGCCTTTTCATTGTTTGTAAAGGTAACTATATAAACAAATATAATTTTTAACCATTTTTAGTTACTCGAAATAAAAATAACTTCGCGAACATGTTAATAAATATACAAATTGTATTAGCAACATTTACTAGATATGTAAGTTCGTTTTTCATCTTTTTATGTTTGCCTAATGTCACACAATAATACAGACCGACTAAAAAGAAACATTGAATTATTTCATAGGCGTTGCATTTATGTATTTATATTATAATAAAACTAAAATAATTTAATACTCAATTAAAACTTAAAACTTTATAACTTAATACTCACTTAAAACTTTATAAATAAATATTGAGCTTGATTTGTGAGATAATATTATGTAGAACAAAAATTCGAACACAAGATCTCACTTTAAACGTTAAACGTTACAGTTGCCATCCTCAGTGATACACGAGCTACAATAACAAAACTATAGCTATAACAGTTATATACGTTGAAACTGTTCTGTAAATCAGATTTAGTTTATTTTATTAAAATGCCAAAGCAGGTTTTAGTAATATTCTCTAATTTAAATGAGCTTTTGAAAAGGATGCAACGCGACACATATATTATAGTGAACAACTTCTATAGCATCAACAAAATCTGTGCTTAGACTAGATTTGTTAAATATTGTAATAAAATAAAAGTACCTCATTAATAACGAAACTCTTCACAAGCTTTATGAAAAATATTCCACATAATTTTTTTTCAGTTTCTAAATTGCTGCCTTTCATGAAGAGGCAACCTAACAATATTTGGTACAATCAGTTTTTGTTTACTTATACATAATATGAGTTACAGTTCAATCATTTCGAGTTTGCCTCTACGTTTACCGTTTACCGAAATTAGTTAAGTAGCGAGATTTGTATTTATATTTTCTTATTTGTTCGTTTTTTTATTTCTTTGTCTTTCATAAAATCATATATTGAAGTAATTTAGCAAATGATTACAATGAGATTTTATACTTATTTTATAGAGAATTTTGAAAATCTCAGAAAACGCAATTACAATTTAAAGAAGATACTCCACAATAAATATTACATCATTCTTTTCTATTCATAGTTTATTGATAAGTTTTGCCAATCTAAAAAAAGTCAATTACATTTTACATTTGGTTTCCTAAAGGGTTTACTCAATCTTCAAAAACCAAAATTCAAAGAAGATAGCCAATCATACACATTACATCTATAGATTCTATTCTAATTTTACTGATAGATTTTCCCAATCTTACAAAAATCAATTACAGTTCTTAGAAGATAGCAAAATCCATAAAACATATTAATAATAATAAATATCAGGAAAATATAATTTATTTCTAATGGTACTTTCAGTATCTAACAAATCAAGGAGTTGTTATATTTAGGGGTGATAATGTCGGAATTACGCCAATAAATCTCAGTTTGCTGTACAATAAAACCTGCCATATTGAAAGAGTACAAGTTACCAGTTGTACTATCTCGTGAAGTGGACGTTCCTTTGTTCTTTTTTCTCTGTCTAAAACGATAGTGGACAATGTTTATTTATTATAAAAGAGAACCCACACTTTATCTAGATTACAGTTTCCCTTTTACTGAATCTCCATGTCCCTTGTATCTTTTTCAACCCTTCAGTAATACAGAAATTTTACTTTTATTGCAATAATTAATTTATAGTGTGTAATGTAAAACTTTATTTTATTAAATATCCTGTGGAAAAATTGTTTTGTTTTAAATTAATAATTTTGCATAATAAATATAGGTATAGAATCCATTTCTTATTAAGATTTCATGTAGTTAAAATTATTTCAACCAATGCTGTTAAATGAATTGATTTTATGGGAAAAACACTGGGAAAAAGTTATTTATTGCATAAAATCCTTCCTTCAATAAGACGAAGAGTAATGACAGAATCCTTATCAGCCGTCACTCCAACTTATATTGACGCACAGATGTTACAATTTTGTACTTATTGGAAATGGAAGTAGAGATAGATTTTGAATGTTATTATTAAACAGATAAAATCAGATATTTTACCTTAAATGTCATCGTTCTCAACTTTAACATTTGATATTTTCTTTTATTGCTTTATAGGATAATACCAATACAGGTATAGGTATTATAATTGTTATAACTTTTATGTATATTGGTAACTTTTAAGGTTAGAACATAAAAACATAGAAATCAGAAAAATCTCTTTATGTAGAAATTATTCTTTCATTATATATTTATCATAACTAATTTATTCCAAATTTACTTTATATATGTGTTTAGTGATATGTTCTTGGCGGTTTTTAAAGGTTTCCTGTCCTAATTAAAACTTCTATAACACTTTATATAAATTATTTGAAGGATCAAATGTAATCTCCATTAATAACCTTACATATTATGTATAATTAAAATATTGACGTAACACACAACAAAACACATATACTTACTTAATTTATAATTATTACATTCACATATGCTGATATAACATATTAAAGAATGGTTTTGTTAGGTTTACTGCCTGAAAACAGCGAAAGTACTCTTTTGTTTGTGTAATACTCAGAGTCTATTTTGAATCTTTAAGTAACAGCGCTAATTTTAAACTAAAACAGATTTGTTAATTTATTGAAACACACGTATTTGATTTTGATTAACTAATCTGATTTGAATACTAATTTAGATATATGTTATTTTAACAATGGACCTCTCATCCTATCAAGAGTGTGTACACATTCTTATAATAGTGAAGTGGAGTCTCGTTTAAAAGGGATATTAAACAAATTCAGTTATTTTATGCACCCCCCCCCTTCCAAGATTCAATGTAACACAATCTGTAACAAAACTGGTAGAGTTCTGCGTAATTATTTAGGTTCGTATATCAACATCTATGTATTTCGTTTTTTTATTCTTTAAACATAAAATTATGTACCGTACATATAAAATGTCTTAAACATATTTTATATGCTGCTATTTATAATAATAGTTTTAATTTGAGAAAGCACTAGATAAAAATTTGTTAAAATTTCGATTTATTACATAATATTTTTCTGTAGCTTGGGAATTTATGCTCAAACAAACAAGAGAACTCTTTCAAATCGCTCTCAAAAATATTTTTACTTTAAACTTTTTTAATATTTTCAAGTAGCACATTAAATCATTACGGTGCAACATATGTTGATTTTAATAATGTAGTTGGGTTTACGTACAAGGTAATTACTTTTATGCCTTTTCCTAAACTCATCTATTCTTAAACGCAGCGTCCCTCTCTGTCTACCTATTTCTTAGCTTATAATTTAAGAATCCACTCCCTCTTTGTCTATCTATTTCTTAGCTTATAAATTAAGAACCTACTCTCTCTCTCTCTCTCTCTCTCTCTCTCTCTCTCTCTCTCTCTCTCGTCTACCTATTTCTTAGCTTATAAATTAAGAATCTACTCCCTCCCTCTGTGTCCACCTATTTCTTAGCTTATAAATTAAGAACCTATTCTCTCTCTCTCTCTCTCTCTCTCTCTCTCTCTCTCTCTCTCTCTCTCTCTCTCTCTCTCTCGTCCACCTATTTCTTAGCTTATAAATTAAGAATCTACTCCCTCCCTCTGTGTCCACCTATTTCTTAGCTTATAAATTAAGAACCTACTCTCTCTCTCTCTCTCTCTCGTCCACCTATTTCTTAGCTTATAAATTAAGAACCTACTCTCTCTCTCTCTCTCTCTCTCTCTCTCTCTCTCTCTCTCTCTCTCTCTCTCTCTCTCTCTCTCGTCCACCATTTCTTAGCTTATAAATTAAGAATCTACTCCCTCCCTCTGTGTCCACCTATTTCTTAGCTTATAAATTGAGAATCGACACTCCGATTTCTATGGATTTGTATTTTCTATGTAGGTACAATATCTGGTTAGTTTTTAGTCTTCGATCAGTGTTTCAAAACCTGTGATATGTTTTGTTGTATGTTAATAAAAAATGTATACTAGATAAAAATGATTTAGTGCAAGCACTTTGATATTGCGTAACTTCAGAAAGATAATTCTTACAAAGGATTGGTTGTTTTTCTCATTATGTAAGTACACAAGTAAAATCTTTACCAACATTTCTAAGATTCACTTGCTAATACACTTTCCTTAGGTAACCTTTCACCCGATTACATCACGTAACACCTTGATAGTTACTGAAATACAAGTACAAATATTTTGTATTTACATATGTAAAATTGTATAAAATTTAAGGAATATTGAACTATTATTATAAACACAAAAAAAAACTTTTCAATCGTTTCTCTTGCTAAATGCATGTTCGTAATTTTTAGGTAATGTAAAAAAATTTTTATCAAAAAACTTTAAATTTCACATATAACAGTTCGTCACAAGGAAAACATGTTTTTACTCAAAACACTAACTTGTCAACTGCGATTCAGTGATGCATGACATACAATAACCAATCTAAAGCATCGCTATCGTTGATTCGCGTTTGAGCATATTTTGCACGTATTATATTAATCTTGAAAGGTGGAGTGTTTGTATAATTTATATTAATGATAAACTTGATTGACTTTTAATTGTTTACAAATAAATTGAATACTTGTGACTTTTTGTTGTGTGTATGTGGTATTTGTTATAATAGTTTGACAAAGGAAAGAACATTTTTTCCCGGAAAACACTATTTGACCTGCGATACCAAGGCGTACTTCTTTGTGAACAATTAAAGATGGGCGAAGTCTATTATTAATATAAATTTACGTATTATTTAGAACATGTTTTATTTGACAAATTAGGAAAGTGTGAACGGAACGATGTCATCAAGAACTGAACTTTTGTTAGCGTGAGGGCGGATAAATTTAATTGAAGGTTTTAAAGTTCATTTCGTCTAGATTACAACTTATCATCATTTTCATGAACGCATAATAGAGCCAATCTCGTAAAGGCGGTGAAAAGTATCACCAGCTGCTATCAACATATCTATTAACTTTGAAGTCCTGCTACCTATCCACCACACAGTTATTGGATATCTTTTTTTTTACCTCGCTGTAAGTTGCAGGTTGCATTACATAAATCATTTATTCTGATAATTTGAAATTATTTTCAAACAGTTTTAAAGCTTAACTTACCTTTTTGTTCTTCATATTATTGTTACGTCAGGTTGGTCATAATGGTAAGTAAGCACTGAACATTATAACATAAGGGTAAGCACTATTGAGGCACTGAACATTATAACATAAGGGTAATCACTATTGAGGCACTGAACATTATAACATAAGGGTAAGCACTATTGAGGCACTGAACATTATAACGTAAGGGTAATCACTATTGAGGCACTGAACATTATAACATAAGGGTAAGCACTATTGAGGCACTGAACATTATAACATAAGGGTAAGCACTATTGAGGCACTGAAAATTATAACGTAAGGGTAAGCACTATTGAGGCACTGAACATTATAACGTAAGGGTAAACACTATTGAGGCACTGAACATTATAACATAAGGGTAATCACTATTGAGGCACTGAACATTATAACATAGGGGTAATCACTATTGAGGCACTGAACATTATAACATAAGGGTAAGCACTATTGAGGCACTGAACATTATAACATAGGGGTAATCACTTTTCAGGCACTGAACATTATAACATAAGGGTAAGAGCTATTGAGGCACTGAACATTATAACATAAGGGTAAGCACTATTGAGGCACTGAACATTATAACATAGGGGTAATCACTATTCAGGCACTGAACATTATAACATAAGGGTAAGAGCTATTGAGGCACTGAACATTATAACATAAGGGTAAGCACTGTTGAGGCACTGAACATTATAACATAAGGGTAAGAGCTATTGAGGCACTGAACATTATAACATAAGGGTAATCACTATTGAGGCACTGAACATTATAACGACATTTATGAAATTCCATATTTTTGAAACCATCGAATATGTACAAATCCAGTCATCCTCAAATCTTTACAATTTTTGTTTTAATTATTTAATTATAATAAAAAAAAACAAGCAATTACTATTAAGTCAAAAAACTAAATGCATTTTAAAATGCACTTTTCTCTAAATAAAGGGCTTTAAATTACCAATAAATTTTAAGCACTTGGTTATAGGTGTATAAAAATTACATAAAATATTTTAGATTTTAGAAAATTATTTGCAAACTAAAATTTTAAATATATATCAATATAAACATTGTTTCGATCAAAACTTCATTAATTATTATGCTACGGAGAAAAAAGGGATTCAATTACCTTTGACTTTGTTTATTAACATTTTCTATCAAGGGGATATTTCACAATAAAACCAATTAAGTTTTCATGGAAACCTTTGTACACCACCTTTATATATTAACAAAAAATATACATATTAGATCTATATAAAATAAATTAGGTTATAAGCTGCCATTTATGTTTCTAAAATTTGTTTGATACATGTCAGAAACGAAATATTCCAGTAATTCGTCTAAAACAGTTCCCCCACTATTGTTTAAATAAAATAATAATCCTCACATACAAGCCTTGTTAAGAATTATCAACGATTTGGTTTCCAAAATCAAAATCAGTTTCAATGTCGTTTAAAACCCCCTGTAAGTAGTAAAATTATATGATACTTCAACTATCAAATTTAAAAAACCATGTATCACACTATTCAGAAGTTGACTCATGTAGTACGAAAATTGTTAAGTTATACAAAATGGGTGTCTGGACATACCTTCTTTTTGAATTTCATCCAAAGGATAATAAAAACCATTATTGTTGGAAACAATTAAGAAAAATGGAACTCTAGACCTCATTCAAAATTAAACGTATTTATCTAAACGATTCTAGTAAGTATCTCAAGACATGATTTCGTAGCCAATATAGGTTATTTCGTTTAAATATTCCAATATTTAAAATGTAAACTCTATGGTCACATTATGTTGAAGTGTTATGTAAATTTCCATCAATAAAAGTATAACTCTAAACAGACATATATGACATATAAAAGTTATAGTTTAGGAACCATGGACTTTATGTATAAGTAATGATTATGTGTATAATTATGAGTGTTATACACTATACGTGTGAGCGTCATACGTATATATATATATATATATATGTATATATATATATATATATATATATATATATATTATGTTTCTGTAAATTTAATTTGTCATTAACGAAAAGGACGACCTATTTGCGTCATATTTTCTTTTTGCTAATCTAGCTTTGATGACGTTAATAATTAATTATTAAAACTCGTGACTTATTTATTATTCGTGTAATTATGTTGCGACAAATTTTATTATTCCAAAATACGGAATTCAGGTCAGAAATACATTAAAAATAACTGACTTATTTATGACGTCAGAGCCCAATATTTTAAAAGCATTATACCTCACAGGGAAGATTCGTCGTCTACGAATGTAAATTAATCTTAACTAAAGCTCTAATATCTCCCTTGTAGCAGACCCAGAAGCGACTCATTTTGAATGTGGGTGTGGAAATTTCAAGGTATCCACACTGGATCTACATTTTTCTTCACGTAGTCTTGGGTCAGATCATGATTTTAATTTCCCTCACTTGACTAACTCTTGTTCTTTTACCATCCTGAAGTTATTAGATTATTCGAGGGTTAGGGATCATTATTTTACGCTTTCTTTTCTTCAAATGTTTAAGGCAATAATGACCTTTTCGCCTTCAATACATCCTATGGGAGATTAATTCAAGAGATACAGTAAAACCTGTTTTAAGTCTTTAATTATTCCTTGCATTGTTTGTGCGTATCAGTTGCATTGTCGGCGTTCGTACCATAGGAAGAGTTGGAGATTGACTTCATTCTTGAAATTAATTATACAAATATAAAACTTTTTTGTTGATGTGTGTATATTTTTATATTTAACGATTTGAAGTTATTATAAATACACTGAACCTCGCTACTTGTTACCTACCTTGAAATTCATACTAGGGGTAGGGTCACACTCGAAGATTGTGGCGAGTTCACTTATAATGACAAAATTTCATGACAAGGAACGCTCATATATTGTTGTAATGACAATTACGTTTTTGCGTGAAGTTGATTTATTACTCGCGAATGCTGTGAGACCTTAATTAAAGGAAACGAGAAGAAAATTTTACATACGTTTGACAGATCCACAGTTTTATAACTTGTTGAATTTAAAGCATAATAATAAGGAAAAATGTAAATCTCATTTCAGATGAACTGATTTCATAATATATTATCGAGTTTAGAATAACATTAAGGTAAGAAATTTTATTAAGTGTAGGTAATTAACAAATTTGATACGATTTGTAAAAAAGGACAATTAATTATATAACGATATATTATAGAAATTACATTTTACTATAAGGTGTGCTAAAATTCAAAGAAACAATAATTTTAAAAAAAACTTTTAAAGTTCATATATTTTAGCCATTTTGTTCATCGTATCAAAACATCCCCTACAGCGTAGCGGCTGCTTCAGTGGTTTAGTCGATCCCAAATTCAATCTCCGACTACAATCTAGTTAATTTTAAAAACCACGAATAACCTTTCATTTCAAATGTAGTATCCTAGCGTTTGATACAAGTTCAAAAAATTAAAAGGAAAAATAATCTTCTAAAAGACTTAAACATAATAATAATGTTATAAATATTTTCAGTTACCAACCAGTTTTTGTATTGACTTGTTCTGTATTTTGTTATCTTTTATACTTTATAAATATTCCCAATGTTTTAAAGCCGTACTGATATATTTCTAAAATAATTTAAGCTCTATTGAGTAAAATAGAAATTTTCCCTTTTATTCATGACATTATTCCTTTTTTATCTTCTATATCATGCAATGCAACAATTGGATCTTATACAACATTTTAAAGCCATTCAATAGGAGTTTTTCATACTTTTGTTATTCGTCAAAATTACTTTCGTTGTTCTGCTTTTCTAATAACAGTCACGTAGAATGTATAGAATAGTATTTTTTTACATTGAATTTCAATGAAAAAGCAGTTATATTGTGGAAATAAGCAGCAGCTAAGCACTAATTTTGAGGTATACTTTATTTGTGAAATTCATTATTTAAATATAACAGGAATCAAGTTCTCTATGATAGATTAGTTTTATATAAAAGATTACCATTTGAAGAAAACATTTTAAAATTTTTTTCTCACATATAAGTGGTTTTTATAAAGTCACGTGTTGGGTCAAAAAATCGAAATCGGGTATTTTGCCAAGAGCTCCGTTTTGAGTTAAAGTGGATCTAAAAACGTGTTTGGCGTCTGTCGTGTGTAAACATTTAATCAAATTTGGTTTGTAAACATATCGCGGTACTTTCATTTTGTTTTAAAATTCAAAATTTAGGAGTAGTAAAAAACTGTTTTTTTAACCTGTTTTAACAATTTTGATCAAATTTTGCTCCTTAGTAGCCTCTAAGGATTAAAACAAAACATATTTGTTATTAACCCTCCAGAAATGATTATTGACCGTAGGGTTGTTACATAATACGTAATCCCACGTCTTTCAAATATTACTGAATTATAAAGATTAATGACCCAAACACGCGTGAATAGATATTACGGTTGAGAAATAATTACCAAAATCCTATCCTCCATCATTGGAAGCTCGGATTTGAGGACCTGTTGAGGCGTAGCAAGTTTAACCAATTAAAAATTCAGAGACTGCATTAATCGTTCTTGGTAACCAATTACCAAAATGATATATTGGGGACCGAATTGTTTTGATTTGTTTTCATTTAGTTTTGGAGATGAATTAGTGAGAAAGTTTGTGCAATAATTTTGTACCATTTATTAAACATTCTTTGGCACTTGTAATACTTCGATTCATATCGTGTTTATAAATACTTGACTGGCAGGTAGTAGGATGCATTACGGGATTTGAAAAGATTTTTGAACATTTAAAGAGAAACATTCTTCAGTATTTACATTAATTTCAAGACTTTCTTCTGTTATTTTGTTATGTTTTGTAACAAGTAATAATACTCTATGATTTTGTGAGCCGACAAAGTATCAGAAGGCTTTACAAGGAACCAAACACAAACATGACTCGGTATATACGTGATCAAGTGGTTAAAGAAAAAACCACTTGTAGCCCTAAATCTTTGAAGTAAGTGGAATGAAGTAAAGAATATTGAAAATGCTGATTTAAACAGTTTTTAAATATACATAAATGACCATGTATTCTGTGCTCAACTTAAAAAAAATAAGTTAGAATAATAAGGAGGAAAAAGAATAATGTAGTGGAGTTAGTATATATTATTAATTAACATTGACGTCATTATTTTTACCGTAAATTATAATATTTAAAACTTATTTCCTTTATTCATTTTGTGAATTATTAACGTATCTACGCCAATAGTAAGTATTTATTTATAAGTATTGTAATTATAGGCAAGGATTTGTGAATAAAATAAAATCAACTGCATAATATAATTTACATTCTTTTTAGGGCTCGAAAGCCTATAATAACCATTTTTTTATGAATTTTAATATAAATTTTGGAAAATAAGTTCCAGATTATTGATCTCAAGAAATTTATTATGTAAGAATGAATTAATAACAATAAAATAGTAGAATATTAAAAATATTTACAGTAATAATTTATTTATGCTACCAACCGTTAGTAAATGGTAGAATTCCATTTTAATCTGTAAATAAAAGATACAATCTTGTTGAGCACTGTGGTGAAATTCACAATAATGATTCGAATTTGCCCCTAACCACAATCACTAGAAACTTTAAAATTATGCACATTTATCTGATTAATTGTTCTTTTGTTAATTATTTCCACTAAATGCCCTGATGTGCATTTCGATAACATGGTTATCATCATCGGAGGGTCTTTTGTTTTATTTCATTAGTAGATATGTAAGTTTAGATCTAGTTTATCTATTAATAAAGAACAATTAATCAGATAATTGTGCTTTATTTTACAGTTTCTAGTGATTGTGGTTAGGGGCAAATTCGAATCATTATTGTAAATAAAAGAGTCAATTCTACAATATTGAATGAAGCTTACAGAATTTTCATCGGCAGCTTAAAACAGAGTATGGAAACAACAGATGAAGTACATTCAACAAGATATATTACAACATAATACAAATTAAGAGATTAGTATTTTAATCTCTAACTTAACATATAATGAACAGATTTATGTAACACGCCACCTCTTCAACCCTTGCCCTACCAATTTGTAACAAGACTGTTGTACTCCTGTTTATTGACGAATTCAGGATTGGCAAGTTTCACTAAATATTCTAGAAACTACAGTAGTGTTTTCATTTATCATTTATTTTAAAATAACGAAATATTTTTTTAAAGTGTAAAAAATTCATCGTAAAATAAATAATCTTAGTGAATCATATTTATACTATAATTAAACAACTGTGCTATTTAAAAAGTTTTCTTCTAACTAATAATTATTTCCAATTTTGATACTTACACAAAATATGGTGTATGTAAGCTACAATGGAGCTACTATTATTACTACAGACAGTACATTGGTCAAAGTGATCAGAATTTTAAAACCATGTTCAAAGAGCATTTACCATATAACATATATCCATAGTTAGCTCCACCTGATAGGGCACACCTGATAAAACAAGACCATAAGTACATGGGCATAAATTTATAAATACTATACACTCTAAATAAAGGCATAACCATATTGGGAGCAGTTTCAAATTTACAAACATTTTAATATTACAGAATGATCTACAAATTAGTTTTAGTTTAATTAATTTTGTACAATGTTTTACAAAATTAATTAAACAACATAGATGCTTATGTGGACAAGAAAATACAGTTCACATATTTATGGTTTTATTCGTCTAAAACCTTTATATAATTAGTATTTTTTAATATTCTTGTTTCACATCTTATTTTATTTACTGTATTATGACACCAGTTATGTAAAGAAATTATTAACAACCAATATTAACAGTGCTGTTTAGCGAGTGAGTGAACTTACAAATATAATGAAATGTTTAGATTGTCTGTGCTTGGTGGAATCCTTTTTTACAGGAATTTGACAAAAGTCTATATCTCTTCTGTGATAAGAAAAAGTAAACAATTATATTTTCGTTGTTTATCTTGTGGCAGAAAATACTAAGTAAATATTGTGTTTGTTTTATTATCTATGTTGGCTCTCTTGATTGAAAAAATAACCTTAAAACAACAGAGTACGTCACTGTGTGCTGAGTGGAACTAGTGTATGTAACCAATATTGTACCTTATAGTTAATAAAGTCACAGATACACATATTTAATACAGTAAAATGGTTTCAAAATATTCTTTATTGTTGTAGACAAGTTGAATCATTGCGAAGCGTATCATTAAATGCCATGATCGAGAACGCTGAAATTAGAGATAATATATTCCAAACAATCAATAAATACAATTATTTTGACAATAAATCCTGTCACACAGGCGCTAACTTTACGGAATAAATGGTATATTTATTGGGATATCTGAATATCTATTTCTTCGTCATAACTTTACTTTCTTTTTTTGTGTGCAAGATAGTTTTTAGTTCAATTTAAACCCAGCAATTGGAGTAATACTTTTACAATATTTCAAATCCACTATGAGGGAAAGTCTATTTATGCATTGCATATAATTTGTGTGATTTATTTTTAGGAAATGAGTTTAACAGAAAAACATTTTACAATATCTTAAAATTACAGTCCATTTTATAAATCTATAATGATTCTAGTAACTTTCTGCTATCCTGAACAATTTAGCATCTGAATTTCTTTAAAAACGTACGTTTTAAAAGACAAAACGGCAGAATTCGGTTTTAAATAAAACCACTCTTCAAAAAACAAAATATCTTGTTGCAACTGATTGAATCAAATCACCTTTGAGGGGGAACGGTTGATTACCTATGTCATACGATACGTTCCCTCAGTATTGTAAAGCTTTAATTATTACAGTGGACGCCAGGTTAAAGATAAAATATAATATTCTACAATTGTGTAAATATTTTAGAAAGGTTAAAAGATAAACTAATCAAGTTTTCATGACAAATTTTAACATATTATTATATAAAATGGCAAAATAGTATTATAAAATTTTTTAAATTATTAAATATACAAATTTTATTTTATTTAGCTTTTCAGGTTTATAAGAGAATGAATTATAATTAGAAGTACTTCTAAGAGAAGTTCTTATAGAATAGGTGAAGGGGGAATTAATTTAAAAACCAAAATGTAATGTGAGAATAAATTATAATAAATTTGAAAAGTAACATCTTATGTAGGACCCCATTATTTTATAATGTGTATATTTATAAATCAATGATAAAAGGAGGTTATTCACACAAATTGTATGTAATATTTTTTTCAAAAAGAAATTTGTATGTCAAAATTAAAGGGCAGCATAATTCATATTTTATTATCGGAACCAATTTTGTTTTTTGCTCTTGTTGAGCAACTATCCGAGTATTGACCAAAATTTCCAGTGGTTTCCACTTTTGTATAAGCTTAACTTAACGCTATTAATCTTGGCGGGTCATTCATTAAGCCATTTCGAATGTGGAATGTTCTTAACATTCCTGCAAAATTTCTTCCACATTCAAAATAACACTGAATAAGTCCAATGTTCACGTTCGAGTCAACCCGACAATGAACGTATTAAATGATAACGTGATTATACATCTTAACGAGCCAGAAATGTTGATTATTTTGTAGTTTTGTATATGAAATGTTATGTGGTTTTTTTAAGTGTAAAGTGATTTAATTGTGTAGGTAATACAAAAAAAAAAAAATGTCTTCGAAAATGACAGTGTGATGTTCAAACTGCAGTCAGATGTATATGAAAATAAGTGATTGTTTGATGGTTTAAAAATTTAACAATCCATGAAGTAGGAACCAAAAACAAAAAAAAAACATGAAAATGATCAAAAGTTGAGTCTTCTTGGGTACATTTATATATATATATATATATATATATATATATATATAGTATTTTTTGTGTGGTTATCCCTACATTCTTATAGGGAACACAAATAAAAGATTCGAGACAATGAATATATTTCTGTTCAAACAATGTAAATTTATTATCCCATTTATCGTCGGATATATCTCCCTACTCTCAAACCCCACTTAGAAAATCCTACATTTGTTTAAAGGTATATTCCAGACATTGGAACCCTTAATCCAAACAATATAATATATTAAACATTGTAATATGCACATACATGTATATACAAATTGCACGGATATATTTCTATAGTTAAAAAATAAGAAATAAAGTTTATATAGACGTAAGTCATGAGAAAGCTTTGGTTTAGTCTGTCGGCCATTTTAACTTTTTGACACAAAAATATTTTATCTTTGGAAGTGGATTGATAAGAGATTAACTGAATATATTTACGTAACCATTTACCAGTACAATGGAGAATCAAGACTTTATTTCATACATTTTCAAAATGACAGACGTTTAAATTGTTTAAGGGACAAAAGATTTTCTCTTTTAACGAAAAAGAAAATGATTTTTTAATTTTTTTAAGCAGATCCACCATTTTTACAATATAGAGAATTGAGTTTTGGTTTTCTCGTATACTGCTAAAAGGTTATAAATATTGCGTATACCAAATATTTTATCACAAACAAAACTTATTTCGTAGTGGAGTTGAAAATGTAAGATATAACAGAATAATAAAGTTTTGCAAATAATTTTATAAGTAATTCATACTTAATTACTTGGACTATGTATCTAGAACGTCCTACTTCAATATGTATAAACCTACAAAAACTGAACAAAATGCTAATTTTTAACAAAATAATATTAATTTTGTAGCAAAGTATTAGGTCACATAATTATTTTAAATTATCCATACAAATTTAAAAAGTAGGAAAAAGAAGACATGGTTATACATTTTGATTTAACGGTATAATTAACAATTATTTTTTAAATTTCAAAATAAAAAAAAGCTATCGTGTTGTTAATAATAGAATACCATAGTTTAGTTTAATAAGAATAAATAATGAGTTCCATTGTAAAAAAAAGTGATTCAATATTTGTGTCAGCTAAATTTTCATATAACAAAATATTAATAATAAGTTGTGGATGGATAATTAGCAAATATTTCTCTGTTACCGACATATCTCGGGTTTACATTATTAATGACAATTAGTTATTATCACCTTAGGGTGTGGGGGATACGCCATGAACACACTTGTTATAAGCATTTTCAAAATTACATGCTTATAAAATCGATCAACTCAGAATAATGAAATTGAACGCGTTGATTATTATGTGTCATTACTTCTTTAAAAACCATGTAGGTTCTTAAAAAAAAATGTAACTGCTCAAGTAACAAACGTTAAGAGCCCATATTTCTAAATACAAATATTTGTATAACAATGGGGGGGCAATAAAGCGGGAACTAAAAGCCTACGTGGTAACTTACAGAGCGTCTATAAGTAGACTCGACTGTTTTGATTATTGTTGGAGACGACGCAAATAATGAAAGGAAGAAATGGAAAACTTCGGTGTATTGTAAATGTAGAAATATATGACTTACAAAGCCTATTGAAGTCGTAGAAGTAACAATTATAATAGACACAAAGGAAAAGTTATGGGCGTGTAAGTCTACACATTGAATTCGTTTGACAGCCTCAATAACGTGTTATTTGTCGTTCCTATATTCTAGAAAATCACGTGATTACATACAATATTACAATAGTTTCTATATTGATGTAAATGAACTGTGTTTTTTCCCATTTATAATTATCGGGACTAAAGCTACAGGTTATACAACTATTAAAGGTTTAATTTACGAACTATTTAATATCAAATGTTAAACAAATAATACATTTTTTGTTCCAATATAAATATTTATAAAAATCATTATAATGCAATTTAATGGGACAACAATCGGTGCTTCATAGAATTCCATATTAATGGAAATAATGAAACAATTATTTATTTCCATAACAGAGCTTTATTGAGTGACATATGTTTCGCCGTTAGGCATTTTCAAGCTACTAATTGAAAATAAAACAAGTCTAAATAATGTTTACAATTTAAATGAAGTTTGCAAGAGAAAGGAAAGGTTAGAATTAGGAAGGGTTGAGAAATGATAGTATTTATGACAAAAAGGAAAATGATATGATCTGTGGGATGGAAATGGAGGGGGGGGGGGTTGTTTTAGAAAACAAATAGGTTTCAATATACGTGATGAGTTAAGATATATTTCTTCACATAGGTTGGAAGGGAGGTTTTTAAAAATAGATCAATTGATTTCCAAACATTCCAAGTTATTGAGTTTTCCACGTCGAGAACGTTAATATTTAACTCAGGAACAAAATTATTTCCTGTGTCTAAAAATGTATTGCGAAATTTGAATTAGATTTGCCATACTTCCAACTGTACACATGTTCTTTAATTCTATTCTTAAATGATCTACCAGGTTGACAATTATATATTCACAATTGCAATCACCACAAGAAATATTAATTACGCCACTATTTTCTAATTTATCTCTCTTATCTTTGTAGACAACTAGTTTTCCTATTTTTTATAGAGCAATAAATGGCAGGTTTAAAGTGATATCTATAAATTCCAACTTTATAACAAATGTACCAATGAAATTACCTCTACAATATTTGATGTTTTCTTTTTCATTGTAATTAAAATTATATAGAGAATCACATATTTTATTTTTTAATTTTTATTTAAAATATGAACTAATTTGACACTGTACATGTTATTCACTGCATTTTGTTTCATAGTATTCAATTCGGTCTGGAAATCTGTAGGGGATAAGAATCTAGAATTAGAAATAATAGTAAATCTACATTTAACAATGAATAACAAATTTAAAAAAAAAAATTGAAAATAATGAACTAATAATTTATAAACCTGACGAAGGAAATTCTTTAGTTATCATGAATAATAGAGAATTGAAGGACATACTCTACAGGTAATTGTTGTAAAGAGGTTAATAATTGTTTTTTTTTTTAAATAATAAAAATAATTCTTAAAAGAGGAGGCTTTTTTATAAAAATATGAACTGTCTACCTTCTACTTTATGGTCTTTGCAAGTTACACAAGCCTTCTGTTCCTATACGTAGTTTCTTTTACTAATGCTCCCTGTTACAAAACAGTACAAAAATATATTAATATATTTAAATAATTACCAAAATTTAATTCTAAATATAATATTAAAAACTCTCGTTTAATTAGTAATGTGAATGCACCTTTAAATTTTAAGATTGTATCCTGTGATATCCATGGGATCCAAGCTACTTCCTGAGCTTTACACATGGTTATCTCAAAAACTGGTTTGATATTGTTAATTTTTGTATTATTGTCAACAATACCGTATCTGGTTGGTTTTAAATGTATGCTCTTATTTTTGTTTCTATAAAATTTAAATTTTATAGATATTAAGCAGAAATAAATACATTTTGGCCCAATACTTTCCCCAAAATTATCACAAGCTGGACTGTTCATTTCCTTGAAAATTATCTATTTCTAAAATTGTGTGTATCTTCCATTGTACTGTAATATTATGTCTAATATTATATTATTCCTCCTGACCTTGTCTGAAGCAATTTGTCTCAATATATAACATCTAGGTCGCATCGTTGCCAATGACGTCATTATATACATGTGTAGGTTGTTATGCACTTCAATTGGTTTGTAATTTATTTTACTGCGTTTTAGTCTTCTTTGGCTACACTCTTATATAATTACACTGCTTAAAAATAAAAGTCGTTGTGAGATGTAAGTTTATTCTTTGTATCTCATAGTTTATTGAATTCACTATAAACAAGCAAATGAATTTGTAAATTACGATTTGTCTATCAAATAGTAATAAATTATTTTAAATTCAATAGTTATGAATTATAACTATAATTGAATCATTCCGTTAATCTACGTTGTATTTCTATACTGAACTCTCCAAATGTAGAAATACTAATATTTCAAAGTATTTACTTTGCTATTTTGGTTTTATTCTTAAACTTGGCTTACTTATCATTCCAATAACAACACTGAGAGCAACTTAATACATAACAGTACAAGATAGTGTTCTAATGTAAATGAAAAAAATGAACATACTGTAATGAACGTTTACCATGAGTAACTAGAATAGTTTAAATTCCATGGAATGAAAATCTTTAATATACGCAGATAAATAATTCGTATCATATCATAACTAACCAAAAATAAATATTGCAAAATATTAAACTATTGATAAGTGTTATTATTGGCAAATATTCGAGTTAAATTTTACAGAACATCACAAATTGAACTGTCTATAGACAAACAATAGAAATCAAATTGGAAATTAAAAGACTGTAAAATATATTATTATAAACCTGATATGCAAAAGTTTTGAAATTATAAACAGAAAAACCTGTTATGTTGACAAATAATATAGTATATGTAACATTAAACAGATTCAACCAAAATCAAAATCTGTTAAAGGTAACTCAGTTTTTATTGTACTAAAACGTGTTTAAATCGGCCAAAAAAAGAAATTTTTCATTCCATGATTTTCAATTTTCCAACTTCAATATAAATACAGAAGGTCTTTAAAATAGTTTATATTTTAAAAATAGGTGTACAAAAAATTATAAAATCAAATACATTCAATTATAATCTGAAATGACAAAATGAAAGTTGTCACCTTCACTTTAAGAAAAATTGTAGATTAATAATTGTAGATATATAATATACATTAACCTTGTAAAAAATATTTGTGTCTTAAATTTTCTAGGTAAATTTTCTATTAAATTATAATAAAAGTGTGGGTTTACTTTAAAGCATAAATATTAAAATAATACAACAAAACGTTACTCACAATATTACTAACTATATTTTCACAAATAAGAGAAGTGTAAAATTGCACTGGTTTTTAAGTAATATATTTCAAAAAAAGCATTATTTATTTGAAAAACTCTTCATTGACATTTACTATTGATCATATAAAAATATATTAAAGTATTAATATTTGTTTTATCTACAAGTGTAACAAATTGTTACGTTTTATGTTTTGCTAAACAAAACTGATCCTAACCGTAAGATAATAATTTCTTTAAAATTATCAAAACTATAAGTTTGTTTTAAAATATTTATGCTCGTTCAATGTATACAATATAAGGGAGATAAATATCCAATAACACTGTAAGAAATACTAAATTACCAAAAGAATTTAACAGTTTCACAATGTGATATGTATATCATATACAGCAAACAGGGAATAAATTATTGCCGACTGTTATTTATTGGTAATAGTTCATCTCAGTATCGATTACAAAATATAATTTACACGTTATGATCTTATTATATATTAGACTAGTTAATATAAAGTAATAGTGAAAAGGACTACAGACGTAATTGTTAGTACTGGTGTAAAAATAGAAACTTTAATGGTCAAATCAGGAGTTTTTGGTTTTTGAAGAAGAATGGTTTTTATAACTGCTACTTTTGGACAACTTTTCATAAAGGTGTGGAAATGAAAGTAATAATTAGGTTATAAGCCGTTGTACCTGGTTTAATGATGTTATTTGTGGAACATTTACTGTGGATAACAGCTAATGCAAGGTAAGGATTTGGTGAGATATGATTTAACATAAATACAAACAAATCAAAGTTTTAGACCCTGATAAATTATATAACTTGGCTGAACATAACAGATAACTTAAAAAATCATTGAATTCCGTATTCTAATTTTTCCATAATTTATATTGATTTATAAATGAATTAAATTATTTTAAATTTGGTAAAGTCCGTGATATACGATATTTAAATTATTTGCAACAGTATTATATTATAATAACTGTTTCATATTATTTTAAGAATACTATATCGCAAACAATATTTCCTCTCGTTATTCACTTCCTGTCTAGTGAAAACCTTCATCTATGTGTGACTTCCCATGTAAAATATTGCTGGGTTTCTACATGATAACTTTTTAGCTTACTGTTTTATTTAAACCTGAAACTTGAAAAATAGCAATGGATAAAAGTGAATTTTTAGATATGTTTGCAAAACATAGAAGCGATTTAGTGTCGGATTTAAAGGAAACAACTAAAACTGAAATTAATTAATTTAATTTTAAGGCCATGGTGGAAGAACAAGATAGAAAATTTGCAGAATTTGGAAAAGAAAATGCAGATCTTACAGAATTTAGCAAAATTTTAGAATGCTTTTCGATTATATAGGAGAAGGAATAATAAATTTGTGTATTGCTTTAAAGAGAAGATTATCCCCAGCTTATAATGTGTATAGTGTATTATGTAATTACATTCTTAGGTTGGATATTAATGAAATCCTAATTATCAATATTCTCCAAATTGACGCTGTTCTCAATGAAACTCATCCATTGATTCTTTTGTATCCAATTACTAGATAATGCCTGTATTACTACTAATCAAAAGATCTCAAAACATTTACTTACTGGTGTGCATTCTTTATCACGAGTAACCTTTTTATAATCTTGCAATGTAGTTTTATCCATATATACAAGGTCTCTAATTATCTGTAGAAAACTCCCTGTTTCAAAAAATCTTAGTATAATCAATAATTTGTTCATTGGGGACAGTGACATATTTCTGGCGTGTGGAACAGTTTGAAATTAGGCCTAAAACGTGAAAATCAGCTTTCTTACTGAACCTAATTCTAATCTTGAATTCTTCCCCCGAAAATTGATTAAATGAATCTTGCCTTATTCTACTACTTAAAACTATAAGACTTCTGTTAATTCTTCATCTGAACTACGACTTTGTTAATTATAAAATTATAAAGTCATTAATTAATTTATAGGTTATCCCTGTAGATAATTTGGTAAAAAATCTTGTGAACACCAAAAATACAATAAATAAAATTTAAACAATTCATAAATATTTAAATATACACTACATAAAACCACATGCAATATTAACCAAAAGAATATTTTGAAACTGTAACTAAATCAGACAAAACATAAAATAAATTGAAGCAACAAAAAGTCACAAACCAAACTTTAATCTATAATTAAATATTTAATTGCTCGATATTATTACTTTAAATTATTGAAAGTTAATTGGTCGATTAGCAGTTGATAAATGAATTAGAGCTATTACGTGAACACAAGGTCATTCATCTCTATTACTCAAATAAGAGAGATTTTTACAATTTAAATAATAAATAAAGTGTATTACCTCTGAGTATACTGGTTGCTGCACGAACAAGTGTGAATGATTAATAGACATAACATGTTAAGATAAGCTACCTATATTCAGGTTTTTAATTCATCCAATGTAACACAATTAAAACTAATATACAGTCTAAATATGCAAAACTTTAAAATTCGTTGTGATGTTAATTAAAAAAGCGTAAAATGTTTGTTATAACACATTCTATGAATTATTTTGTGAAAGCGAAAATATTTACGATTTGCCATGAATGACGTCACTGGAATTTATTATATTAAAAGAAGTGTTTCAATACCTTCTAAAGAATGTTTGAGAGATATTAATAGTTTTTTGTATCACATGTTTGATAGTTCTTTGTAATAAAACAAAGAAGTTGTTCAACAATGGTAAGCTCGGAAGCACTTGGGTGATTGTGTTTAACTTCAAATACACTTATAAAACTCAGCTGTGCAGGTTTCCGAAGTCTCACTTCTATGAGAAAGGAAGAGAGATGAACGAGCTGAACACGCTCCGTCTGATAATACGTTGTACTCCTTGCCAGGATTACGGCCAAGTCCTCAAAGACTGCTTTCGTGGGATAAGAAGATCCTCAGAAATAGAGGAACTCACAATTCAGGAGTAAATTAACAATAAAAATAGATAATGAGTGAGAAGAACGGATCAAACCATGATTTCCAACTTCAGAACCTACAAAGGAAATGTGGTGAGTGACCGGACCACTTTTGGGTGGGTTATAAGTAAATAATTGCAAGATTGATGAAATGGCAGTGCGACGTAGTAGATAATGCAACAAGTGATGTAGACGGATTTACGATGAATACAAGAATACATCGCCATGCAGTTAGTGATAAGAAAACCGATAAAGATATTTTAAAACGAAATTTTACATCTCCTATCTAACTTCAATAAACATATAAATTTTATGCTGAATAAAGAAGTAAAATCACAAAACTTTCCTCATATAACAGCAAGCTTACGGGAGCACTGAATAATTTTAGGAGTTAAGATGTGGATAGAAATAAATAGTACTCCTACACAAGTTGAGACCCACACTGATGAAGTGGAGTTGTACTGTGAAACAATCTGGATCTAGTTGGTTGCAATGTTTAGATGATGTAAGTTTACTATTTAATGCCATGCATTCAAAATAAAAGGATAATTACGTTTAGTTTTGAGTAAGTATATTCGATGTGTGAATGTGTTTGTTATATATATATATACATATATGGACTATGATGTGTGTGTGTGTGTGTGTGTGTGTGTGTGTGTTTGTGTTTGAGTATATAATTGTATACAACAAAACATTTAGAATTTAGAATTATAACTTTTTTTGTTCATTGTAATAATGTTTGTTTCGTGAATGTCCGCGTATGTAAACTAGTGAATACTTCAATATTAGGTTCACCTCTGGAATGACCTAAATTTCTTCAGATAATATATATTTATGTTTTATTTACCTTTTTATTTGGTAAAATTGTTTGATTTTTATTTTTATTTTGTTTTATTTATTGTTGCTTAAATGTTCTTGTAATTGCATGTCTAAAATAAAATATATGTATGTAATTATTTTCTCTATGGAATAAAAATTATGATACTTGATCACTCAAATGAAATATATGAAAAGCAATATAAGATATACAAAATTTCTATTTCGTCTAATAAAAAAAATAATTTTATAATTAGTTGTAAAGTTACTTGGTTTCATCCACTTGTCTCTTTACAATATATTTGTATTGACATTATATCGACAATGTTGTTATGGAAATACAAATAACATACTACGTATATAATACTTAGCGTAGTTTAGAGAGAACAGGTTAGGTTAGGTTAGGTTAGGTTAGGTTGGGTTAGGTTAGAGAGGACAGATTAGATTAGGTTAAGTTAGAGAGGACAGGTATATCGTGATTATAGTCGATAGATTAGGTTCATATTTATCCTTCGTGGTTTTGTTCACACTAATGGTTAGGTTAGGTTAGGTTAGGTTAGGTTAGGTTAGGTTAGAGAGGACAGGTATATCGTGATTATAGTCGATAAATTAGGTTCATATTTATCCTTCGTGGTTTTGTTCACACTAATGGTTAGGTTAGGTTAGGTTAGGTTAGGTTAGGTTAGGTTAGGTTAGGTTAGGTTAGGTTAGGTTAGGTTAGGTTAGGTTAGAGAGGACAGGTATATCGTGATTATAGTCGATAGATTAGGTTCATATTTATCCTTCGTGGTTTTGTTCACACTAATGGTTAGGTTAGGTTAGGTTAGGTTAGGTTAGGTTAGGTTAGGTTAGGTTAGGTTAGGTTAGAGAGGACAGGTATATCGTGATTATAGTCGATAGATTAGGTTCATATTTATCCTTCGTGGTTTTGTTCACACTAATGGTTAGGTTAGGTTAGGTTAGGTTAGGTTAGGTTAGGTTAGGTTAGGTTAGGTTAGGTTAGGTTAGGTTAGGTTAGGTTAGGTTAGGTTAGGTTAGGTTAGAGAGGACAGGTATATCGTGATTATAGTCGATAGATTAGGTTCATATTTATCCTTCGTGGTTTTGTTCACACTAATGGTTATGTCATTAAAAGGCTTGAAGGGATATGTTTTGTAAATTACTGTTGACGAAATAAATAGGAGAATACTTATTTTTGTTTTTAACTTTCTTCTTTTATATATATACTGTAGATAGAATAATTAATTATAATAGTGAAAAATATTGGACTTTTCCAAATGAAATATTTTGTTATTCTCCAATTTATTGTGTCATGCCCAACCATGTATTCGCAGTTCCAGAAGTTACACAGACTAATGAAATTATTATAAGCAAACAATTCATACATAATTAGGTGAGTTACTTGTCACATTAGTAAACGCAGGTAGAAAATTTAGGTGAGAAAGGTAAAGAAGGCTATGACCCCTATAAAGAGGTTTAATGAGCGGGGAATTTGTGAAAAACTCTACTTGATATTAAACAATTCAACGATTTATACAATTAATAGGAGAGACACAACAATTTAATAGAAAATCATCAATATTCATATTTCGTAGTATATTTAGATATATTTACGCAGAGCTCATGTTAAACGTAACAGAAAATACCCCGAAATAGGATTAAAAACAAGAGTAATAAGTTTGTCATTGTTTAATGGCATGTTTAATGGCTACTATGAATAGCGAGCTACTTTCAATCCGTTTTTCACTACCAATTTTATTTAACCACCATGACTTCCTATTTTATACTTTACATCATCACGATACGCCCAGTAGTGAACAACGCATACAAAATTATCGAAAGACTGAAGCTAAAATTCTTGGAAAATAAAATGTATTGATGTGTCTTTTCAAATGAATCCCTTTGTTGAATCCCGACCATTTAATTATAAACGAAAAGCCACAAACAAGTTTAAAACTAAATAATTATATGTAAAGAACAATAAACCTTTAACTAAGAAATAAATTCAACTCTTGATACAAAAATAACAGAAACCTAGAAAATCAAACTTATGAAGATTGGAAATGTTTGTTTGAAGATTTGACGTAAAATTGCTATCATATTTTGTAAATAATTCAATCGAAAAAATGTAAATTAGTATCTCGTATACAAATAGTCTTCCAATAAAAGGTTTTATAAACCAATGTAATGTAGAATATCTGAATGTATTCAATATTGGATGACGCTCTTATATTCAATATTGTGGAAATGCTTTTATGTTCACCAAACACTATTACTTGTGGGATATTGTTTAAGTAGACGATAAGTCTATACTTTTGGAAGAAGTGGAATCTCAGTTTCTTATCACTATGTAGATATGGTTTGATGTAAGAAAGTACATCTCAAGAAATTATTACTGAAATATGCTTAAAATAAAAGTATTTAAAAAATGAGCACGTGCTTTTAATGGTGATCAAGCCATGGGTTGTAGATACCAGTGTTAGATGCACACAAAGTATAAAAAATAGTTAACTTGTGGTAATTGTTTCTTACAACATGGACCACTGAAGTGAATGACTGTTGAAATAACCCCTATGGAAGGCATTGATTTGTTTTAATCGATTATGAAATATAATCTCTTTTTTGACACTAATCGATACATAGTAACCCTAACGTTAATTTAGGCGTTTGAATGTTTTGCAAATATTTTGAATAACCTAATTAATCATAAAGAGAGGCGACTTTGCCATTGAGGGCAGATGATCTCCTAAAGAAAAGTATTAAAGTGTCTCAATTACACTAAGATAAACTAAGATTATTGTTTTTAAAAATAAAATTTAAATATGAGTCATTTACATCTCAAGACCAAGGACTCAGTGAAAATTTTAATAATTTAAATGGTAGAAAGAATCTCAATAGCCACCTAATTAATTAAATCCCAAGGGATCCTAGCTGGACCTACAATATTTACACATAGTCTTTGTTAGATCTCTCTCTCTCTCTCTCTCTCTCTCTCTCTCTCTCTCTCTCTCTCTCTCTCTCTCTCTCTCTCTCTCTCTCTCTCTCTCTCTCTCTCTCTCTCTCTCTCTCTCTCTCTCTCTCTCTCTCTCTCTCTCTCTCTCTCTCTCTCTCTCTCTCTCTCTCTCTCTCTCTCTCTCTCTCTCTCTCTCTCTCTCTCTCTCTCTCTCTCTCTCTCTCTCTCTCTCTCTCTCTCCCTCTCAATTCCTATTATCTTCCCATCAAGGTCGGCACTATTCAAGTATACGGAGTCTTTATTTTAAGTTCATTTCTTCTGTTTTATATTAGGTGATGAGGACCAAGAGATTTTTAGCAGTTGTACAGGGAGAAAAAATAATTAAATTCTCTAATTATTAGAAATCAACAAATAATTGCTGAGACGTTTATTATTTTTCTTATGTAAAATCACCTTCATTTCCACTCTTAATGAAGTCCACTTAATTAAACAAAAGCTCTTTTGTAATAATTATTAGGTTGTCAGTTATTCAACATTTTTTGTTCCTGTAACTGAACTTGATTAAAATATTTTATTTGAGGACTGTTCTGAGGGAAAGCAATTAGTGGGGACGAATTTTTACAGATTTTGATGAACGAATGGCGAAACTAATTACTCAATTGTCTGTTTTTTTTTTAATTGGTTATTGAATATCTTATAGGAAAATAAATCTAAAGGAACAATATAAAAATGTAAATTGACTATGTGGTACTCATTTTCAATAATCTGTGTCTTCAGTGTAGATCTACTTCCTCCTACCAGTCCTACCTCCTTGCTACCAGACCTACCTCCTTGCTACCAGACCTATATATTTGCTACCGGACCTACCTCCTTGCTACCAGACCTATATCCTTACTACCAGACCTACATCTATTGCTACCAGTCCTATATCCTTGCTACAAGACCTATATTCTTACTACCAGACCTATATCCTTGCTACAAGACCTACCTCATCCTACCAGACCTATATCCTTTCTACCAGACCTACCTCCTTGCTACCAGACCTACCTCCTTGCTACAGACCTACATCTATTGCTACCAGTCATATATTCTTACTACAAGACCTACCTCCTTGCTACCAGACCTATATCCTTGCTACCGGACTACCTCCTTCCTACCTGATCTATATACTCACTACCAGACCTACCTCCTTGCTACCAGACCTACCTCCTTGCTACCAGACCTACATCTATTGCTACCAGTCCTATATTCTTACCACCAGACCTACCTCCTTGCTACCATACCTACCTCCTTCCTACCTGATCTATATCCTTACTACCAGAGCTACCTCCTTGCTACCAGACCTACCTCCTTGCTACCGGACCTACCTCCTTGCTACTAGACCTATATCCTTACTACCAGACCTACATCTATTGCTACCAGTCCTACATTCTCACTACCAGTATTTAGAGCGATAACTTTTTCTATTTCTCATTTGCCATCATTTAATTAGTAATTATGAAAATAATATTACATGCTTATTTATTGACAACAGGAAAGCTTTTGATACTGTATATATAATACACTCTTATACTTAACTTGTAAAAGAGGGTTTATAGTTCATTAGTTTCACTTTAATTAGTTTCTAGTGACTCCTAGGTCCTATAGCTTACAGAAGTATTATGTTAACAATGCAATGTGTTCTTCCTAAAGAGTCGATGCTTGGACCAATTTAATTTGTAATGTACTCGTCTATGAGTATTTTGTGCTATTTCAGAGGAATAATACAAGCTTTCTTGGTACAGCTCTCTCATTTTAAGTTTTTTAACGGATTTTACAAAATTACAAATATAATATGATATCAGATTAATATTACATTAAACAGTAATTTAAGTTCTGTTGCTAAGTTGACAATAACGGAGATTATTTTTCGACATAAACAGTAAATAAACATCTAAAAAAATCAGAATAATTTCGTAACAACTACTTCACACAGTACCTGTAGGTCACTCTGATCAGAGTTGATGTAACTATGACACCATTTTACTATTAGTAGTTTACAAATTATTTATTTTTAGTAGTACCTTTAGGTTATTAAATCCCTTGATGTAAGTTTAAATTGACTTGTTAACGAAACAAACTTTTTGGTCTGGAAAAACTATATAATTTTACAATAAGAGTGTTGAAACACGTTTAAAAACTTTTATCTGACATTTTATCCAACAAATAATTTTAAAATATACGTTTCTTTTTTGAAGATTCAACTGTATGCTACTCCAAAATTGTTTTAATGAGTTTCCTATTGAAATAAAAGTGTTAAGTAGCCATGTTCGTTCCGTTGGAAAAATTAAGAAGTATTAATTGTGTATGTGTGTGTGCGTGCGTGTGTGTGTGTGTGTGTACATAGTCCAACAGGACGTCCCTTCTACGTAAGATTTAAGTAGCACCTACCAACCAAGAAATTAGAATTCAGAAACTCTAGTTTTCCTGAGCACCTGATTAATAGTTGACATATAAATATACAAATTTTGTCAGCAAAATAGAAATAATGCGTGTCTGCAAAAAGTATATATATGTGAATGCTATTGAAGAATGTGAGTTATATAAATAAAGTAACATAATGTAATTTAACTAATTTATTAATTGACCAACTTACTTTCCAGTCAAACATAGTATTGGATACTTTAATTAAATCACAAAGTTCACCCACAACGACCGGAGATAAGATTCAGGATGGGAGAACTAACCCCAGTGTCGACTTACCTGTCAGACACATATCTCCTTGATAAAACGTCTACAATTTCACAAGTGCTTTAAACAATAACGACCTCTGAACAGAGTGAAATGTTATTTGTGTATTGTCGAATGTTGGTAATTGTGTTTTTATTTTCGTGATGATCAGAAATACCTAAATTAAAGGATTATTAGACTATTTTAATATACCAAAATATAATTTTTAATATTGAATAAATATATTCCCGATAAATTTGAAGAAAATCGGACAAACAGTTTCTTCTTAGATCGAAATCTATTTGTAGTAGAGATCTAATTCTGAAGCAATGATACAAAACTGGAGAGCATATTACGAAATAAACAAAACTAATATATTTATTAGTTTTGTATTCTTACAGTATTCCTCATTAATGATTTACTTTAGTTCTAGAAATCTGAAAAATAATGTACATGAAATTGAAGTAAGACATTTTAATTTGTGTAGTAAAAATCAATTCAAGCTTTTCCTTATACGTTCTACCGTTGAATAGTCATAAAAATTGTAATAATAATATCATTGAAAACGTAAACCTGAGCAGTGGCAATAATACACTTTCGTGTTGTAGAATTTAATAAAAAGTTACTAATTTTTTATATGAAAATAATTTATAAAATATTTTCAATTTTAAATACAAGAGAATTAATTTGACAGCTTGGATAATATTTCTGTTCCATTTGCTATTTTAAATTGAATTGTTCTGTACAGAAAATAAAGCAGATGTTTTATTAACTTTTTAAATAAATGTGGAAATAATTTCTCTATTATTAGATCTATTATTTTGTGTAAAAAGGAATTTAGTTCAATGCTTAAAAAACAATATAAACTGAGACAATCGTCCTGAAACAATTCAAGACAAAAACGACTTTAGTACTGCCTTAGAATCTATTCTACGTAGGAATTTATCGAGCCTCAACTCCGTAATATAACATTTGTTTTACGTATTTATATTCTATTTTTAACATAATGTTCTTTAGCTTCCAAGAATAGAATATTAATAATAAATGAATAATAAATTACCTTGTTTCTCATCGTCAAGCACTCTGTAAGTATCCTGTTTGATTACCGGTTTCGGCGGATCAAACGACCATCATCAGATCAAACCTCAAAAAGATGCTTCATTCCACTACTAAGGAATATGTCGTTGAAAACTACATGAAATTCTGAGTTAAAAACACTGATATGAACACAAACACTTGAAAAACATGTACACTATACATCAATTAAGAATCACTTTAAACATTAAAAACGCCATATTAAGCAAAGTATCAGTTAATACACTTGTTATTTTGTGGAGAGTATATTCATAACTGGGATCTTGTGCAACCTTACAATAGGGCATAAGAATATCTGAATATGAAGATAGTCGGGTCAGTATTTTATCTTTCAAATGGACAGCTGTGTGAACAGTTCATTAGATGAATAATTCAGCTCATCATTTATAGTATCATATGGATCACATTTTGAAGCGGTATAAATTTCAAATTCCTCCAGAGATGACAATAAACAGCCATTTCTGCATGTCCGGTGGATAATTAGGTTGTCATGAACACTGGTGTATTTGTGGTCAAAGTTAAATTGGCAAATTTGGATTTCTGTTCAAATAATGTGGGTCTAGGTTCAATAAACCGTTTGAACAAGGAACGTTCAGTTTGGTCAATATAAAATATAGGACAATCACAGAATGTAATCTTATACACTTGTCGTTTCATTTTATCAAAAGATTGATTATTATTTTTGGTTTTAAGAAATCCGCTATATATTTTGTAGTTCTATATCCCGGGATGACGATCTTTTTCTTTAAATTTTTTCTTTAAGTTGAATTCAAGTTTTTCCTTATATATAATGGATACATTGTCTGTTTTTCATGGGGTTTTTTTGTATTTTGTAATTAGCCTGTCAATTAATTTCTGCTCATAACCGTTTGCCGTGACTATATGCTTGATGGTGTTATATTCCTTTTAGAAGTCTTCAAAGCTCAGAGGTAAGCTAAGTAGTCGATGAATAAGACGGTTAAAAACTCCCCACTTGTGATTAAGTGGGTGCTTTGAAGAAGCTTGAATACTCTGGCCCGTTGCAGTGGGTTTTCTGTAAATGACGAATGTTTAAAAGCCATTCTTGGCTATTGATAAGTCCAAATAGTTGATGCTCTCATTTATTTCACTTTCAAGGGTGAATTTCAACTTGGGATTAATAATGTTGAGATAATTTTTTAATTAGATTCAACTGTCTAGCAGTTCCATCAAACATAAGGTGTCCACACATCTATGATAGTAAACCATTTCGTTTCTATATTTTATGTGAGAAAATATGAGATTCTTCAAAATGGTTTATAAATATGTCAGCTAAAACGCTAGAAGTAGAGATTCCATGCAAGTCCATTATCCGACTATCTTCATAATCAGACATTCTTATCTCCTTATTGTAAGGTACAATAAGATTCCAGTTATGAAAATACTCTCCACGAAATAACAAGGGTATTAACTGATACTTTGCATAATATGTAGTTTTTAATGTTTTAAAGTGTTTTTTCCCCCATTAATGTATAGTGTACGTGTTTTCAACTGTTTGTGTTCATAACATATAGTTGTTAACGGCATGTTTCTTAGTAGTGAAATGAAAGTAGCATCTTTTTGAGGTTTGATCTGATGATGGTGGCTTGATCCGCCGAAACTGGTAACTTATAGAGTGCTTGTCGGTGAGAAACAAGGTAATTAAGTATCCATTTATTATTTTTTTTAGCTTTTAAATTGTTTGTTTTAATTTTCTTTATTAAATTTCTAAAACTATTATGTTCGATGTTATAGTAAAGAGACTAACTTACACTGTTGAAAACTGGGAGTAGTGTAATAGTGGTTTGTTATTACACATCATTGTCGACGTCTAATAGCTTGTGTTTCTCTTACAACGTGTTATTATATGAGAGTCAGATATTAATATTTATTTCATCTTAGTACGTAAGATAATATACTTCAACCTTATTAACCTTAGATTGTTAAAGAAAGGGCGCTAAGTGAGCTAATTGTAGTGTGGAAGCAGCTTCCAATAATAAGGTAGTAAATATCATAGTTTTGTATAATATTCTATTTAATATCATTTAGTACAATAACTGTCACTCTATAACATTCAACTATCATAATCATTTAAAGTTGGTAGCAGTAAGATTTTTACATAAACATAAAGTTTACGTGTAACAAACACATTTCATATATAAACATTCATTTACCTTTTTGGTACGTCAATTAATGTAACACTTTGCAGTAAAAGGATTACTGTAGTTTTACGCTTCTTCCACCCACAATCCGATACATAAACAAGAGTAACATATACAACACAGCTTAACAAAGCTTTCAACGTTAAAAGTTTAAAAATTTTAAGATCACAAGAAAACACACCATATAGAGAACAAAAACATACTTATGGAAGACGAGTTGGGATGTTTGGTTGGGACCATTTGCTTTTTAGGCAAACTATTGGATTAGAAGATGTACTAAAAAAGTATCTACAAATATCACTAATCTGTGGGCTACAATGTTAAAAACACATTTCAATATACAATAACAATATTAGTATTAATAATAATAAATAACAACATATTTAGTAAAAAATAATAACTCTTTCACCTTTTTAAGAAAATTAATATAATTTTGATACAGTACTTTAACTGTTTAAAAACAATTCAGAACTCCCAATATACCAATAGTCTGAATTATGTTGTATGAAAATGTTGATAAATAAATAGATTTTGATACAGTACTTTATCTGTTTTAAAAGAATTCTAAAATGTATATTGTAACATTTCAGAAAAGTATTAATTATGGTTGTATGTAAATGTTGATATATAAATATTTTGAATTAAAGAAATATAAATCTAAGACTACTTATTAAATATAATTAACCATTGAATAATGCATGTAACACAAAATTATTAATATTCAACATTTTAAAATTCTAAAACGTTGCACCGATAAAGTCTAGAATCATCATAAACTCAACATTTTATAATCAATAAATTAGAATCTAAATTAAATAAAATTTGTCTATAACAATGAAACTAAATTAATTATATAATAACTAATATCATAAAGATCAACTTACACTTATCTTGAAACTAATAATATATATGCTATTACTTACTGTAAAAGTGAAATAGTGTAAAAGTATGCTTTGTAGTGGTTAGACTAGTAGGATAAACGTATAAAGAAATTGGAAATATGTGGAAAAGGATCATAAGTTTATAAATCGGTGGTAAAGAAAATATTGTAAACTAGTAAAGGTTAACTCGATCTTAATATGTTTCACGACAAAGAACGAAACTAAATAACAACAGCTGTCTATGACGTCAGCAGCCAAACGTTGTAAACAATTTGGGAACCCGTAAAGTTGCAAAATATATGAAATAAAGAAATTGAATTATTTTTAATAAAAATAAATAAATTCAAAATTAAGTTTGATTATAAAAAATTAAAACAATAATAAATAAAATAATTATAAATTATTAACGGTTTTCAAATACTCCCAAACTGATCTTCAAGCAAAAATATTTCCAAAATTATGTACAGATAAATCTTATAATAAAACATAGAAAAATAAGTGGACGTCATTGTTTAATCCAGGAATCAAATATAGTGCAATGTAAAAGAAAAAAGTCTGATTCAAATAATATTAAATTTTTAATGGTAAAATAAAATAATCTAAACTATGACTACAACTCAAAAACGCCACAATTTGTATTATTTTTTAAATAATCCTCAATTGAACTAAAAACAATACCTAAAAGTATTTGTAGAGAGTTCTGAAATATCCTATATATAAAGTCTGTAATGTATGTTATAATTTATTATTGGAAAAAATTTGTGTTTTTATAATCCCTGAAGATCCTCGTTATGAATGGAATATTTTTTTTTTAATCTGTTATTATTTTTATGAAGAGAAGGTGAAAAGTCTTAAATAATGTTACAAAAACAAAGTTTTATGACAAACAACGTGTACTCATGTATTAAGTGTTGTGTAATACAAACAAAATCTTCAAATTACATGAAAACAAAAAGTTGAAAAGGGATACCGAAAAACGAAATGGAAGCTTTATATCAGGAGTACAAATACTGAATGACATGTACTAACACTAAATCTTCTTCAACTAACAGAAGGTTGACACATTTTACAGTTAGGTTCTCGTTAGAATTGAAAGACATGTAAACTAAATAATCTGTTATAAAAATAAAATACAGTATGGAAAGATGAAGCCACTCATTCTATCCAAAAAATTAAAAATAGAATAATTTAACCATATGTTTATTTATCAAAATAAAATAAACATTTATACTGCGTTTGATAAGAAAAACAAAAGCGTAAACATATTCATTATAAAATGAAATATATAAATTAAATCCAATATCAATTAACCTATAAATCATAAGTTCTGATTGACAACAAAACATTATTAACAAAATAAGAATATTAACAAACCCAGTCCATTACTTTAATCAGGGAATATATTTTAGCTACAAATCTTGACGATAAATGATAAAAAAACAATTCAATAAATAACTGAATCCAGCTCATTTGTAATAATGGTAACACATTAATATACACTGACATTGTCAAGTAAGAAAAGTTTAAATGGGAAACTTTGTGACTTAAACTAATAAAACAAACCACAAAAAAGTACGGTAATATAATCATCAAGCATTATTCAAGTATGAATTTATTTATCCCTGGAGAAGTCGGACAATTAAAAGCGATAACTCCCAACGGACGTACAAAGCGAGGCATGCCCAAAGTATTACATAGCTGTTAGTAATGTAACATGTGGGTTACCTCATTCAAAACAACTGAACATGTATCAAACATACAATCCAAAATCAGTAAACTTTGCACTGGCCAGATTGGAACTTCTTGTTTGTACAGTGTCTGTAAACAGGTTAAATTATTAGGAGCTGCTTTTAAATGCTGGTACAAACGAGAATTACAGGTTTAATATTAAATACACATTTATAACTGAGTTTGTGTTTTCAAAATATATATTTATACAAAACTAATATTAAATCACATTTTATGAAGTTGGTCATACTGGTGTGTACACGTATTTTAAAATATGAGCTGTTTACAGTATTCTTGAACTCTTTGTGTTGGGTTTGTAATTTTTGTGATGTTAGGATTTGTAACAGTTTATCTGTTATTTAATTACTAATTATTAATATTATTAAATATAAAAATATTGATATGGTGACAGTAAGAAAGAAAGAGAATGTGTGGAAAACAATTCTCAAGATTGAAAAATGTTTCTGAATTAAGTTTTTCAGTTTACAAGGATTTTAAATGTTTGAAAGTATGTCAAGTTTAAAAAAGGTTACGGTAAGAAAATTTTTATTTCTGAGACTTAGATGAGCTGAGCTACGAGAAATACTAAAGTTTCACTGAAGTAGATTGGGAGGTTTAGAACTGTTTGGATCAATGGATTATATTAATTCACAAAGTCACAATGTTGAGTCATTGAGAAACAAGGTAGTAAAACCAATAAATCTGTAGAAAGACGGAGAAATCTAAATCTGCATGAATGTACAGGAACAAGATAATCCGTCTGGGACAAACTGGAGAGTTTCCAGTATTACAAAACAAGAAATACAAAATCGAATACTTTACGTAAAAGAAAGTGTGCAAGAATCATTTGATAACGTATATTAAAAATTATATTAGAGTATACTAGAGGGTTACAAACAGATGAATGGTTTGAATCAACAAAAGAGAGAAACTTAAAATTAAATTCATAACAGAAGAACACGATTCACAATTTACAATAGTGATATAAGAACATTTAGCAGAGATGAAATTTGCTATTTAGATTGTCTTGTACATTTAAGATAAAAAGAAAATTACACCAGAACACGTAGATGTTTAATTATTTTTTAAAATTATATTCTGTTTTAGGAGTAACCTTTTATTTATTAACATACCTTAATTTCCTTCTTATTAGTTTTTTTTTCCTTTGTTGTCAGTTACAGGTGACTGAAGGTACACTCATGACACAAAATATATTTAATATGTCGTGCACACAACCATATTCAGATTTAAAAATACAAATTTATTATTATTTATTGTTAGTAATACTATATGACAGTATGGATGACTCAGTGAGAAAAATTCGAAAGCTATAATTTGTACCGAATTTGAGACGGCTAGAACAAAGGCGACGGGACATTCAATGTCCTAACCACTCATTAGTAAGTGTAGGCTCGTTTGGTTCGCATCATTTTATAAGGTTTAAAAAACTTGTCACTGGTTGTGTCAATTCTCTCCTATCCAATATTACTGGATAACGGAAGGAGATGTGTACTGTTATAAGTAAAGGAAATATATATTTTAACCTAATACAGATTTTGGAATTTATAAAATCTTGAAATCTGTGGAATCATAGATATAATTAATGGTAACTTTATTTTAAATTTAGAAAACATTTGTTGTCCATTTTTGTTTATTGTTTATCCTACTTGTATATATAATACTCTTTCTTTGTTCAATGTATTTACATTTAGATTCTTTTCTCTATTGCTCTAGGTGTGATCCAGTGGATTGTGAGGTAGGTGTTCTTTGTATCATGTCTTTCTGTTAGGGATCCTTTGTGTTGATTATTGTAGACGTAGAATGACGTTATGGTGTTCCTATTGGTTGAGATTGTTGGATGTGTAATACAAGTAATTAATATATGCTTTAGTCTCAACTTCAATACTATTCTTTATTTATGTTCTAGGTGATGGTTGTGTTTCATTCCACTGCTTTTCAATTTATTCAAGCATGGAGCTAATTATCTGTTTGTGGCTATTATTTTTATTCTCTGGATCAAGTTGTAGTAAACTGTAAATTAATTGTCGACATTAAAAATGGTTTGACATTACATTGATAGTATAGTCTGCCTGAGCTGGTTTCTTATACTTCTATTCAACAAAAAACATGGTAAATGAATGTAAAGAAATCCATACATACTAAAATAATAAAATTTACTTAATGGAATAAAATTTAAAACACAAGTTCTCTTAAATAGTACGTTCATTATTCAAACGCGTTTCAACGACAAAGTAGTCATCTTCAATGATGCACGAACTACTAACTAAACTATAACTAACTGGTATAACTTGCATAAACCGTGGGTGAAATAATGTCCATGATAGATTTTACCCTTCTTATAAATAAAAACAAATATAAAAAATACTGAAGCCTTGCACAAAAAAATTCTATCAAATAGCACACTAAGCGGAACGAAGTCAAACATCTCCATTTGCTTTTTGATTAATCACTATTATATTTTGAGAATTTATTTTAGAAACAGGATAAAATAAATTACATTAAATTATAATAAGTTGAAACATACAGATACTATTAAACACCAATTCAAATGTTTAGATTTATAATAATTGTGTTTTGGAAGTCCAGACTAATATTATGATCAGAGCTCTATTTTTCAATCTTTTATGTAAATGCATTACAAAACATATTTAATTTTATTTATACGAAAAATAGCCAACACATATTCCTGTTTCTAAATATAATATTTTCATTTGCTGTTCAAATTAAATCCATGCATATGATTTGTAAAGGTTGCATATGATTTTTGTCACCCTGAAAATAATTATAGCAATTATTTCTCGAATGGTGATGCAACATATTGTGTACAAAGGACTTTAGTTTAACGCTTAGAACACCACAAAAACGGGGAGGATCGTCCTCAAACAATTCTGGAGAAAAAGACTTTAATACTGTCTAAGAAATTTATTACCCGTGAACCCTTTTCTTTAGTGGATGAGTTTATTAACCGCAGGCGGTAAACTGTACCTCGTTGTTTCTGTCGTACGTAATTAAAATTTTGTTTTTATACGTTGATATTTTTACTATTTTGGATAGTAAATGGTTTAATTGCTTAATTACTGTTTAATTGTAATGATTGAGAGAGTTATTATCTAATTAAAATGTTTTAAATAAAAATTCGACATCACTTAGTTCAAGTTAATTTTTAAAACTTTTAAGAAACTAGTTAAGTATTTATTAAGTGATAAATTTTACATTTCGTTCATTCTTTTTGTGACAATTGGTTTCTTACTGAAGCCTTACGTAAAAATGAAATATTTTATCACCTACCCTTTTGTGAGGAAAAGAGTAAGGCTAATTCGATTTTAAATGGAGATTGGAAAATAATTATGAGATTTTACAAGCACAGTTTTAATACATCAAATTTATATATAAAGGCCAGTGTCTAAAATTAAGGGAAATCAAATAAACAAATATATAATAACACATAAAAATTCAAAATGAAATAGTCAAAATCCGTAAAGTTAAATAGGAAAATGTACCTGAATAACATGATATTCAAAAATTCATTCATTAGAAAGATTACATATTTGTTAATTCAACTTTACTTACTTGATAGTTGAAAAACAGACATCAAAATATTGTGCTCTATAAATAAAATACAGCATGAAAATGTACTACCACTCATCGCAAACTAAACATTTAGAACATAATGTTTAAAACATTTGTTAAACTTGACTATCAAAACATAAATGATACTTGCACCACGCTTTGGAAGTTTCAAAAGAACTCTTACAAAAGGATCAATAATGCACTAATTTTTTTTTAATAGAAATTATTCCATAAATACCGATAAAAAAAATTACAAAGAGATAAAATCAATACAAAAATTTAGGTCTCGTAATTTCAAAACATATAAATCAACCAATACCAATATTCAAATTTAGAAACTGGGAAACCTTTAATTAAATACGAAAATAACAAATCAATACTAACTGAGTGCAATTTATTTTTAAATATGTTACCGGCACGTAATTTATATGATATTAAATAGTAAATATATCCATGTGAATTTATTTAAAATATATACAAAAATATAAAAATAAATTCATCAAAAGCATAGCTTTATTACTGTAATTTATCCTTTATATCCCTGGGGAAGTCGGACAAACAAATGATTACGCCCATAGGACCTACAATGTGATTCGTGAATTAAGTAAATAATATAACTATTAGCAATGTAAAATATCAGTGGCCATAAATATATAGCTAAACATTTACACTATTATCAAATCTGAAATTATTTTCATAATGATTGTCAAGATAGTTTGAAATAATTGTTAGTTTATTCTAGAACACATATTGTTTATTTTGACACCCTCCCCTCTTTGTTGTGTGTTTCTTATCCTGAGGGGCCCTTTTAACCTTACATTACTACGTATTTTATTATCTTCGTGTTTTCGAGGAAATCATAACGAAGTTGAGGATTCAGCATACCGATAGTCAGCTAGGGAAAGGATGGTCCAGCCAGTCAGAGTCCCGTTTGGTAAGGCAAAATGCAGTGAGAGGTCAAGAAGTACCCCACAGGCTTTGTAATCGACACATTTTATCAACACGTTGAGTTGCAGCTAGGGAAAGGATGGTCCAGCCAGTCAGAGTCCCGTTTGGTAAGGCAAAATGCAGTGAGAGGTCAAGAAGTACCCCACAGGTTTTGTAATAGACACATTTTATCAGCACGTTGAGTTGCAGCTAGGGAAAGGATGGTCCAGCCAGTCAGAGTCCCGTTTGGTAAGGCAAAATGCAGTGAGAGGTCAAGAAGTACCCCGCAGGCTTTGTAATAGACACATTTTATCAGCACGTTGAGTTGCAGCTAGGGAAAGGATGGTCCAGCCAGTCAGAGTCCCGTTTGGTAAGGCAAAATGCAGTGAGAGGTCAAGAAGTACCCCGCAGGCTTTGTAATAGACACATTTTATCAACACGTTGAGTTGCAGCTAGGGAAAGGATGGTCCAGCCAGTCAGAGTCCCGTTTGGTAAGGCAAAATGCAGTGAGAGGTCAAGAAGTACCCCGCAGGCTTTGTAATAGACACATTTTATCAGCACGTTGAGTTGCAGCTAGGGAAAGGATGGTCCAGCCAGTCAGAGTCCCGTTTGGTAAGGCAAAATGCAGTGAGAGGTCAAGAAGTACCCCGCAGGCTTTGTAATAGACACATTTTATCAACACGTTGAGTTGCAGCTAGGGAAAGGATGGTCCAGCCAGTCAAAGTCCCGTTTGGTAAGGCAAAATGCTGTGAGAGGTCAAGAAGTACCCCGCAGGCTTTGTAATAGACACATTTTATCAACACGTTGAGTTGCAGCCAGGGAAAGGGTGGTCCAGCCAGTCAGTTCCCGTTTGGTAAGGCAAAATACTGTGAGAGGTCAAGAAGTACCCCACAGGTTTTGTAATAGACACATTTTATCAGCACGTTGAGTTGCAGCTAGGGAAAGGATGGTCCAGCCAGTCAGATTCCCGTTTGGTAAGGGAAAATGCTGTGAGAGGTCAAGAAGTATCCCGCAGGCTTTGTAATAGACACGTTTTATAAGTACGTTGAGTTGCAGCTATGGAAGGGATGGTCCAGCCTGCCAGAGTCCCGTTTGATGAGGCAAAATGCTGCAAGAGGTCAAGAAGTATCCCACAGGGTCTGTAATAGACACATTTTATCAACACGTTAAGTTGAAGCTAGGGAAAGGATGGTCCAGCCAGTCAGAGTCCCGTTTGGTAAGGCATGATGCTATGAGAGGTCAAGAAGTACCCCGCAGGCTTTGTAATAGACACATTTTATCTGTACGTTGAGTTGCAGCTATGGAAAGGATGGTCCAGCCAGTCAGAGTCCCGTTTGATGAGGCAAAATGCTGTAAGAGGTCAAGAAGTATCCCACAGGCTTTGTAATAGACACATTTTATCAGTACGTTAAGTTGAAGCTAGGGAAAGGGTGGTCCAGCCAGTCAGAGTCCCGTTTGATGAGGCAAAATGCTGTAAGAGGTCAAGAAGTATCCCACAGGCTTTGTAATAGACACATTTTATCAGTACGTTAAGTTGAAGCTAGGGAAAGGGTGGTCCAGCCAGTCAGAGTCCCGTTTGATGAGGCAAAATGCTGTAAGAGGTCAAGAAGTATCCCACAGGCTTTGTAATAGACACATTTTATCAGCACGTCGAGTTGAAGCAATATTAAACATCATACTTGTACACTATTAATAAAACAGTTCTGTCAATAAAACTATTTCCAGTTTAACGATGATCCCGTTACAGAACAAGATGGAGTTACAACGAAGTCTTCACTCTAGGGCGCCATGATAGAAATATATTGAAATCATTTTAAAATATAAAATGATGGTTCGTAAGTATCCATAAACACATTAAAAAAAATATTATAAACTGTCCGTAATTTGAACATAACACTAGATATGGACTGGCCAGGTTCAAATTTATAACTTGTGTTCCTAAAGTTTTAAAACACGGACTAAATTATTAAATTACATAAATAGTAATGTCAACAATATTTAAACGATATCATTAGTTCAATTTTGTTGCTTTTTAAAAGTAAACTTATCATTACTATAATCGGCATTATTGTTATCAACAAACAAATCGTCAATTAAACATCTAAAACAAAAGATGCAATTACACACACACAATCGCATTACACCTACTGTCTTCAGAATTAGCATACTAAATGTAAATTCAACGCTACATAGCGTGTGTTTGAATTCGTTAAGTAACTATTGTATATGATTAATTTGAATGTACTATACGGCTTCGCTGCATGAATGAATTGCTCCAATTAAAACGGCAACGAAGAATATTTCCAATCGTAACGTTAGGCACGCTATGTTGATGTGTTATTGTTGACCTAATAACAATACATGCATTGTCTTCTTAGTACATATATAACTCGGGTCGAGAAACACCATTTGTTTAATGATAAGTTTTCCTTGTTAGAGATTATATGAGAACGTTATTGTGAATATTTTGAATTATTATTGGTACTAAACAATCCCAATAATGTAGAATAACTCACTATTGGATAAATATTTTTAAAAATCAAAAGGCAAAAATGCTATTTTGACATTAACACCTGTTTACACGTTTGATCCAAATATTTTCGAATGTAATTCTAGCATATTCATAACCTACAACCTTATAAACACAGGAAATAATATTTACTACAAGTTGGTAGTATTATAGCATAAACTAAATAAATATCTATATAACCTAAATTAAACCATTTTACATACATTACCAAAAGTGCAAAATTTCGGTTCGTTTAAAAACATAACATCATTTTTTTATCTTGTACAGTATATACGATGAACGGGAAATAGCCAAGATAATAGCTATATAATAGAGGCTTGTATTCCCTGCACCACCGCTGTGCAATGTATTTCATTATAGGTGCAAATAAAACCGACCTTCCATTAATTTTATGTGAGTCAAAATCTAAAATCTCTGACTTTTAACTTTCTCTTCTTGGCATTTCTGAAAAGTGATATTATTTTATTAAAATATCCTTAAATAAAACCCATATCTCCTTTTGAAATGCAAATTTTGTTGTTAAAATTGTAAATCTTTGCACGGGAATACGATAGTATAAAGCGTAAAAAAAGTAATTGCAGTATAATTTACTTTAAATTAATTCTTTTAAAGTTGATTTCCATTTTAAGGATCAACAGGATCTTATAAAATATTAGCATATAAACAAACTTTGCATTTTAAAATTATTAATCAAAAATTTTTAGGTTTTAAATTCAAGTTAATCAATAACTGAACAATTATTGGGCAGATATTGTATGCATATTATTTTATGATAATATAAGAACACGTTCAAAGTTTTAATACATGACGGATCAAAAATTTAACAAATAGATTGCACGCCAGTTACAGGTTTTTCAACAATTTTCTTAGTAAAAAATGTTTTTCGTAAAAGTGATATTTTAACAAGTTATTTTATAACAAACCGAAAAAAAAATATTTTGCAAGTGTTTAAAATTTGTTTACAAGTCTCGTAATCTCTCTGCCACAAATCATTATTTTATGAATTACATATAATTTGTTTGTAGTGTTAATTTGATTTAAATCAAATTCGCCTAGTTTTATACTTAAATTGATTGTATTAATAATAATATAATTATTACGGTTATATATAAATACTGATAACTGTATTATCACGCAGTCTTAACTTTTAGGTTTAGTCTCGTTATCAGTTATCTATTGTTTTTAACATTCATCGGAAAAAATAACATTTATGATAGGTTTTGTGTTTTGATACAACAATGCGAAGGTAAGTTATAAAAAACCGACAATAACTTTTTCTTTTAAATAAATACTGAGCTTGACTTGTGAGATAGGATGCTTGATAGAATAAAACTCGAATACAAATATTACGTTTATTTATTCAAACGAGTTTCAACGACAAAGTCGCCATCTTCAATAATGCACGACTACAATAACTTATAGTTGAGTTATTGTAGGACATACTGAAGATCGCAAATTTGTCATTGAAACGTGTTTGAATAAATAAAAGTACTATTTGTGAAAATTTGTATACAAACTTTATTCTATTAAATATTCTTATACAAATTAACAAACACGAATACAAGTCTAAAATAACAAAGTAGTAGACTGGAAATGGCAAATAGAAGAAGTTACAAGTGAAATGCGATCTTATCAAGTTGTTTTACAATAATTATAATAAAGAACAGTAATTTTTGGAATTTCAAACTTATGCGCATTTCAAAAACACAAAACAAACCAAACAATTTATGTTTTGGAAAACAAAATGTTTTAGTACTCAGAAAAATAACACTAGTTAATTATACGATGTAAATGAAATATTTCTTAGAGAAAGTTGCTGAATGTGCATGTATCCTTGATCTAGAATAGTTTTACTACAAAAACACACAAAATTATAAGCGGAGAAGCGTGGGGAAAGTAAACTAAACCTTTAGGTCATTTATAAAAATATAACATTTAATAAACTTTTAATTATGAGTGAGTATTATGAGTAAGTAACTTATTTTTAAAATATTCATAAAATTTAATTTGATTTACAAATGTATCCATTATTTTTGTACTTTAAACACACCATACATAACAATAAGTTCTTATTGATTAAAAAAATAACATTCACATTTGTTGAAATTAAAGTCATTTTTCAAGAACTAAATATATATATATATATTTTATATATATATACGGGGTGGTAATAAAGTCCGAAGACAGTTAAATATTTTAAAAAATAATGTAGATAGAGCTACAATACTTGGAACAAAGTTACAGGGCATAAAACTCTATTTTAACACATATTCAGTGATCCAATAACTCTTCAGGGGGACGGCCCACAAGGAGTCGGAAGAAAATCTTAAATGGAAGCATAGGTTGATATGCACATCAAATTAAAGGTCTTTATTAGTAGAATACAATGCCACAAACCCGACATCAAACAGACAACCGAGTCAAAAATGGCAGCACTTCAAAGCTTCCTTGAATTTGCAATTTTAGTTAAATTAATAAAGTGATGGATTGTTTCCATATAAGATTTTCTTCCGACTCCTTGTGGGCCGTCCCCCTGAAGAGTTATTGGATCACTGAATATGTGTTAAAATAGAGTTTTATGCCCTGTAACGTTGTTCCAAGTATTGTAGCTCTATCTACATTATTTTTTTAAATATTTAACTGTCTTCGGACTTTATTACCACCCTGTATATATACACGCGTCATTTTAACATAACATGACCTTTCGGTGTGTTAAAAAAATCGTATCGTATTCCAAATGGTTCCTTTTTAATGATAATGAAATTGTTTAACTGGGTATAAAATAGTGTGTTTCGAACTATGGTTGAACTTTTTTTTAACAGAAAAAGACAAATATGTTAAGTTTTATAGTACATGTTACCATGACAAGTCGAAGTCTCTATTCCATACATTCTCCTTTTAACGTACCATTTAAAAAAATATCCATATTTATGTACGAGTATTTTATTAATGTTATATTTTAGTCAAACGAAAAAATTTTCGAGCGGGCCAATTTTCAAATATCGTGTTTGTGGATTTATATTTTTACTTTAATTCATTTGGGGTCTAAAACCATGACTTAGAGAAATTTAAATATATATAATATGGTTCGATAATATATCATCTAACAACTTTATTTAATTCTTACATGGATAATATATACTTTTTTTCTTTTTTTTTAATTATATTTTATTACAACTAAGTTAAATACAACCTAACAGGCAATTTATTCTGAATACATGGTTTTAACAATGATATGGTTCACCCAGCACTAGTTCATTAAACAGAGTCCAGTTTTAGTCTCGCACCAAGTCAATGGGCTTTGTCAGCCTTCGCAGGTCCTTGCTGGCATTGAGGAGAGGGAGCATTTTTATATTCTCATGAGCTTTCAGTCTCTTACTGTGTCTTAAGGAGCATACCTTAATTTCCTCAGCCACGGTATTGATTTTTAAGTCACGATGGATGTTGTCGCTCCTCACATACCATGGAGCATAATATACTTCAATATAATATTTATGACGTATACATTACTAAGATAACGCATTAAAAAGTACTTTAACCAAATTTTCGTAACCAAAATTAATTTCTAATTCATAATGGTTTATATCATTGGTGAAAAACTGTTTAAATTGTACTTTCTCTTATATTAAACATTAACACCTGAATTATTGTTTTTAATATAAAGCTAATTGGTTTGATTTCCACTCCAAAAACAACGGATTCATGAATATATCTTCCTCGTGTAAAATGTATAATTTATATCTTAAGTATTTGAGAGTGTAACGATATATCATATTCCCTACAATAAGGAAGTTTCAACTTAGAGAAAATTGAAGCAATTCTTCTTGTTACATATAGACAGCTTGATTACGCCTCTACTCTTGTTTTATTGTTTAACTTGTATTTCCGCAAATAATAAATCTTTGGCTACAATGTTACACATTTATGATCAACCTAATAATACAAATTAGAATATGTTAACCCAGAATAATGATATTTGTAGTAAGTGTTGAATTAATAAATATTTAGTCTTCTTCAGAAACTACACGAGCAAAGGGTTAATATGGTTGAATTAAAATTATATTTTATGTCAACCAAATGCCCACATTTAACATGAATTTATGTTGAAAATGGTTGCACTTACTAGATGTACTAGATAATTTATAATTTCCTTGTAGAATCAAATATTGACATTTATCAACAGTCTTAGTAGGGCAACATTACACTAAGATCGCTTTATAGGTTTATTTTAATCTAATTTTTGATCTCACGAAATTATTAATAATTGAAGAGTTGGTCAATGTAGTGAAAATAAATGTTATTGGGGAGGAACTAAGAATATTCTTTCTATCCGAGGCTTGCATTAATTTTGTAACTAATGAAACAGATTTTTCTGTTACAGTCAAAATATTGTTGTTAGTTATTAACGTTGTTTTCATCTGATGTTGAGTGTTGTCATTTTTCATTGGAATGTCACAAATATTAAGTTGTTTTAAACAGTTATGATGGGGCAGAAAACACCAAAATTGGTGTATATTTTGTAGTCATTATGAAAATCGTGTTAATTATTTTTTCCTCAACTAAAATTCACCAAAAATACTTCTTACACTTCAATATTTAAGACTGCAATTTTTTTCTATAAGACAATATTCTCCTTTTCTAAAATTGAACTTTTGTTTCTTAATTCAATTCAAGCTTAACCATGATTCCTTAAAGTTAAATCTTTGGCCATTTAATTGTAGTTATTAGTTGCCACATCTTTGTTAAAAGTAAAGCTTGTATATTGTTTCTCAAAAAAAGCACAATTCAGAACATTCCATATATCCCCAAAAGATAAAACTATGTTCATAGATCATTATCTCAATAACAATATTTCTGAATACATATCTTAACTTTAAAACATATATTAAGAATATGTCCAATTAAGATATTTAAAAAAATCAAAATCATTAAAGAGTGTTAAATTCACCTTCTTTCAGGTCTAGCAATTTTTTTAGTTTAGCATATTATTTTAAAATTAATTAGAACAGCTGATATAACTTGTAATTATATATATATATATACAAGTTATACTGAAAAATAATCAAATGAAATAACATTTTTACTCATATAAAATAAGTGTAAACAAAATTAAACCCACACAATACTAATTTAGAGAATATGTTTTTACAAATAACCTATTTATATAAGCGTATCAAAATTTAAAAATACACTTGTTGCGACGGTTTGGAAAAAGCCAAACGTCTCAAGTCCATTTAAAACAAGTTAAATTCCCGCGATAAAGCCTAGTGGATGAGGGACGAGGGGGAGCGATGACGTCACGGCAACAGGTGTCGAACACTGCATGTTGAATCGTGTACAGTCGTTTCGTCTGGTTTCTTATTTTATTAAAATATTAAATTATTAAAATAAATTAATGTACAGTAGAATCAACCGATTAAGAATATCAAAGAATAAATTTAAAAGTAATTAAAACAAAAAAGTTATTCAAGTTTTTATAGGGGCTCAAAAACCTAAAATTTGGAAAATACTTAAATTCAAAATTCAAAAAACGTAGAGTCATAACTCAGAGGGGAACTAATAATAATCATAAATAAAAAATATGAATTAATAATAATTAACAGGTGAGAATGGACTTAGAAAGTCATTCTTGGGGAGTTTTTTGGAATTTTTGAGTTGAAGGGGGGATCATTTAAAAAATAATAATAAGTACTATTGTAGAGACCACAATAGGGCACAATAATATGTACTTAGAATCAAATTTGAGAATAAAATAAGGGAGATATAATAATTACAAAACGTAAAACTTCAAAGCCCAAAAGCGGGTAAATTAAACGTTAAAGGGGTAAAGTAACATGATAATTATATGTATCTAGCCTGTAAAATTGTAAAACATCAAAGCAGAAGTAATAATATATAATGGGGGGGGGGGGTTTTATGAACATAAACTCATACGACACAAACTTAAGGACTTCAAACGCGAATAACTCGACAACCAAACGAGTTATGTAAAAAGTAAAAACATAGTTTTTCGTCGTAGTAGAAGAGGAACAAGATTTCGTCAAAAGAATTTTGAGAAAGGACTTATCTCAAAATTTGAAAAGGAGAAAAATCAAATTTCGGGAAAAGGGCGATAACTCGCGAACGAAGCGTAGTAGAGCGATGAATCAAGTTCCACAAGACCCACAAGATGGAAAGGAAGAAGAATCCGAAAGGAACTTTAAAATCGGTTCGAGCGTTCGAAAGTTATAGCGAGTTGAACGAAAAAACGTCAAAAGTAGAGATTTTCATGCAAAAACATGAAAAGTTGCGCGCGCATCTTCAAGCGGAGTCTAAAGTCAGAAACATCATGTTGCCAACTTGGATCAAAGATAACGTTAAAGAAAAAATACTATAAATTATTAATTAAAAGGTGTTTTAATTAATAATAAAGGGAGAAAACTATTCATTAGTCAAAAAATAGGACTAATAAAATATATAGTGAAATTATTTCAGACCAAAAGGGCCTGAAAACACATAATATATGGAAAATACCTTTTTCCCAAAAAGGGAGGAAAATTGGCTCCAGAAAAGTGGATTAATTCCCACTGACAGGGAGACCGAGATTTAACCGTCGAAAGACGGTTACTTTTGATTTGGAATCGACGCTGAAAGGACGTTTCTTCTGCAACCGACTCTGAGCTGAGAGGAAGATTCAACTGTCACTCTACTAATTGGACTTAGAATAATTTCAACTTTAATCGATCTTCAAGGCGACTTAGAAGAATTCGATACCAGCATTCAACTACATAGCAGCTTACAGACTCTGGATAGAAAACATCACATCACCGTCATCCTAAATATACAACAAATTCCAAATCCAACTAGAACTTCTATTAAAGTGTGAAGGTATCTTATACTTAAGGAATAATTCGCAAATATTAACTTCTTTTTAAATATAACGTCATTAGGGGAATTATTAAAAATTAAAGTCATTTTAAACCTCTGCTTTGGTGTTGAAAATTATTAATAATTTAAATACGACTTTTTCAGTACAGGAAAAACTGTTTGTGGTTCTGTCTGAAAAGTCAAGCGTTTTTATTTTGTTTAAGATATAGAAAATATTACATTAATTAATTTTGTCAAATAAATAAATAGTTGTGTTATTGTTCAATTAAATTGTTTGGTGTGATTAAAAAAGTTTTGAATATATAATTTTTCTGTGCAAAAGAGAAAATAATATACAAATAATTCATTTCTAAATTTTGTTGTGTTTTTAATATATATCCATTCTGTGTATGCTATTAACCTTGTTTTAACATAAATTTTATATATGTGCTCTGGTAATATAATTTGAAAATTTTAAAAGTTATCATCAGAACTTAAGAGCCGATTTCTCCCAAAAGGCACGACCTTGGAGAGAGAGAGAGTTAATCTAAAAAGAGTTAAATAATCGAGCATTGAGATAAAATTCAGGGAATTTTGCGTTAATTAAAATTTAGTAAGTTTATGAGGACAAGCTCATACTTATTAGAGCCAAGAGTTGCAAAATCTTTGATTTAAAAAAGTAAAAGTGAGCACCTTGGCCTTGCCCGCGCTTGCTCTGAAAAGAAAGGTGGTTCGCCCAGTCGGTGGTGATCGTACAGCGAGTTTAAGAGTTCGTGATAATAGTGTTCCAAAAAAGGGAACAAGAATCTTAAATAAGTGAAGTCAGACAAAGCGAGACGCAGCGTGGCAAGTGGCGTTACAACGTGGGGCAAGAAGAACCCTACTCGAACCCACTACCGAAGCTAGTCGCGGCGCGGCATTGTCTTATTTTATCTTAAATTTAATCAAACTTTTGTTTTAAAAAAGAATTTTCCTGTCGTTAATCAGTTGTCAAAACTACAACAATATTTATCACCATAACAAAAACAACACACGTATATAAAATTAAATTAATTAAGCATCGAAAAACCTAGGTAAAACCGAGTCAATTGAGGGTCAAACACACACACACACGCTCGCACACATAACTTTCATGTCTAAAACAAGACATCTCCCCGTTTTATTTCTTACAGTAGTATTTTTTTATTATTTTTTATTACGTTTTAATATGTACATAAACGCACAATATAAATTATTACAATCATGAGATAAAATTAATAAACAGAAAATTACGCAGTGGTGATAACTAAACCGTAATAAAGACCTGTGTAAAATTAAATAGTGTTAAACAATGTTTTTAGAACTTTAACATTCTGTTTTCCTCTCTGCAAAAGAGATGTTAGAGAATAAACAGTTACAGACATTGAGATCAAATAAAGATGCAAGGAAATCTTGATGTAATTAAAGATATTAAAATGACTTCCTTTAAAAGCGAAGTCAAGAAATTTCTTTCTTTTTATGAGCACAAAGAACCCATTCTTGGCGTAATTTTTGCTCATACTATAACTGAAACGTAAAAATAAAACGCATTTATTTGGAACTACAAAACCAAATAAGTCTTCAACGTAGAGTAAGAAGCAACTGCTTCCATAGCCATTGTTCTGTATATATTAAACAAACCCTCGGAGTTTCTAGTTAAACATTTAACAAAAACTACTCTCCATTATTTAAGCATAAGAAAGAGTAAATTGTTTACATCAATTCTACAGTTATTCACATCCATAATTTGTTAGTAAGTACGAATACGATAACGGGAGAGTTTGTCTAGTATCACTTGTAATGGGAAAGTTGTCTAACATCACTCCCTGTTTTGTGCCTATGTCATGTATTATATATATTGTGCAACGGATGGCAAAAAAATGGCTAGCCAGCCGTTTGATGAGTCTAAATATAAGTTAATAAAAACTATAACTAAACTAAATATTATATGATGTTAAATTAACTTAATTTTGTATTAACAAACTAAATTAACACCTCAAACAAGGTTTGGGAATAGTTTGAACTGACACAACCCGAAAGTGTTTGTCTACTTTAAACCTAAATGTATTAAGTTACGGTTCCAAACATTAATCCAGTTAGCGGTTACCCAAACATGGGTCACACGGCCCTTTCTAAAATGCCCTAGCCAGTCATTATCCACTCGTGTCAGGCACTTGATTACTCATAAAAAAACCCGAGCGTCTGCCATGAGTTCGTCGGCGCACTTTATTCTGCCTCTTGATCACGTGGAGGGGAAAACATGAGTTAGAATCCTATAATGCTCCTTCACTTTCTGGCAATAGGCAATACGCAACACTTCGAAGTTATTCAAGAAACCAAGAGATGATGAAGCGGGGCGGTGATGGAATACATCACAATTGTAAACTAGTTTATTCATTTAATCTTTCAATAGAGTTTCCTTTTCTTCAACAATGCTTTTTCTTTGATTCGACCTTCTTCAAACACCATACTATAATGTTCTTCAAAGAGATATAAGAAGTAATATATATATATATATATATATATATATATATATATATAAAACACTTACATATTAAGACTATTACAAAACGATTTACTTGTCCTGTGAAAAACTCTTTCACAAAACTAGAATATTTGCATGAAGCTTATTTTTACAATGTATATAATAATTATGTTGGAGATTATATATAGTACGATGACGTAGCAGAAGATTCACTTTCTGACAAATCATTCGTTTGTATTTTTCTGCAGTTTTCAAATCTGGTTTAATTTTGAATCTACTGTAGAATAAAATTGAGCCCTTATTTCCGAAACTGAACTACAATTATAAATAGAGTTTAAAATATATATTTATATATGAATGGTTATAAATACCTTGTTTGTCAAACAATCCTTATTTTTTGTGCGACATGTTTCGCCGTTACACAGACGGCATTATCAAGCTGCACTTTACAAACACAAGACACTAAATATTAACAACATTTATCAACACTAAAAAAGAAGAAGTTATTCTTGTACATTTGTACACGTTCACATGTTACTCCAGCTGGTTCTACTACTTGACCTTGTTTGACAAACAAGGTATTTATAACCATTCATATATAAATATAACAATCCATTAGGCTACAATGAATTCTAAGAGTTTAATATATCCTTTTAAGTCTCACTATTTAACTCTTAATCACGTTTCAGCTAAGTTACTATACATCTTCTCTAATTACATAACAGATGTTGCCTACATGTTTTCAGAACAATAGGACGTGAATTTATAGTAATAGTAATTAATCAATAGGACAACTCGGAATATTTAATTTTAAACTATTCCCACATTATATTTTCAATTTTTTAATTCTCTACTTACACAGCCCTTTCCTCCATTTTCTCTTGCCAAGCTATCCGTTTCTTTAAACTCTCTCAGTACATTGTTTATTCAAAACTAATATATACATGATTATTTTTAATTTTATACCAATCAAAGTAAATTTTTTAAACATAATTTATTCTGACACAACTATTTATTATCAATGCAATTTAAATGAAGTATTTTTATAATAATATAACCTACAAATACATTGTTTCGTGAATACTATGAGTTTGTTTTGATGTGTCAATTGGATCTAAGTTATGTTTCTATGTAGGCGAACTTAGAAAAGTAATTATGTTTGTATATAACATTGCCTTGTATGAACTGCGATTAAGAGAAATGTTAACTGTAAAATTAAATCTCGAAGTTATACAAAGGGAATACGATGCAAGAATAAGGTTGACTATGCCTACAATAGCATATTAAATAAATCATACAAGTTAATGTTTGGACACACGTGATTCAATCAGCAGGACACTGCACGTAGCCCACGAAACAAACCGAATTAAAGCTATCCAAACTTATTCTAGCTAAGGATTGCCTTACGTGATGTACTTACTCAGGGAAATTTGTGTAGATGATAGTAAATCAAGATTTGATAAAATGCTGCTGCATTACAAATAACATCATGACGTTAGGCCTCATACAGAGAATTAATTAACGCACAATGTTAAAAATCGACACTTTATTCTATAAAATTATATAAACTTCTTCAAAACAACGTCACTTATCACTTCCACTATATCACTATATATATATATATATATATATATATATATATATATATATATATATATATATATATATATATATTGTTCTTTAAAGGCGAAAAACTCTCGTTTATCATCGCCTTATAAAAAAAGTAAGAGAAGAACATAAAATAAAGACCTTTCTAATAGCATCAGGGTTGGAAGAGGACAAGAATAGTTCAAGAGAGACCTGTTCAAGCAAGACCACTACATGTCACATGGTAGGTTTAAGATCACACCACTGCAATACAATGTATTGGTTTTATGTCCTACGGTAGGTGCAAAACTAATACACGTTGCAAGGTAAGAAAGTAAATATGGAAATTGTTACACTGCACTTTCAAATTGTACGAAATAAGCGATAATGGTACTGTTAGGAATATATTTAATTAAAACTTATGTTAACTAGAATTATATCATACAAAGCTCAGAATGACCCAACTATTGTGAAAGAATTGAAAAGTGTTGAAATGCTTGACTTGCAACGAAAGTAGAGCACCAGAAGCAACGAGAGATATATAAGCAGCCGTCACAATGTGGAGGGGATCTTTTTTGGAGCTTGGGAGATACCGGCCGCGTCGCGAGCCGTGGTGGAAGATAGCCCAGGGAGCTTGATTTTAGGACGAAAGGACAAAAGGAATTGTCTGAATTTGAAACTCTACAAAGGTGAGCAAGCATTGATATATGAAAGCACTTGTAATATCAGTAATTTCAATTAACAAAAGTAACAATAGTTGGAATACTTCTGGGCGTTGAGTGATGAATATTTACTTTTGACTATTGTAGATATGATCGTGGATATCTGTATTAGAGATTGTAATGTGTTTTAATTCCACTATTTTATCATTGTGTATTGCTCTTTATGTATTGTACTTAATTGTAAGTAAAATAGATGTAAATTCAGGTTAATAATAAAGATTAATTAGTATACTGAACCTCTGATTTTTTAATGAAAAAGAAAGAACCCAGGCAGTTTAGAGAAGCCGTTCCTAACAGTACATATAGGCGCAATTATACCTGCAATAATATTTCAATAGAAACTGTTTTATAAAGTTGAAATTTAGAAATTTATTAACTCCATTATTTAGTTAATAAACTTGATCGAGTAAATTTACAAAAGTTAATATGTTTACAGTTTGAAGAATATTTAAAAATAGTTGTAAATAGACTGTTTGAGATATATTGTGCTCACACAATCATGCGGGAGCACACGCACACATACATACACACATATGCACTCACATTCAAAAATACTCATTAAATGAACACTGAAAACATGTTCTGGTGATCATTGTGCTCATTGATACTGCCGAGTCCCACTATTTGTTTTGACAGCGATACTGACATAAGCGAGTGAAACGCAAAACAATTATGCATTCAATTGGCTACAAAGTATCTGATACTTAAAGTTAGTCTTAATACATTGCAAATAACCATTTTAATAATCCTGTAAATGACATTTCAAAGCAGAAATTTATATTTTATTATAAAAATGGTTTCATTAAGTTATGGGTATATTCACTCATCATATTTTATGAAATTAATTATTTTATTTTTACATTAAATGCACGAGAAAATAATACTTGACCACGACAAAATAATTTAAATTTGTGTCCGGGTCATCTGTAAATAACGCCGATAAACTCAATCATGAAAGTTTCAACTTCGGCCGTTATTAGTCGGCCCATGTCAGATTATGTTTATTTCAAAAAAGGTAAATGACACGTAGGTTGTTAAATTCAGTTCTTGATTGTTGTTATTTATAGATTCATCATCGCAATGTTTTTGTGTAATTTTAAAATGTAGGGGTATTTTCTGCCACATTATTGACAAAGTATTGAGTTATTACTCCACTCATCCCTTTTCAACTGAATAAAAGCGTTGTTGATTGATTTATTAGTTTAGTTATGAAGGTCCAGTTAAGCTTAATAACGAATTAGATTTACAAGTTTATGTTGTCGGGTTCAATACAAAATATAGACTATTAAGTATTTTGAAACAGGTATCCTCAAATTACGTTTTTAAAATGTGATTTCTTAACGATATATTATAGATAAATATTGTAAATATAGAAAATATAAAATAGCTCTACAAACCCCAATATTAAAGAATGTAGAGAAGAAGATGAGAACATAAATCTTTGAATATAATAATTAGGGAAATTATAGATAACATCATTTGAATATGAGAGACTCCAATGTAATTAGGCCAAATATAATAGTCGACATCAAATTCGAACTCAGTGTACCAAAATATTATGACTTCAGCATTGATCAAGAATTGGAAATGTTGATAAATTTGTAAAACCAATTCCATTTTCATAATTTATATGTCCTCTTAGTTGGAAAATAGAAGAATGGGGTTGAATAAGCAATTTGATTACAGGAATATTGCAAAATTTGTAAGTGTTATGGTAGTTCAGTGATTTAAGTGTTGTTTCTATCATTTAAAGTGGCAAATCAGTTTGTAGGTGTGATTTCCAGTACAAAGATTTGTTCTGTACAAATCAGTTCTTTCCTGTTTGTATTAAGGTTAATAGACCGAAAATTTAAGGAATTGGTTTGAATTAATTTGCATACAAATATATATTATGCACATTTTATTTGTTTTTAGTGTTAACTAAAAATTGTAACATCGGTATGATGGGGTGGTCCGGACACTGTTAACAAGAAATGTTTGTCTAATTGTTGGAAACACTGCTCAATTAAACTTTTACAATAATATATTATCTACAAATGTATTTATATTATTTAAATATAACTCTTATTATAATTCATGTTTTAAATAAGTATCTCATTTTATAAGTACAGATTCAAGATCTGACATTATTAGATTCAGTAGTAATTTATTGTTGTTTACTTCTCCACGAAGGATGATCAATGGAGAAGTATTTGAAATTACTTAATTTAATATTTTCCTAACGCAAATTAATTAATTTATCTACTACGTTCAAAGTAACAATTGTACGAGACCATTAGCATTTATAAATAATGAAACTCCAGGTTAAAGGAACCAATCCTATAAGACTTCAACCGTATTCAATTAACCAATATCTAACTAAAACTTAGCTAATTAATTCGAAATCTATATAGTTGATTTTAGGAAAATAAAATTTGGAAGTCCCCAAATAATGGAAAATGACGTTGCAAAATTATCACAACATTCCAAAACTGATGGAAATTAGTATTTTGGACAGAAACTTAATATACGAACGACATAGAGGTATTTTTAATACGAGTCATTCAGATCAATGTCCACAGACTGATATTTCCGTAAAATAGAAACTTTTTTTTTATTACTTCAAAACTTTCTACTGATAGTTTAAAAAGTTTTATCATCGCTAATAAAACAAAAAGAAGTAGTACAACTAATAAAGCAACATTTTAATGAAATACAAAATTATTTAAAACTCATATTTAACTTTTATAAGAATTAATTTTAATATTGTATACATAATTTTCTAAACTTTAGACGAATATACAATTAAGATGTATAAATCGAATAGTAAACCTTGGTGAGTTTTATAAATTTCTCCGTATGATCAACAAAGCATTAATTTGTTTACTTCAATCAACCCAAACATTTTTTAATTCTTTTTTAAATACAATGTTTCAAATTTTCATACAGAATTACTTTCAGATGTATTATTCCTTATATGAATCCAGTATTGCATGAGTTTTTAACAAGATGTTTTGACAACCATTACATGATAATTGCCTTTGAATGAAGTGTGTATAACATCCTCAGTTAAGAGAGTTTCCTTAGCGCTCATGAATAAATATATATATATATATATATATATATATATATATATGAGTTGACTTTTTTATCAATTTTAGGAACAAAACAGACAGAGTTATTGAAAATTTTGTTAGGGTTTAATTAATTCATTAGGATGAGCCAGTGTGTGTGCGCTGTACGTATATACGTGCTATAAAAGAAATACTAACAACCCTAGCTAAACATCAACAAAACTTCAGACATAATTGTGTTTCAATACTTCTAATAAACATACGACGTATAAGTGATCCCGTAAAACGTTGCGACTATTCGTCACTTGCAAACAAACCGCGTTCTTTTTTAATTGGCTGTTTTATGTGTTGTCGGTAACTCCACCAATGTATTGCTTATTTTTATGTAAAACCTATTAGCTATTACAGTGTTCAAAGGCTAAGCTGTCTTTATTTTATATTCTTTTCTTCCTTTTTTGTATAAGGCAACGATGACTTATTTGGCATTTAATTACAACAACAAAAAAGTTTCGGTTGCTTATTTATCTAGACTCTAATTCGCTTTCCTTTGTGTTGGTAATTTGCTTCGACGGGCCTCATGTTTGTTGAAATTGAGATCCCCCCTCCTTTCATTCTCTCGTGTTGAGAACTTTTCCTTGACAGTCCTATTAGTTTTTCAAGAAAAAACATCTGTTTAGTACGTCATTATAAACAGCATTAATTCCTTGTTAGGATGACCTGTATTAAACCTCTACTTACAAAGTGACTTTATTAAAGTATAATATTCAAATATCTTCTTATTTTGATTTTATTTTAGTTTCCTAACAGTAATCGTATGGTTGTGATCTATATTATTTAATATTACAAAACATAAATATTCAGAGTTTGTAATTTCTAGAGAAAACCTAAATGGTTATTTTAATGAAATAGTTTAAAAAAATTTACAAATAAATGAAATAAATTTTTATAAGCAAAGAAATATATACCAAGTTAGTATTGAACCATTAAGTTATTTTTCAGGAAGAATATAATACATTTTTGATTTGGTTGACTATGTTTTGTAGTATTTAAGATCTATAAGGTTAAAAAAATTCGATAACTTAAAGTTAATATAGGTTGGATTTTGTTGGCAATATTACTATAAAACATTAGAATAATCTAATGCATACAAGACTTAGAAAGTAAAATTAGCTTAGTTGTATCATTAATACACAATACAGTATGCAGCTTTATGATTGTTCTCTGTTTGAAGTTATTTGTTAATGATGGAAGTTAAATTTTATTATTATACATTTGTCGGAGATTTGCCATCATTTGTGTGTTAGAAATCAAAACACGACGTTTCGGGAATAAGAATCAATTATCGTTATCAAGTGACTAAAAACTAAAGAAACATGAAAATAAAAATTAAGACTATGTAAGAAGTAAAATTAAATAAGAATACCACCAACCAATATCTAAGCATGCATCTCATAGCTAAAACTGTGAAGTCAAAAAAACACAATCACGGTAACACACAACTAACGTCAAATACATGTTAACCAGAAGAGTTAACTTTCTCTGAGATGCATGCTTAGTATTAAGGTTGGTGGTATTCTTATTTAATTTTACTTCTTACATAGGCTTAGTTTCTAGTCACTTGATAACGGGAATTGATTCTTATTCCCGAAACGTCGTGTTTATGATTGTGATGAGGTTTGATTTAGTTCAAAGAGATTACTAAAAACCTATAAAGTATTTCTCTTCTAAAGCGTACAAATTCATTACTTTTAACAAACTTGGAGTTATTGAATTTACTTTCGGAGTGTAGTTAAAGTTGAACACATCTACTCCTCCGCATGAATCGTATGAATTGTGTTCATTAACAAAGTTTTTAAAACTTTCCTTTTTCATAATAATATAAATCCTAATACTTTGGTTTGTAGTAAAGGGATCCTTAAAACTAAATTACATTATGCCTTTATAAATCATAAATAAATATTCATCTTAATTCCGATTAATATTGAGTAGGCTACATTTTATTATAGAAATAACGAAAATTTAACAAAGAAGCTAAAGTTAAAAGTATTGTTCAAAATAATATATTTAAGGCAAGAATCAATTATAGAATAGAGTGTCATTTTCTGTAGATAGAATTGTACATAACTATACCAATGAAATACGAAGAAGCTAGTCATAGAACTGAGGGTATATTTTCTAGATTTTGAAATGTTTCGTTCAATTACGTTTAGACACATTTAACCCAAACATGTGACAAATCTAGAAAGGGTCTAAATTGTCAGCCTGTGGGTGAGAATTCTCAGTTCTAACAAGGTTGTTGTCGGTCAATTAACTGTCTAGATATTGGTGACTGATTGTAGAATGTTCGCTTCTGGTGGAAAATTAAAATTTGTAATGGTTGGTTGGAAAATAGAAGTTTAAATAAGTAATAAATTGAGGTTATATTGAAAATCGCCTGGAGACAAGGTAGCAATAACAAAGCTGCCCTTCCGCTTACACCTTAACATAACAAGACCAGTTTGCGATAAGTCTCTGATTACCACAACAAATAAAGGAGTATAGATACATCAAACTCTGCTACTTTGGAAAAATAAATATTTCAAAATTGATTCTTTATTAAATTATCGATTCATAAAACTTTTTTTTTTTTTTAATTTGACCATATTTTTATAATCACGTGTAAATTATTTCACACGCGAAGAGGGAAGACAATACAATTCCCCCATGAAAAATTTTCTCAACAAGCTTGGCAATACAGATGGGCTTTAATTCAAGAATTTAATTTCTAATTCTTATCGGGACGTCTATACATTTTTAAACTTTTGTTTCCACATGTTTTCCAAATTGTAAGATATTTTCCGTTTTGTAATTTAATACCGTAAATATAAATTTTTTTAAGATTTAATTTTGATACAAATATTGGTAGTCCAGATTTGTTTTTAAATACATGTTTTCTAAAGTTATTTGTTTCTTATTAAGATCATCAAATGTGTGTAATGTGTTAATTTCTTTGATGTAATATGTGATTGTGTTTGAAAATTTCTACCCAACCAGCAGACAGCCTAATCAGCTATGCTTTTAAAATGCAATTAATATTGTGATGGAATATTTTTGTTACGAAATAAAGCATTTTTTCATTTCATTTCATTCAATACAATTCCCCCATGAAAAAAAAATTAATTGTACCCAGGGGGATAGCTTGTATTTAATTAACAATAATTAATAGAACATTCTTTGAAAGTTATATTGAAAAGAAGAATTATCCGGCTTATAAAAATTCTAAACATTTATACATTTAATTAATTAACAATAATAAAATATATATCTCACGTTTTAGTTTGAAGGAACTAAATCTAAGAGTTACACGATCTTTCAGATATAAAATAATTTAGAAAGAACATATATACTCCTTTGACTCTCTATGTACACCAGTCTTGAATAAACAAACACAACCAACGAAGCTTTATTTTCAGTCTGTATTTGATGACTTATAGCAAATAAGGATATAAAGCTGTGTTTTCTCTCTAAAAAAATATATTGCAGGCAACTCGCTTCACCCAAAGTGGAAGTAAGTGTTCTTTCATTTTCAAAACATGATCTAATTTTGGGTGGCTTTTAGTAAAAATTTTCATCCCCAATTAAAAATGAGATTATTATAGTAATCGGTAAATAATGGAATAATGGATTTCATTTAAGATTTTTCAGGGAGGTTTTGTAAATGACTGTACAGTTGTGTATTTTTCGTGTTTTGTGTTAGTGGAGGTGTCTAATATATCGGAGGTTTTCACTGTAGATAGCAACCTACTGTGTTAATGATAAGTCGACATGACGGAGTATATAACATGTATCCCTGAAGTTTGCTGTTACTTCTCTTCATACAGCCTCGACCTAAGATTACCTACATTACACCAGGTTACCATGGTAACCATCTCCAGTAGAGTAGGTAAAGATCTCTTGAACTTTATCGTTTGTTTCAATATCATGATTACATGCACAAGGAAATTGTTTATTTTCTTCTAGCATTCTTCGTTTTTCAACAGCAAACGCAGTGAAAATCTATTTCTTGTGACTATTATAATTTAATATTAAAACATAATTTAAATGAAAATGAAAATAATACTATCTTATTTAAATAATAAGAACTCGAGGGATCTTGGCTGGATCGTATAGTATTGAAATAGATCTCTCCCCTTTCTACTATCTTATCACATCTCTCTTAAACAACTCTAGTTCTGTTCCCACCCACAGACGCTCTCGGGAGCTAGAGCTGTTTATTTGTGAATCCTTTTTTTCAAGACAATGATGATATGTTTTACCTCGAAAGAATTTAGCAACGCGAAGTTATTGCTTTCCATTGAAAAAAAACTAGATAAATAAATAGGGGATCATCCTTTCTAAACTATGTTTTACATAAAGTTTATGTTATGTTAATAAATAGCAATAAGTAATAGACAACAAATGAGAATATCATTACTTTATACTTGTCTGTTGAATTAAACAGACTCTCTAGAATTTTTTTATTTTTTCATGTTCCTTGATCGATTCATTAATTTAGAATTCACTAAATAGTATTGCAAAAGCATTATTTCCTATGCAGTTATACGTTATATACAGATATTTTGGTATATTGAATAAGATAAACTTTTGAATTTGTCTCTTGTCATTTATATACTACAAATATCTGCACTTATATATTTAATAATTCTTTATCTCATTATAATAGAGAAATTTGTATTTCATCTCACTTATATATTCAAAAGTACACTTTAATATTAGGAAAGTAATTATAATTTTCTATTATAGTGAGAGTCAGAAATCAATAGGACTGATGTTGTTGGCAGAAGCTCTCTTATCTATGTACTACTTTTTATATATTTTGGTGGAGTTTAATATTCGCGTAATCTTTGCCTTCCATATTATCAGCATTTCTACTTTGATGTCTGGACATTGAATTTCATGTTCTTTACACACATAGTTGTTTGAACTCAACTCGGTAGTACAATGAAAAAGTTACAATTCCTTTTTCTTTCTGTTTCTCCAGTATATATATCTATTAATCTTTGTGTGATAAGCAAGTTGGTAAAATGAAATTGAGTAAATGTAGTAGATTCTGTCACGCGCAATGTATTCAACTTATTAAAGAGGAGATAAATTTAAATGTGAGTGAATATGAAATTTTGAGAAGTCCATCCTGCGTAAAGAAACTAGCTAAAGCGGAATTGGATAGTTTAACTTTAACCGGTGTAATTATGTTGCTGCAAAAGAAGGCCGAAGATGTAAAATAAGCTTGACAAGTCTATCGAGTAAGATAGATAACAATCAGAAAACTTGTGTTACGCATTCTAATAAAACGAAGGGATGCTATAAAAACCTTACTCAAGAAATCAGCATCTTAATTTGAAATGTAAAATTATTAACACTGATTAGTCTTTTATTTATATTCAATGCGAATTTGGCATAAGAAGTATTTGAAATAAATTAAAGGAATGTATTGAATTTTCAAAAGAAACGGTAGAAGTGTAAAATCACAACAAATTCCTAAAACCTTGAATTTGTCTACAAATTTATGTAGACGTATTAAACGCAGAAGTTATTTATACAAAAAATGAAAAGCCAACTGCATGATGAGATATTATAAATGATATATAAGGATAGGCGAGATATAAATATTCTGGAAAGGAAAAAAATATATTATTTACAGAAACTTGAACATAATAAAAGGGATCCTTCCGTCTAATGGAAAATGGAAGCAGATGTATCGAAGTATAAACTAAAATTAACTGTATTTAAAATATCCAGATAAAGGAAAGCAGAAAGACCACCGCATTATCCAATATATAAATGTCCTCAATGTATTTCTCAAAATGCTAAACGTGCATCATTTATAGAAATATATAGAGTTTCTAACATGGAAATAATTTCTACGAAAACTGCACTTGAAAATTCTATATTAAACAATTAACTCTAAAATGTCGATGGCTTTGGTTATATGCAAACATTTTTATGTTCATTTTTAGTTCTGAAAAACGTGTAGTGTCTAGTAAACTCTATATTTCAGTATGGAACAACCTGTTGGAGAGACATATTTAAATAAGAAGAAACCACTTTTCACTATTCAAAAGAAAATCATTCGTACCTTACTAAAAAGTATGAACCTTCACTTTATTTATTCAAACATCTGAAATATTTAGGCACTTCTATATATAAAAAGTTTTAAGAAAATTTTACATGTCATAGGGAGGAGACAATGGGAGAGTAAAAAAATTATAGGAGAAAAAAGACATCATAACAAATATGAACTCTCGAGGCCGTAGATAAAAGTCTTTAAGAAATCCCTCATCTTTATAGCCCAAAAATTGTTTAACAGTTTGCCAAAGGAAGGTTTTATAAATATGGAAGTGAATTTACGAAATATATTTTTAATTTTATATTTACTAATAAGGACGAATTAAAACTAGTTGTACTGAAATAGGTATTGGTCGCTACAGGATAACATATATTTAATATTATCAACGATTTATCTGCTTCTGTCTGACTCCAGTAACGGTAACTCCAAAACAGGCTTTCTTTTGGAGTAATTAATTAATTCTACTAATGTAGGATTGAGTACAAAATGTCGATCAATTATCAAGGTTTTGTTTTGGGGACTTAATAATTTGTTAGTTTCCTTTCTTTTATTGTTTTCAATTATTGTATTTAAGTTATATCTTAAGTTTAATATTGTTGTATCATATTTGTATAGTTTCACTCGTAAATGTCATTTATTATTTTATTCTCAATGCATAATTAATTGTATAATTGTTGACCTTAAAAATTATGCTTTAGTAGAATTTATAACTATAGTAACTATAATATAGATACTTTTAAAACAGTTAGGGTTTCAATGCTATCAAAATATAGGGTTTTATCGTTTACACTTCTTTATTATTATACGTATTCAGAAATAAATATTTTAGAACAATTTCTAAAAAAGAACTTTCGAAATTCTAAATTCAAATCTACAAATCTAAATAATAGAAAAAGAAATTAGTAATAACTCGATTAGAGATTATTAGATCAAATCGGTCGAACTATTTGTTGTCCGGACATTTTTTACATTTTTGGTCTTTGATACATCTTAAATGAAAATGTATTAAATATTTATAAATTCGAAGTTTCGTCTACAAACTTATTATTAAGCGTTATGGTCTATCTATACAAATGTTGCATTTAAAATTCCTGTACGTAGCGAGGAATAATACTATTTCAAAATACGTTTGTCTTTAAAATTCTTTTGTTCAATAATGTCCAAACTTTTGAAGTTGTACATACGTAAATGAAATGTATTTATATATCAAGATGTTACAAGCTGTAATCAAGTAAAAGGTTTCATAAGGAAAGTGTGTATTAGCAAGTGATTCTACGTAATGTTGGTAGAGATTTTAGTTTTCTACTTACATAATGAGAAAAACGAACCACGCCTTAGTAAGAATTATCCTACTGATGTTTAGTAATCTCAAAGTGCTTGTACAATCTTGTCTGTTGATGTTCTAAAAAGGACTAGTTGTAAAAAAGAAAGAAAAACACTTACTTTACTGTTTTTTTTATGTATCAAATTATGAAAGAAATATTGAAACATGCAGTTATCTAAAACATTTATATCTAAACGGTATTTTTAACAAATGTTTTTTTTTCTATTATCAATTTTATTATTATTTATATATATATATATATATATATATATATATATATATATATATATATATATATATATATATATATATATCAAATTCTGGTATATTTTATATTTGAAAACTATCTTCCATAAATCAATATATTTAATCTACCAGCTATCGTGCAAATTATTTGAAAATTATTACATTAGACAAAACATTAATAGTCTAAGATCTAAATTTACTGGTCGTTGTATCTATTTAGTACATAAAATCTACGGCATACCAATTTCTACACATACCATAGAACTAAGACAACATTTTCACAGTTTAAACTTGAAAGCTCAAGTCGATCGAGATTCTAATCGTGTGATATGATCTGAGAAATGCTGAGTTTGCTTATCAACAAATTTTTTAAACAATCAAGTACTCTAAATTTAAGATAACTTTCTATCTTCGGCAAAATTGCATATGAAATTCAAAATCAGCTGACTTCAGTTATTCATAACCACCTGTAACATTTAAAAATTGTTGTTAAACTAAATTGTTGTATTATATTCAGTCACACATTACGTTCGTTTGTATTGACGAAGTCAGAAACCGAAATATACTAAATAACTTTGTTTATATTTATTATCAATTATTTGTTATTTTGTTCATCTTTTGAGGAAATCACAAATAGAATATTATATATATATATATATATATATATATATATATATATATTATTTACTCATACATTTTATATACACGAAAATTCATTATTTGAAAGGGAAAAAAACTAAAATTAAATAAGTTACCCCAAATGGGTGTATACTTCCAGTCAAAAAAAAAATAATAAAAAAAAATAAAATAAAATAAATAAAAAAATATATATATCATGGCTGTTGCGAGCGACCAACCCATAGGGTCACAAGAAGGGGACTGACTGTTGCTGCACGCTCTCGCGTCTTTCCCCCTTTCTGACCACCACGTGATTCCAGCTCTAAAACTCCAAGTGAGGCTTTTTGGGATCTATTCAAATGTTGCTAATTTATTAAATTATATCATTTCCTGTTTCTATTATTTTGGTTTCTGTTTAAGCCCTACTATGGCTACATCAAAACACAAAATAATAATTTCATTTCTTGGCGCTTTCAACAAAAAACGTCTTTGCTCTGGAGATAATACACACCTAACTCTCCGTATTAATTATTCATATATAACCTTAGAGTGAACATTCAATTTGTCAAGGTCAACTGTATTATTTTCTCAAGCAAGGAAACAGACTGAAAATTATGATTATTACGTCATAAATAACTAAAACTAATGTAGTCTTCGTCTGTCCAGTAATAACTGATGGTAACCATAAACAACCAAAGATAGTTTTGTCTTAGAAAAATTAAAATCATGCTTTACCAAAGAATGTTCCACTTGTGGAAGATGTTTCACACGTGCATATTACTTATTAAACAATAAACAGAAATTACAAAAATAGTTTTTAGGAAATAAGAACAGTGACAATGAGCCGTGGACAAAAATATCTAGGAAACGATAAAACATTTTAAAAATTTTAACTATTTTCAGCGAGTAAAAACATTGCTGATTATTGGGTGTTTAATAGAAAATATAGCAGTGTTAATCTTTACAGGCCTCTATCAAAATTTGTAAATGTATTTTAGTCAAGTTTATGAAAATTCAAGACACATATACAATATGTGTCTGTTAGGGATTTTAATGCCGATTACTAATAGAACTGAATGTTTCGTAGATATTTTTATAAACTGGTCAGAAATGAATTACTTCGATTTTACTTGTTGTTTAAAGTCGAAAAACCTCTCAGTCATCATCTAAGGAAGAAATCGAGATATAATGAAAACCGATACCTCTCGAATACTTTAGTAGCGGCTGAGCCGGAGTTGGTCAAGAGAGACTTGATAGAAAAGAAATGGAGATAACCCAAGACTACATGAAACAAAGTCTCCAGCAGATTATCTCAAGATTACAACTCATTGAAGGAAGTGAGACATAAGTAGTACTAAGTTGACGATATAATAACAAGAGATTGATGAAGATGTACAAAGAGTGCTAAGTGTAAAGCGATGATGTTTAAGGTCAAATATCTTGTTTTATCGTGGTTACAATCGCATTCAGAATCTATCTATACCTCCATTTCCAATAAATATAAAATGGCAACATCGGTGCGTCCATATAAATTACTATAATGGTTGATAAGAGTTCTGCCATTAGTCTCAGTCTTATTGAAGAATTTACTTTATCAAATACCTTTTTCATTGTGTTTTTCCTGTCATCAGATCAATTTGTTTAACAAAATTAGTTGAAATAATCTGAATAAAAAGATTTAATACTTGTTTATTGTGAAAAATTATGGACATTAAATGAAAAACAAGGTGATTAATTGAGAGCAAAAATGATGTAATAATTTTTATATTATACATTATAAATGCAATTCATGGAACAGTATTTACTGCAATGCTACTCAATTGTTTTAATAATGAATAACTAAACTAAATTCGCACTGTAACTTAAGGAGAAACTGTAATGTAGATCAACCTATCAAATAACCTAATTTATTAAGTTAGAGACAATTAGGACAATGGATTTAAATCCAATTCGTCATTGATTTGTGTAACTGAAAAAATCTAAACCTTTTAATCCCGTTTTTAATCCGACAGACTTTACTGAACTGCAAACCCAAATTGATTTGTATAATTCCGACATACACTTTCCTAAATACATTAACTGTTTCAATAGATTTTTTTTAATGTGAGAAACTAGACTATTATTAACGTTTTAACAAAAACAAACATAATAGCCTAATTAATAGAGTAATCCCTAATCCTCGAATCCTGTAATAGCATCTGGATAGCAAGAGAACAATACTTTGTCAAGACATACCTGATAGGAAAGATGAAAGAGAAGGACCAAAACTGTGACTAGATGAAGGAGTTGATCTATCTCACCTTGGGATTGTCACCTCGTACTCACTTTAAGTCAGCCTTTAAGGAATAATTTGATTAAAACAATAGTATAACAATTTAACAAAGTAAATTTTCTAAATATTTGTCACAGATTTATCATTGTTAAAAGTAATATTTTGTATTTTTTTTACTCTTTTTTAATCAACTGTAATGAACTATACTGTCCACTCTCAGTAGAGGGTTTGTGTGTATGTAATAACTGAGGATGACAACTTAGTCATTGAAACATCGTCATGTATTTGTGTGACACAAATAAAGTGTTTTTTGTGGAAAACTGTGTTTTAATTCATTTAGTTCTTTAAAATGTGAAGTTATCAAAATTAATTAGTAATTTTTAAAATAATTTAAATTTATAATGTTATTTATAAAATGCGATTTTTAGAAGATATTATAATCATAACAACTGTAAATAGGCCAGCATCATGAGACCCCATGAAGTATGTTTTAGAAATATTAAAGAATCAACATCGGCTTTATATGAGTATTGACTATAATTCTATTAAAAGATTTTTTTGTTCAAGAATTTATTTTTTTAGTTTATCTGTCACAATTGTAAGACCATTATAGTTTATTTCGGTTTGTAAGCCTTAAGACTGTTTTTTTTTCCCCTTAAATTGATGAAAGAGATAAAAGTATGATTCAGTTTAAAATAAATAGTTTCAATATAAGATTTTATCAAATACGAACAAATTAATAATTGAACGGATAAATAAGTTGCTTAAATAAAAGTCTCCCCCTCCCCCACCCCATTATAATATCTGAACAAAAATGCGGCAAATTTAGAAATACTTAACAGGACTTGGAGGACAACATTTAAAAAATATTAAATGGAAACTCTTAAATAGTGATGCATTATAGATGGTTATATGCTCATATCTAAAATAGCAGCTCATAAATTGAAGGATATATATATATATATATATATATATATATATATATATATATAAGTATTTCTACAAAAACTTGGAAAATGGTTTGATGGTAAATTAGGCAATTAAATTAGAGAACAATGAAGTCTTTCCAACAGTTTAAACCCTGTTGCGGTACTATGCTCTCTATTAAATAACTATTCATTTAAAGTGTGTAAATTTATATAAATGTCTTGTTGCACCTCAATTGAAAATACGATAAATTTGATTGCAATAGATATGTAAAGAAACAGCATCTTCCTCACATGAACAGCGTCTCAAGCTCACTTTAATCAAAGTTGTTCAATATGTTGCCAGATCATTTCAAACATCTGCCTAAAAAAACAATTAAAACTACTTTACAAATCTGGCTCAAAACAATAGCTTTGTAAAGTATGACAGAATTTTATGACTCGATAAAATCCTAGAACTGAGTGGAATATGAGCCATGAAAATTAAACTATGGTGTTAGTTGTAATAAATTTTTACCCATGTAAATGGTTATTGCTTTTATATTGTATGTTTTGTTATGTTTGTGTGTAAGTATTTTTCTATTGTACCATAGTATATAACTTTTATTGAATGTATTGAATCTATGTTTTGAAATTTACAATGTTTATTGCAATTGTAAATTGCTTAATGATGGAAAATAAATACAAATACAAATGAAAACGACTGTTTTTTTTTCTTTACTAGTAAATAACTAAGAAATTCGTAATAAACCCGATTAGCAGTTTTTAGTTCTGTTTGTAATACAGTTTTCCAATGTAGTACAATACCGTATATTTTCTCTGTTGTTTTCTGTTAACAACAGACAATAGAACCTGTGATTACAAGAAATCTGATGAATGAAACAAGTTTCTTGGAATAAAAAATTACATTATTTAAGAAACTTTTTTTCCTTCAAATACGTCTACATTCATATTTAATTTTTGTGCTGATATTAAATATTAAATATCTGTCTTAGTACGGATGACTATTCGTTGTTACTTTCCACCCACTTTCTTTCTACCTTTATTATTAGTTTTTGCCTTTCTAAACAACATTTAGGACTTCAAAAACCCTCTTTTTACATATATATTTTTGTACTTTATAAAAAAATTAACCATGTTTGTACTTAAATAAATAAGCATGCTTCTTATTCTACATGCTTCAATATTTTAAAATGAATGATTAATCAAATCTAGATTTTAAACAAATTGTTCAAGAGCACATGGTTTAGTTAAACATTTGTCACGACAGGTTAATAAAATTAATTTAAATAATTATTACTTTCTTAAATCATTTAGAATCTCGATTCTGAATAATATAGTTAGTATATATTTTTTTATCATTTACCTGGTTTTGTAGTAATGGCCGGTTAAACCAAACTGGTATTAAAAACTAAAACAGAATGTTTTGCTTTATACAAATATTTTATTTTTGTAGGAAATAATTTTCTTTGTTTTAACTTTTAGAAGCATTATAGATTTTCAAATATAACACTTTTTTGTTTTAGAAGGAAAACAATTTCACAAAGTATTTCTGTGCTAATGGTTGACCGACTGACTCAAGCAGATTCTTACGTTTTTTTAGAAAGGACTGCCTCTGACAGTAGAGCAAGAGAGACAGAAAAGATTAACCTTGCCATTTAGAGATAACATTTTAAAGACTAATACAGATAAGTATTACCAAACTACTTGAGAATATTGCATTCTTCTTTTATTGCTTTGTTTTTTAAATAAACCCAATAACAACCATAATGTAGCGTAGTGTCATTGATTATAGATTCATTTAGTGATTGATTAACACAACGGAAGGATTTAAGACAATTTAAATTATAAATCTTTTAGGAATAAAAACGTTTTTCAATCTCTGAAAGGACTAATTAATAACATTAGAGGTATTATAATAATTAGATATCTCATAATTATAGGAACGTAATCAATTATAATCCAAATAACAAAAAGCTTTAGTTCGATACTAACAGTTTTCAATAATTCTTTTGTAATTTTTATAGTAAATACCATTTATTATATTTTATTTTAATTTTTAAAAACTAAAAAATACGTTTATTCTAAAAGTAAAAAATGAATTAAAGCATTTCTAACACACAAGATTAAGTAGCTGTTTACTTCGAAGTTTTTAGTCAAATTTCAGATACTATAAGACCCTGTGACTTTTTTTATGAATAATAGATTTAACAAGAACAAATCAAACTTGGATTATAAGTTCCTAATATATTTCTGAATTTAAAACAAACTATTTTCCAGAGATATAACATCTGCTAAAACTAATTCATAAAATTGCTTATACCAATAAATGAAAGATAAGTGAAACTGAAGCAAAGTTAAGAACTATTATTATTTAGGAACTCTAACCGTCTGTAAATTGAAAAAAAAATAAACTAACTAACTAATAATTGCCTTTTAAGATTAAATATTATAAAATAAAAGTATTCAAAAACCAAAAGAGGATAAAAAACAATAGAAAACTATTTAGATATGAATATAAAATATGTTTTACCTAGACAATATTAATTGAACTAACTTAAAACAAAACATTGTTTTTAATAAATATAAAATAATAACAAACTATCTTATATTTATCATTTAACGGGACAAGTCAGGAACTGTTCAGGGCTTGACCCGAACGATTTCTTCAGTAGTTTGCCGTGTCACACGGAAATATTGCAATTTAAAAGATTTCATTCAGTATACACTAGATTCCAGGAGAAACATTACCTCCCTTCGCCTAATGTTCAAAATGTCATGTTTCAGTTTGGCCTAACGAACCTAAAAATAATCCCTGGAGATTACAACTGACTCTACAACACCCGGTAAAGCATCACCACACTGTTTTCATATTGTATGTAGTATTTCTCTTAGGATACAACTTATTCATCCGGTCATGTTTTAAGAAATATGATTTTGTATAGACATTTTTCAAATTTTTTAAACAATACTTAGAAAGGCTTTGAATTTTCCTCGTTGTTTTATTTTTAAAATTAATTCCCACTTTAAGATTTTCTCCTCCCTTTTCTTTCTTCTTTAGTTTACTATAACAAGAAATCGAAGTAAAGATATCTGCCATTAAACCTTCTTCGGCTACACTAAATACAGCCATGATCTTTATTGTTACGTACATGATAAGCAACTCCATATTACATTCTCAGTTTCAATAGTGTAAATATCCTCTTTTAACATAGAACACAAAACCAGAAATAAAACATTTGCATTCCTTGTATTCTTTTTAAAATACAATTCATAACCGTCCCACAGTATATAAGTTTAATTTGTAGCGATTAATAAAACTTCTAAAAGATGTTTAACAAAAATTAAATTTACAAATAATAAAAATTAACCATAATTCTTACAAATACAGAAACAAAAAATCAAAAAGAAAAACATTCGCTAAGTTAATGTGTTACAAATAACTGTTGTATACTCTTTACACATGACAAAATAATGATAAAAACGAAATATTTCATATGCGACAACTGATAAAATGGTGGAATCAAATTTAGATATTTTTATTTTAAAATTTGTTTCGAATTCCGTTCAACGAGAGGAAGAAACAAAGAGTATTGGTTTACTGACAGGAATGGTTTTTGTTTTTGTCCAGAGATAACAAACGATCAGGACCCGTCATGTCTATTCTTATCGACAACTGATACAGTAATTGTGAAAACAAAATATTTAACATGTGACAACTGATAAAATCTTACGTGGTTTTCATTTTACTTTGTTTTTCAGCCATAGAGGGACATTGTTTTACTAACAGAAATGATTTGTTGTATTGGATCTCATATATAGTATATAATAAAAACTGTTAACATTTAATTATTAGTCTAGTTTTATTTTACATTGCAATTGTTTAATGCTCATAAACTATATTATGTGAGGAAAAACGTTCTATTATCGATTTGAAATTTGCAACTAAAAAATTGTAATTTTTGTACAGTAAATGTTAGTTATTTATTGGCTTCTTAGAAGTGAAGGTAAGACCACAAGGTCCTCTCTTCCACTTAATACCATCAAAGTAAAAAAACACACAAAATGCACGTTTCACAATAAGGTATATCGTTACACTCTCAAAGTCTTGGGATAAATGATGATGAAAAAGAGATCATTTCAAGACGTCATTAGTTCTTGTGACATAGAAAATCATTAAAATTTATTAAAATGTAACTTCCAGAACTCAATCTGTAATATTAGAAAACTTGCAATATCAACACTTTTTCCAAACTATATAAACCGTCACTAGTTAGCAATAGATTTTTGACTATGAAAATTAAGTTTTTATTTTTTTTAAACTATTTTAAAATATGTATTACGTTGCAATATAAATTACTTTTACTTATCGATACAAGGTATTACGAGAGATATTGTTCGTATTTCACTCATTATTATATTAAATTTCTAATTATTTTATTTCTGAAGTTAAACTTCTTTAAACCATTGTCTTTAGATGTTAAATTACTTCGGGTGAAAACTACGAATTCACGATCATAATATATACTGCTAAAACCGTAACATCAAGACAAAATAGACAGAAAAATATCGGTCAAATACAGATTGCAACTTAATCATGCTAGCCAGTTTGGTCAAGTCTAGTCGTTTTACAGTTAAAAAATTCTATCATAGTTGAATCTTATAGAAACTCTGTTGTGCAGTTTTATAATAATTATAAATCTACCACTCGTTTTAAAAAGAAATAAAATTAGAATTTCGGTAGAGATCGATTCAACAGAAAGGAAATATGAATAAATTTAAAATGTACACTAAACATCTTAACTGAGCTAAATGTGATTATATTAAAACGAAAAGTACAACATAAAAACTATTTAAATGATACTTTGAGAATTGAATTGTGAACGTTTGCGAATTACGTGATTAAAAAAAAAATCTTTAAATGTGAATTAGTATGTGTTTGAAGTACAAAAACAAAGAACAAAATAAATAAACCAATGATATTTTATAAATGTTTATGACTTCTTTTGTTTTAGTCTGGAATAGAAATTTCTCTATACAAAATTCTAAAATATTCGGCTGAAGTCATTTATCATAAAAGTAAATCCTTTTAAATCCGTAAAGGATTGGGAAGCATAAATTTACATATTACGTTTTAACAATTGGTGTGACTTTAGAGTTTAAGTTGTAGGTGATAATAATTTAATGTTAATCCTTTCAGAGTAGAATAGTTTTAACAGTTTTAAAATATCACAGAAGCAATAGTTCAATAGAAGTCAATATTGAAAAGTTCTCAACTCGAAGTAATAGTTTTGAGATTTGAGACGTGATTGTTTGTAAAACCTAACACCCGCCTTCTTTTAAGAGTGGAGACACTATTAAGCCAATTAATGCAAGATCCGAAATTAACTAAAACAGATTATATGATTTGTATCACTTTTCTCAATTTAATAACCAAGATTATTTACTAAATACACAACACCCCATAGAGTCTATTCGGTGACGCAGTGATATTATTAGTGATGTGGTTATAATTAATAGTAGATATGAAACTAAATTAATTTATTTTATATGAGTTTTTAACTGTTTTTCCAGTTCTAAAGGTATAGAAGTGCTTCCCTTTAATAATTTTCCCGAAGTATTTAGAGGATTTTAAAAATATATTTGTGTTACAAAAATAGATAAAAGAAGAAAGAGATTAATGAAAATTTGTCTATCGCTTTAAACTTTAGACTAAGGACCATGTTGGAGAAACATTTTAACAAAACTCTCAAAGACAACTTTGAAAAAACTATGGTCTATAAATTTTATTTTTGGGTTAATAATCTTTGTCATAATATTGAAGAATATAGTTTGACAAATTTACTAAAAAAAAGTGTATCAATTTTTACGAAATTGTGAACTGCTTTTAATAACCAGGCAATCACCGTCATAAGACAAAAACTATGTTAGTACTTTAGTGCACCTGCTTACAAATACCTGCTTACATTGACTATCTTGTATTATGTTAAAACAAACTGAACAAGCAAGAGCTAGGAGCAAGTTTTTATAGGAAGTCAAACTCTCACAGAAAAAATATAATATCAGATCCCCACCTTTCAAGTTTCTGATCAAAATATGTGCAATGTAAAATATCTGAAGAGAGATTTAATCCTTTCTAGTTGGATGGCATTTTAGAACTATTTTGGTTTTAAAATGTAACTTTATCATAATAAAACTGTAGTGAGAGATAAATAGGAGTACACGTCAATTATTCTGACAATATCTCACCAAATCAGTAACTCAGTTTTGGGTCTTGAAGCTCAGTTGTTTGTCTACCTAACAGTGCCTTCTTTGGAGACGTTCAATCTGTGTTAACTATTTTAAAGAGAATAAAATAAAGACCCTTAGCAATCAAATACTCTAATAGCTTCAGTGTCAGAGAAGAACAAGAATTGGTTAAATGTTAAAAGACATATGATGAAAGTTAGGGGTCTAAAACCCAACACTACATGAAAAAAGTTGTAGGTTGTAAGGTCCTTTGAGAATGAATGGCAAGCCCGTATTCACTATAGAGGCACCCTTGATGATATCAGTGTATATAACTTTTAAGTTAATACAAGGTGATATTTACTACTAATTTTATTTTTCTTAAATTTCTTTAAAAAAGCCTTGAAAAACTTAAATGTTTTATTTAAAATAGTTTTAAAAAAATAAGATTTTAAGGCCCATAAAAAAAGTATAATTTTTCTTTTAATAAAGGAGTAAATAAATTTCATTAAAACCACATTTCTTCTAATTTGAGGATATTGAGGCGTCATTTAAATATTCAGTAAAAATTATAAAATAAATATAATTTGTTTTTTAATATAAACCATTTACAGTTTTTGTCGTGAACATCTGATTTAAACAAACTTCTCCTACTAGATAAGACCCCTTGATCTCCCAATACAATTTATATTGTATTCATTATAGCCTACTTACTATCTTTAATTAATTAATTTTTAAACATACTTGGTTTTTCTTCGTTGAAACTAAATTTTTGTTACTACAGCTGTTTCACCACAACATGATATGGCCATAACCCACAAGCAAAATAACATAATAATCTTTGACATGTAACATTTTAGTGCAACAATAAATGTTATAATTGTAATGTGTGTAAAGTATAGTGTGTGTTTTTAAAGTGTTCAAACTATGTCTGAAGATGCTTCATGTTGAGGTGTAACAGCTGTAGTAATGAAGAAAGAAGTTATATTTATAAATTAATTAACAGTTTATATATCCTACAGGGCCCAAAAATCACGTTTAAAGTATCTGCTTATTAAATGATGGGTCTGGATCATGATGGGTCCATCAATTGGTTTTCATAAAATTCATTTACAGTCAGTTATTTGTGTTGATACACATTCATATGTTAGATGTACTTGTAACATATTATATATAGTAACTTTTTTTGAAAAATATTTAATAAAAACATCAATAAATATCTATTTATATGAGGTTATAATAAATATTTTAAAAAGTATTGTTTTTAAAAACAAAGGAAAGTTCTTCAAATATTATCTAATTATTTTATTACGTTATTATTTTTTCTCTTGTTGTTTAAAGACAAAAAGTTCTCGGCCATCGTCACCTTACAAAAATAGAAAAAGGAACATAAAGTATAGACCCCCCCCCACTCACGATCACTATAGCGTCAGGGTCGAATGAGAACAAAAATTGGTCAAGAGAGACATAATAGGAACGATTTAACACATAACTACGTAAAAAAGGTGTAGATCCAGTTTGTATCCTTTGGGATTGTGAAGTCTGTACTGAGTGAAGTAAGCACTTTAGGGTCATATATTTGTAATCTTTCAAACTGGAAGCCTATCCTAACCTAACCTAACCTATCCTAACCTACAACTTTATATTGTACATCTTATTTACGTTAAGTTATGTACATTGTTTACTGTGTCTATCTATTATTAGATTCAAGGTTATGCTTTCAATAGGGAAGAGGGACAGATAAGCAAGTCAGTGAATGTAGATAAAAGTTGTTTATTTAGTTGGATATCACTAGTACACCGACTGTCTGATGATCATTACTTTTATAATGCGAATAAAGTAGAACTTGTTTGCTCTCTGTACATAATTAAGATTCAGTTGTTCATTGGTTAATACGTCATCAATACGTAGTATAGAGGAAGTTATGTGATGAGTCAAAATATTGCTGCCGGGTTTATTAAAGAAATTAATGTTTTGAAGTTCCCTGAGTCTAAGAAAGTATTTTGGATTGATGTCTGTGTGTCTTTTGTAGTCCACAGCTCTCAGACCTATTTTGGCCTTTCTCGAGGACTTGGTATTTTTGATAACAAAAATTTCGTAGCAACAGGTAAACGACAAAACACAAAATTACGGTTTTCTAAAATCGGCTACATTGATTTTGATCAAATTTATTCAAGTTTAGTCTCTAAAGACCCAAATAAAATGTATTTGTCGATATCTCTTTGACAACGTCGTTCATGAGTTATCGGTAGAAAACCAAAACAGCAATGATGGCTGTTACAAAATGCTTAATTTCACAAAATCTACAACATCGTTTTCGTTTAAATTTCAGTTAAAATAGCAAACAAATAACACAACTTACGCCGACGTATTTATTATTGGGGGGGGGGGATTATAAAGATTGTACTTATTTATTCCACTAACTTATTCACCCTTATTTATTAATACTCCACGATTAATATTACCTTCTTGTATTTTTTCTCTCTACCACAACGTTCATCATTCAAAAAACCCAGAACCTTTACAACATATTTTATTTTTTTAAATTTTCCTGTAAATATTTTGTTCCTACGATTTTCTATTTTCAAACACCTCACTTAGTGAGTATAGGTCTGGCAATCCCGAATCCCGAAAACCCTAGCTGGATAACACATCTTCTTCATATAATTTTTGGTTTAGATTCTTCTCTATCATCTTTCTTGACCAACTCTTGTTCTCTTACTACTATGTCGCTATTAGATTTTCATCCATCAAAGTAAACAAAATCATATTTACAAATCCCTCTTACAAAATCGCAATTAAATAACGTTAATTTCTTTAAGTTCGTGTTACAGTTATTGTAAAAAAAGTCGTTTTTATATTTATAAATTCCTTTAGAACTTATAATTTGGTAACAAATTTAAAGAAAGATTTTTAATTATTCTAATCTACGTATTTCAAATACAAATATAGGAACAGAATTGTTGAGGAAAATAGTTAAAATTTTGAACAAACTTAAATTTAATATTTATATTTTTAAAACATTAAAAGCAAGCAAGGAGTGACCTTCACTCTAACCAAGATGTTTCTTTGATCTTATCAGAACGTGGTTACATTTTTGTGTGTTTCAGTCCACACCTGGATGATTGATCATCAAATTAGTTTATGGATGATGCCATATTTAATTGAAAAACAATTAACAAGAACTTAAGCATAACTTTTAGTGTAGCATCCTGGATTGTCTATTCAATAAATATATTATAGGATAATTACCTTCATTTTTCTGTCAGAAAAATCCAAATTTCATCAATTATATGTGTCAATTTTTTTATTTTAATAATTTTATTTCAATACAGTTATGAGTACTCAACAATAACTACCAGTTTTCTTGGGACGATGCTTTAACATAACTGGATCTGACGATGACGGTTTAACAGTCGAAACCGGTTATCCACAAGGATGAAATTTGGATTGTCTGACAGAAAAATTAAGGTAATTAATCTATAATCTATTTATTAATCAACAAGAAGTTGATAGTTTATTTATAGTGTTATATGAAAGAATATATATATATATCAATACGAGATATGAAAAAGTATTTAAATTACCCGCCATTTTGAAATTTTTATTCGATTTTTAAAATTTTAATAGAGATCTATATTAACAGACTATACCCTCCTGTGTCAAATTCATGTTCATATCTTAATTGTTGGCAGCTTACATAGACAAAACCGACGAGTGGACAACCAACAAAAAAGCACTTTTTGTTTGGTTTTCTAATGCCATAAAACTTGAAGACCAGTCAAAAATGGATACCGAATTTTGTTACGTTTATCAAAGCTACTCTAACTTCGTAAACTGTCTAAGTAAAAAATAATGGCAATTTAAATATAGTTTATGCAGTAGTAGATCTATTAACTTCCTATCTTTAATTTATTTTGAAACTCAGAAAGCTTTTAACTGATCTCAATATTTTTTTATATTTCCTAAATTATAATATATATATTTGTAAAAAAACAAAATGGTGGATAGCGTTTATGGACTTATGTTTATATGAACTTTTCTATTATTTTTTCCTTCAGAGTACATCGTGAGTTTCTCAGTTTCTTTGTGGGTCAGTCTGTATACCAAATGTGTGTGGCAATTGTAGTTTTGGTGTTTGATGTAATTAAGGAAACTTCAGAAACAGCTCAACAAGGTTTATTATTTAAAAGCATGTAACGACCATGTGTACATCTCTTTTTAGCAATTATATATTTGTAAGGTTCTTATATATTATATACAACTAAATTATATTCTTGCATTGTTTCCATTGCTTGTAAAAAATGCATGGATATCAATTATTTGAAAGTTTGATTTTTCATTACAGAGCGACACAATTTCCATGAATTGAGTTTCACCGCAACGCTATAGACTTGATATAAATAAATCATAGACTACATACATGAATACCAACATTTGGCGAGAATTTATTGTATCCAGTATATATCTATTAATTAACTTTTCATTTTTCTTCTATAAATCATCTAAACTGAAACAAACAACCTGTAAAAGAAATTTCTACACAAACCAAACTATAAAATTTTGTTTTAATACTATTGTTTGTTCGGACATTTGCCATCATTTGTGTATAAGAAACAATACACGACGTTTCGAGAGTATAAATCAACCCTCTTTATCAAGTGTCTAACTTACAAACTAAAACATGCAAACAGAACACACGCCTAGGTCTAGGCCTATGTTCAGAAACTAAACCTAATGAAAAAAAACACCCAGGACAAGCCCTGAGCGCTCAAAAACTAAAAAGAAACCTCTCACAAGTCAAAAGAGATCATGAACGGAGTACACAGTAGCTGACAAAATACGTCTCATCACAACCACAGTCACAGAACAACTAAAGGTTGTAAAGCAATCTGCCAACTGGGAAGTGGGAGGAGTTAAGAAACCAGTAGATAACGCCAACAGCGTCTTATCTTTTAATTTCCTAACCTTTGAACGCGTTATATATAATTCCTTCGCTTTCAACAGTTAAAACTTCAGCCTTTTGTTCTATAAGATTTTGTTTATTTTCAATTTTAAGCTCATGTTTAATAAGAGGTAACCACAAGGGCCTTATTTCTATACTAGTTTGGCCTATTGGGTTGTCCGTTATTTTTATGTATAAGGCTTCAATTATTTTTTGTTTATATAAACTATTTTCACGGTGTATTATTTTTGCCTTTTCCCAATTAAACTTATGATTTTCGGACCATATATTTTCGGCTATTTTTTATTTATCTACTAGGCTTAATCGCGTGTTATTTTTGTGTTATTTTATTCTTATGTTTAGAGGTCTTTTTGTCTCGCCTATGTATTGCCTGCCTATCGCATTCACATTTTATACTGTAAATACAGTTTTTAGTATCTGGTGTGCCATTGAGAGGTTTTGTTTTGACGAGATGTTGCCTAATGGTGTTTTTTGTATTTAATGCGGTTCGGATTTTATATTTTCTAGCAACGCGCCTAATATTTCCCGATAATCCCGGCACATAAGGGATTGTCATGTACGCAGAATGTTTTCCGTTTTCTTTTGACTCTTTCTTACTATTACCCCTAACTTAACAGTTTTTTTTTAAATTATGTACTGAGGATATCCATTAATAACCACATCTTTTTTTATGCGATTTAGTTCTCGGTTTAGAGTGTTTTTCAGGCAATAATTACTTTTGAAATTTATGTTGTTCCTGATATTCTATAATTATGACGGAGCACTTCTGAAATTTACAAGTGGCTTGATTGGGATTTCAGCTTTATGTGTTTTAGGCAGAGATGTTAAAGAGGGGCCACAAGGGTTTATCATCTTGTATCTTTTGTCGTCTCAATTTAATAAGTGGTGGCTGGCATTAATGTTTTATTATTGGTTGGGCAGATTTTAATTTAGTTATATTATTGTCAACAAAGATCCTTATCAATGATTACAGTAGTGTTTCTGTATTGATGATGCTACTGTATGTTCTTGATGTTTATTTTGGTGATACGTATATTTGAACTGTTCAAGACAGCAGTATTGATTTCATCACTAATAAGAATCCGAGTGGAGATTTGTTTATCTCTCGGTAATGATTGTATAGCGAACTCTATGTCAATAAGAACTTTCTCCCAATCGTGATGTCTAACGAAAATAATTATGTTTACAACAACTGGAGTTATTCATAAATATTGGTTTATGCGGTGGGGGTGGACTTTAAGAGAGTTTGAGTTCGAGAGTAGTTTGGTAAAGGCGGGGGGGGAGGTAATTAACCTGACACTTGTCCTCGACTACTCAAATACTACAGCTCAGCCAGTCAGCTTCATGAGCGATTAAAACTATGATATTAAATATAATAAATAATAAACTAAATTAACTATGATTAATAATAAGGGACACTCTATTTAAAACTAGTGGTATAGGAAACAGAATTAGGCCAAATGACCGTTTACTACTTGTCACATATTTAGGCGTAATTTTATACGAAATTTGGAGACGCACCGCCGAAACCCCTGGGCCGTCTGACCCATCCCAAAAATTAGCCATTATTTGATGGGTGAACAATTTGGGAGGTACCTGAAATATATGATACTCTGTAGACTAGAAGACATGCATTTCCCATCTCTCTCGCGGCTGGTGCACAATTATTCATCCTCTAACCTTGATGCGTGAGGTAAACTGATTTGATGCAAAACAATTCCCCTGCAATTTACCATTCAGGCAACCCGCTGGTAGGGCTGTTAGAGTGGAAGTATTGTCGGGGGGAAAAGGAAGCTGGTGAAAAGATTTCACCAGACACAACAAGGCTGGCGAAAGGGGGAAATAAAAGAAAGGCCAAACAGCCTCATGTTTAAAGCCTTTTTCCAATAACTCCGTTTCTTGCTTATCAAATACTGTTTTTGTTAAATTCATTATTCTAGGATAAAAAACATGGTTACGTAAAACTTTACCTGTGTATATTTTTTTACCATATTTTTTTATTGGCAGTCTTAATTTTATTAGTAATTTTCGGTTTATTTATTTCAACAAGACTTTACCTCCTGACCAAAACTTACGTTAATTCTAAATGAATCTTGTAAAGAGTTTAATTTATTTTATCTTTCTTAATGTATAAACTTTTTATCTAAATTTTTATCCATATTTTTTAGCCTTGTTTTTTGTTTTGGTTGCTGAGTATGACTTATGACTTATTTGTATCCGTGCTTAATTTCGTATAACTGCTCTAGCGATGCAAACTTTATTGAATCTTATTTTCTGTGTAACTTTAACTCAGTGTTCATGTATTTATAAGCGAGATTAGGTAAACATTTACGTAAACAATGCGAATAGCAAATCTTTACTCAATATCTTATCTTCAAAGATATATTGTGTAAAAGAAACACAAAATAATCGACAGTTGTGAAATGAAGCGTTTCCAAACATATGTTTATATGAACTCTTTATCTTATTTTTAGCTATAGAATCATTTCCCGATAGACTCTCGTGGAATTTCGAATCGCCCTGTATATACATAGGAAATTAATATCTTCAGTTAACAAATTTAAGCTCAAACTTTTCAAAATAAACATTTATTTGTAACAAAACGAAGCAACATTTCAATGATCAAGTCATCTTCTTGTACAAATAAGAATTATTCTCAGTTATAATAAAACACTTTTAACCGATTTCCTGATAAAACCTTATCTTATTGCACATATGTCCGAAAAACGTAAATTTTGTAAAACTTAACAAATAACATAGATCTGAATAAATCGATTTCTTTTGAGCGGAGAGGTTGATTACGTTTGGCAAAAAATTAGGTCGCTTTGTGTCGTAAAGCATTAATCACTACTAATGGTCTGAAGTGAAACAAAGCAACAAATATTCAGTTCTGAAACAAAAAACACGGATAGCTAACAGTAATGTGAAATATTTCTAATTTAGAAATTTTCTATCTAAAGCAAACCCATAAAAATAATTATCATGATGAAGAGTTGTTTTCATCAAAGGAGGGAACATAAAATGAAAAATTAAATCAAAAAATATCCATAAAATACAAATACATTATTAATATTTCCATTAATTAATATTTTACTATAACAAGAATGTTTTCAACCTTGAGCTGTTACATTCTATTTATCCCATGACAGGCCATTGACTAATTAACCCATGTTAATTGAATTATTAGATGACATTGTCTCTATTCTACTCTGTAAGTTATTTTTTTAGGTTAATATGTATTGCGACCTTTGTGTAAAAAGTTATAAATAAAATTACAACTTATTTCTTTACACTGGCGTCCGTCCTCATATGCAGTTGTTACCCAGATGTCCATTAAATTATACCGCCAATGCGAGAGTCCAGTATAAAGTCAGTTATAAAACAAACCAACTAAATAAACTAAGTTTGTTTCGAGTTATATTCTTAATTGATATATATGAAATGAATGAGTTTTGTTTTGAAGGGATTATACCTAACAGATATTTTTCGTACTGTCAATAGTACTTTTTTCATGTTTAATTTTTGATATAGTTCTCTAAACAGGCGAATCCTTAGATGTGCTTTATTTATTTCCACAGATTAACTGCAACTGAAAATGTTATGATTTTGTATATATTTATAAAAACTAATAAGTGTAATATTTAGTATTTATACGTAAATATTGAACTGTTTAATTATTTAAATAATTAAGCTATTTTTTAATTGAGATAAAACTGTAATTCATTTGATTCTAGTGTTAATTAAAAATTATTATTCATTGGATTTGTTCAACGATTAACAATTGTAAATCAATGGGGATAATTAATAAATTACAAATAATTATATATTTAAATTCAAAAAGTTAATTAAATAACAATGCTTAAACTATTATTCCCAATCATAGTTGTACAAAGCAATAGTATAACAATTTTTTGGAGTATTTCTACTAAAATTGTAATCTTCAAATTAGAATTATGTTACATTAAGGTGTTCTCTAGTTGGTTAGAAAATCAGAATTGATTATCTATCGTTACTGTGGCAGACCTGAACAATTAAATCTGTTGATACACAATATATTTGTAATACGATCAATACAAACCAACCAAACCTTACTTCTTGCATGTTGAAATTTATTTTACTAAACCCTTTTATATGCAGAAATTTCTTAAGATACACCCAACACAGTATATGACATTTTATTTAGTGGTATTGTAATTTTAAAATTTCTATTAATCATAACAGGATCGTATTTTTGTTTGTTTCTAATCTCAGTTATTGTCCAAAATTCTTTCATTCAAGTAATCTTAAAGTATGTGGGCATAATTTTGTTACGATTCAAGTTTGTTAATTAAATCACACTTTCAAAAGCTTGTAGATTTTATACAAGTTACTTTCTGAACGTTTTGGTGTGTACACGAAATCAAATTAAGCATTAGAAGAATCAATGTGTTTTTTTTTATATTGAATTATCAAGGTGATCGTTGGTGACAGGAATATTTATTTTGGAAGTGTATAACCCCTTCTATTAAGTAAATAACAGCAAATTAATCACAAGAAAGATAAACCACCTCATCAGTTAATCTAATGTAAATATTAAAGAGTAATTATACTAACTAATGAGAAATATCTATAAAATAGGAACGCAAAAATTGAAAAAAAATAACTTACAGTAGAAATCCTTTACTTTTGTGTCATCCATCATCCATTTGGCATTGTTAATTTGTTTGAGTTAACTTGTTTTAATAATATGACAACATTATTTTTGAGAAAAAAACTATATTGCATTCATCGCCAGATAGCTACAAATAATCAATTTATTAATAAGGGAATCAAATTTAATAAATAATATGTTCTAAATATTATTATCGCACATATAGATTATATTCAAATATTGAATAAAATTAATTAGTTCAGTTTTAAACACAATTTCTTGTAATCAAAGAGCGATGGTATTGATAACACTACATGTATAATTGACATCTGCATATTTCTATCTGATTTAGTATGTTATACATTGAATAACAAACGAGATATGGGCTAAAAATTGTTTAAAATGGTGTCCTGTTTTAAATTTACTGTATTTAATCATCTCTCGGTGTATATTTAAGCTTTAAATAAAATAAATATCAATTTGGAAATATATTACCTGTTTATATATTACGAGTGTCATAATATATATTTATATTGCACATGATTTAAATGTTTTGCCTTTTAGAGTTGTAGTAGGGGATGCCATTTTTAGATTTTGCGATAAAACGTATGACAAATATAGGCCTACATTATATCAAACTATAACTACTGTACAACATCTTATATGAATAATAATAAATCAGTATAAAATATTGTAAACACATTCTTACTCGCCCATCCCTAAAACCAAGTACGAACCGACCAAAACTAATCACTTACAAAAATTGTCAGTTTGTTACTTGTCAATCAACAAAGAACTCCTCTTCTTGCTTAACATCTCGACGGACAAGTTTTTGTTTTTGTCAATTTATTTCTGAACCGTAATATTATTTTAATCTTTATCTATTTTGGGTCTTTCACTACAATTTGAACGAAATAGATAAAGTCAATTTTCAGAGACTGTAGTTATAGTGTTGTTATTGTAGCTCATGTAGCTGAGGATGGTGAGTTTGTCGATGAAACGCTTTTGATTAAATAAACATAGTTTTTATGAGATCTTATGTTCGAGTTTTTGTTCTACATATTATCTCACAAGTCTAGCTCAATATTTATTTATCAATTTTCAGATATTACTTATCGTATAAGTTTGATCAAAATTGTTATGAAGGTGAGGTCCTGCGAAAAAGCAACAACATCCTGCGCGGAGTGTGTACGTTTCTACGCTCCCTGTATACTAAAACACACCAAAATATATAATAATATAGATTCTATACTTATCTACTTGAAATTATTAATTTTTTCGTAGCTTAAAGTCAAAAAACCTCACTGTTCATAATCGCTTTTTAAAAGAGAAAAAACATGGAATAAAGATCCGTACTCCTTAAATACTTTAACATCGTCAGGGTTGAAAGAAGGGAACAAAAGTTGACGAGGAAATAAAATAAGTGAAGTGTAAATTTCCATCCAGGAATGTTTCTAATTAGCAACGTGCTTAACCATTTCTAAGAGATAAACAGCAATAATCATATTCTAAGTATTTAAACGTTTAGGCTATAGGTCTCTTTATTTGTATGTTCTGTTCTGTTTTTTTTTTTTTTTTTTTTTTTTTTCTTACTTTCTGTAATGCGTTTCATAATCTTTATTTATAATCTTAATTCCTTCATAATTTATAATTTAGTTTTATCTTGGATTATTCACTATTTTTGTGTTTAAAGCGGAATTTTAGCATGTTACAAGTCAGCTAGTTTTGAGTTTTGTTTTAATTAAATTCCATTCAACCTTGTGCATAGTTATCTCACTTGCCGTAGCGAAATAACTGCATGGTTTGGGGATGGAAACCAATATCCAATTACAACTGATTTTTTCCTCGTTTTAAATTTAATTGCTTATTTATGGACTTTTCAATCTTCTATAGAAATAGATTTCTCCTGTCGCATGTGCTCTTCAACCCTATATTATTCAATCTTTTTTTTTTTTTTTAGTACATTTACGAGATTTTTTAATTTTTATAGAATATACAAATTGGACACACAGCTTATTATCTAACTTGATGAGGAGTAAATGTTTACATTCTTAAATTCCTATAAAATTTAATAACACACACATTTGGTTTTTAGATTTTAAACTTTAGGTTTTATATTTCTTACAGGTGAGCTTTTCGGTGCCCCATCTTACAGGTCAATATAATGTCAATATAATGTTGGACAATAATACGATAAGTTTTGGTTTCATCAAGATGGAGCTATGGTGTACGGGTACGACAGATTTGAAATACGAAGAATTGGGTGGAACTGATCTTATACAGCCGTATTTTATCTGTACCTGAAAGGTAATATATACATTACCAACTCCAAACTCATTAATGAGTTGGGAAAACTTACAAATGACAAAGCTATGCGTATGCCATCCAAGATAATATAGAAAGTTTTAAACAAATATCACTTGAGATTAGCGCAATACCAAGCTGTTGTGGAGAAAACAATTTGAACATTTATTGGAGAAAGGTTATTTTGTAAAATTATTTGAAATAAATAATATCTAGACTTTGTCTAGAACAGTATACAGTATCTATAAGTATATTGTAACTGCATCTGTTTCTATAGACTGTCACTGCTGTAATATTAACATTAGACATATTCAAAGATAAAATAAAGCAATAAAGCTTAAAGGTTCAAAATATAAATTAGCTACAATTTTTTCGCCTTGCGGCATCATCGGGCTTATTTATATCATTAAAATATTTTGAAACTTTAAGCTTTATTGCTTCATTATATCCTTGAATATGGAGTTTCAACAAGAAATATCTGCTGTTACATTAAAAAAAAATAGACATATTTTATTAATACTGATGATAAGCCATCACGTTTGTATCCTATTTTATCTATGTCTGTGATTAAATTCAAGCAATGCTCTTGAGTAATTGCAAATGGTTGCTTGTAATTGATTGTAGCGACAGTAAGAGCAATGTCAGTACTAGAGGGTAATTGTACCTTTGATTACCAATGGGCATCTTGAGGGTAATTACTAGAGGCGATGTTAGTAATTACCCTCAAGTATAAGGAATTTAAAGCATTTGTTTTGTCATGCTCTTCTACTACCACACTGCATTTAATAGTTTCAAGAGCAACCTGTCATAATTAACTTGGAGTTACGTTCGAAAGTTATAGTTAAATTATAATATTTATTGTTGAAAAATTTATCTTTTTGACGTCTTACGCAATCAATTATTTGTTAGATATTTGGTATTAAATATTTCCATAACAGGAAATTTAATATGGGTAAATTAAAAACTATAATTGTTGGTGGATATATGAAATACCTTGATTCAAACGTATTCTATATTTGGAACATAGATATTTATACTAGACTTTTGAGCATACTGTGGCAACTTAAAGATTAAATCAACACATCCAATACCACAATTCAATAAAACAATATTTATTTCCTTACTTACATTTCAGTAACAAAGTTACCATCTTCAGAAGTTGAGTATTGACAGTGAATTACCTTCAATACCATTGATTGAAGTAGCCACAGGAAGGAGTGGGGAAAGGACCAAACTTTTATAACTATTTATAATATTTATAGAATTAGGGTTTGTTTAATATTCAACCCCTGAAGATGGTAACTATGTTACTGAAATGTACATGCGGAAATAAATCTTATTTTATTGAATTGTGGTATTGGGTGTTTGAGTTTAGAAATGTAATTGTTTAAAATAAAATAGTAAGACGCCAAAAAAACAGATTATTTTTATTGAATTTCTACTTTACGGAACCATCATCTATCCAACACCAGTTTTTGATTCTAAATAAAGTGATACAAAGTCAATTATTGTTAAATTTAATATACAAAATTATAATACATAAAACTTTCAAAAATATATACTAAAAACTGTTAATGTTGATTAAAAACTCTTTACTTTGCGAAAGATATTTATTTTCCGATTTCTCGCTATTAGTTGTATATTCAAACACTTCTTTGATTTTGTTAACCGGAGAAAGACTTCATAGTAACAGCAACTATAGTAACTATAGCAACTAGAAAAACTAATCAATACTTTTTACCGTGGGATTCACGACAGTATATCCTGGTATGCTATCCTTATTAGAAAATTCATAGTTAATTCTGATATTTGCAATCAATTACATATATAAAACTAATACAAGAGTTTTCGATATTATGGATCAATAGTTTTTTACCGTGAGATTCACGACGCTTCAGTCTCCAGTTTTTAGTTGGTTTGACAAAGTAATGATCACGCTGTAATAACAAAAACAATAATTTGCGCTGCTTAAATTAACAACGCCATTAATTTCTATACAGAAATGCGAATATAAATGATTTAAATATCATTTATAATATAAATATGTATTATTAAAATTAAATTATGTTAATTTTGAATTTAATACAACCTGAATATAGGTCGCTTATCTCAACATGTTATGTCTATCAATTATTCACACTTGTTCGTGCAGCAACCAGTAGATTTAGAGTGTATTATTTACATTTTAAAACCTCTATTATTATACAAAGATTGGTGACGTGATATTTTAAATATGGAATCATTTTATCCACAGCCGATGTTCAGTGTTTCTCCGAATAGTCTGATTCAAGAAGAAAAGTGAAAACGAAGAAAAGCCTCAACTATCGAATATCTAGAAATCTAACCAAAATACGTTCATTGCATTTTAGTCAAGATTAAACCAATATGAAAAGTAGCATACAAATAAAAATTATAGTTTTCGTTTATTTGTCAAGTACTTAAATAAAGATGAGGTGGTCAAAGTTTATTTTTTCAATTTAGTCGTGAACTAAAGACTGAAATTTCTAATTATTTCCATTATTTCCATATTGCCTTCCGAACTACTGATATAATTAATTAGTTAACATACCTTAAGTCAAAAGTAGTTCATTATTCTTAATAGTAGCTACAGCTGTTTCGCCTCAACTAAAGGCATCCTCAGGCTTAGCACACGTAGACAAACAAAAAACACGTTCACAACACAAAATTTGTTTGTATATAAACACACACACACACACACACACACACACACACACACACACACACACACACACAAATAGTAAACCGGGTTGGTTCTTGTTCTATTATAAAAATAAAAAGTTATTTTCCCTGATGTGGCCACATCCTACAACTTCTAATGCTCCTGAATGGCTAAACCTCTAAATTTCTAAGTTTGTTAAATTAAGACTTATTCTTAAATACGATAAAGACTTTGTATAACTATCGGAACTTGAGCTTCAACAAACTCCATATTGACGAATTTTGAAAAGACCAAGACAATTAAGTTAAGGATAATTTTTATGTGAACCAAACCAAAATCAAAGTCATAATTGTACATTAAATAATTATTCATCCTGATAAGCACGAAACTGTATGTACTGGTAGGCGTTACAAACTAACTGTAGTTTACAACCCAACCAACAATTTATAACATCGTTGAGATGATCCATATTGCAACACTAATGTCATTGGAGATTTTAACGCCCGGTCCACTCGCTAGGTTACTACCTCTCACTCACCATCGCCTTAAAAAAATGAAGAACACTAGTCCTCGAATATTCTAATAGCGTCAGAGTCTGAAAAGAACAAGAGTTGGTCAAGAGAGACCTGAAAGTAAAGGTGAATGAGAGAGGATCTAACCCAAGACTACATGAAAAAATGAGTAGATACGGTATTTGTTCAACTCCCTTGTTGGTACACTGGAACAAATACTGCTTAAGGGCAGTCCGACTTCCATAAGAAACGTAATGTTAACTTTGGAACACATATCTAAAAAACTAATAGAGCTAGGACCACAGGGTTTGTTTTATTTTAAAGATAAACCTATTGGCTAGTTCCTTGCACAGAGTTTTTGCATTTTACCCAAAGATTAATTTTTAGACAAAATTTTTAAAAAATTGCAAAATATTTTATTTTATTTTAAGTGAATAATTTATTAATTAAATTTTATAAGGAATATTCGGAAGCCCCTGAGCCAGGACCTAGTACTTAGTCATATAAACATGGTGTAACAATTTGTTTGTGTATCTTTTATAGTCTTTGAGTTATGTGTTCCCAAAGTTAAAAAATAAAGTTTTCGGAGAATCGCGAAAAAAAAAATATTACATTCTATAGTACTTGCCAATGCTTCTAAAAATTCCCAGCACAGTAGGATGGGTTATCTGGGTCTTCCTTCTCACTGTATAAGTCCTCCAGTTTTCTTTTTGCTAGTGTTCTTGACTGTCTTATTTTTTATTTTCTAATTCTGATGCTGCTTTTTCGGCTTTCCATACACGTTCGGTATCAAGACGCTTCAAGGATTTCAGTCCTAATCCCTCTAAAACTTTGACCTTTGATAAGTAACCATCATTAAAATTAACAGCTCACGCTGAAATTTTTAACTGCTAAATGCTGCAAGATTATCAAAACAATGGATTCCACAAATGCAGATGAACTCTTAACAATATAGTAAAATATACCCAAGCTATAAAGTATAGTTTCTATGAGAAACCATCTAATTTATCCGTCCTAAGTTGCATACGATAAAGTTGTCAACCCCTTGTACACACATTAAAGAGACAACGGGTTAGCGGAAATGTGTTGAGTTGGATTAAATATTCCTCACTCAGCGTTTCATCAAGGCCTGTCATGAGCTATCATCTTTTTAATGTAATGACAGATCTCCTGAGGATAGCCATCCAAGGACACCAATATAAGTCTGTGACTTGTAGATTTTCCAATCAGTCTATAGCCCTGTGTTACTATCTATGGTTCAGTTCTCAACATAGTCCAAGGGTACATAGTTTGTTGACTCCTTTTATCTTTCTCGTACTTATCACTTTACAACGAAACTTAATCCATAATATCGAAACTCTTTTATTAGTTTTATATACGTAATTGATGGCAAATGTCAGAATTAAGTATGGATTTTTCAATAAGGATAGCATACCAGGACTAACTATTCAGTCACGTAATGGCACTCTACTACTAGAAAACAAATCTACTAGCTTCGCAATAATACTAGATTTAATATTGCAAAATTAATTAACTCATTCTCTCATTATTAATTGCCCGAAAACTTTTTAAATAGTTGAAAATTACCATGTCGTGGTGTTTATCCATGCGAACATATTATCATCGATGTATTAATTGAGTCAAATTAAATTTGGAAAACAGGGGGTTGCCGCTAGGAACATTTAATAATCACAGTTTATAAAGCTATTCTGAGGTCGAAGCACGAAGTATTCCTCTTCAAAGCAGGAATTCTCTACATTTTTGTCCACCTAATTAAAAATTTGTATCAATCACTTTGAATACATTTCATTATTTTAACTTTAGTCAATTTTAAATTTATTTACTTTCAATATTTCTATTAATAACTCCGGTTTTTATCTAATATTTTAGTGTGCACGATATCGTACATGAAATAATGTAGCACAAACAAATAATTGACCCACTATTCAGATGCAACCTTTTCGAGAGTAATAACGAGAGTAATTATACTCTAGAAACATTGAATAATACACAAATAATGTCCGATTAAATCATGTCAATAATTGAACAATCTATCATTATCAGATAACTTTAAAACCAGAAGACGACGACTTTGAAAAATTCATGGCGAGGAATTAGTTTGGTCATGCATATAATATCACCTGACACCAGTTACTATGATTACGTTCCCAAGATATAATCTCTTGAATATGACACTCCATTATGAACTTTGTGTCGACTTTGTGTCGAGAAACCTTTATTAAACATTTGATGATGAAGGTTTTCTTATCTTCTCAATGTGACCAAGCAGTTAATATAGCTGCCTACAACCGCAACAATCATCCCATAGTTCAACATGAAGTAAACAATAAACTCCATAATTACAGTGACCGCTTGAACCAAATTACTGAATTAAAATTAACCTAGGAAAATATCCGAGACCAAAACCTGAGATCGGCAAATAATGAAAACGAGTTTGTACAGTTTGATAAAACCGAAAACACTTGATGAGTGACAATTAAGGTGGATTGATTACCTTGTAAAACATCGGTTATATTTTATACTGTCACACTTCACCATAACCTCACAAATCTCTATCTTGGCTATGTTAAGTGCCCCAATTTGATTTATTAATTTTAAAGGAAAATTCTACTTTACTTCTTCAAAATTTGGGGGCTCCGCCAGATTCTGTATCTAAAATCATTCACTTTGCTTGAGAAGTTAATCATTAATTAATTTTAATGAAACAGAGACGAATGGTATGAACTACCTTATGTAATGAATCAAGTTTAAATAATTACTGCAATGAAAAATATATTTTGATTCCAAATAATTTCCATTTACTCATACATACACTCCATTTGCCCTTATTACTTAACAAATTACAAAATCTCTTTAAGACTGATATTCAAAATATGTATATTTTTATATTTTAAGGATAAGACCCTTCCTTATATATTCCTTTTACAAATTCTCCTTTTAACTACTCTCTCTAAAAACAAAATTCTTAAGATGTTATTATCTTTAATTTGAATCCTAGAATAATATAAACTTCAGTCTAAAATTCTTTAAACAATCAAGTTCTATTAGACTTGAACTTAAAGGTCAACTTATTTTATTAACATATATTTTGTTGATTTTGAAATTTGAATTTATTTTAATTACATCTGTCTTGTTTCAATAAGTTAAAATACTTCGAAAGCTGTCTAAACACATTTAATATGTTTTGATAATCATAAGTTTCATTTCACAACACTATCGTTGAGCTTCTATGTTGGGTTCCACTGCACTTTTTCTAATATTTTCATGGATATTAATGATGAAAACAAAACAAAGAAAACAAAATACCGATTAAATTTTTAACAGCAGATTTATTTAACTTAATAAACACACTTTTATAATTTTTTCTTATTTTAGCAAATCGATCCCAATTTTTGAAACGTGGCGTCAATGGGATATTTTCCCCATCATGTACATATCATTTTTAATGGATTTTTTTGAGGAAACGTATGATGTATAGAATAATTCCATATAATTTTCTTTTTTAATGAATTAGTTTTATTTTTGGTCTTTTATACTTGTGCCTTTTTTCTTCTTGGGTTAGTCCATTATTTCAACCAAAGTAGTCATGGGGACTTATTCTATATGTCATCAGTTTCCTCTTAAAATCACGTTTAAAAAATATTTCACATGTAGACTAAAAATGTTTCCCCCCTTCAAAAATTGGGGGGTGTTAGCTAATATAGGAAAAACACATAAAAGTGTGTTTATTTAGATAAATAAGTCCGCTATTAAAAAGTTAATCGATATTTTGGTTTTTCCTTTAATATCCATGACAAATAGAAAAATTAAAATTCAAATTCATGCTCACATAATTCCGGTTAGAGGTAGTGTAGAGACTTTTAAAAGGCTCTAAAATTTGTCTTTTTTAATACCCTTCAAAATGATATACGACACAATGGGGGTTGTTATTTGAAAATGTATGGTCTCTCCCTTTCAAACCCGTAAAAACGTGTTTATCCCATAAAAAGTGAAAGGATTTACTCTTTAAGGTTGACGAAGGGTAAGAGTTTGCATCTCTACTCATTAAGACATCATATATATATATATATATATATATATATATATATATATATATATATATATATATATATATATAACAACAGGCATACAAATAATGAGAAAGTATTATGACATTTCTTGGCAAATACAAATACTTGTTTGAAGTCAAAACAACTAGACAACCATATCACTCGTATGTTGCAAGATTGCAATCTTACATAACGTTCAATAAATAGGTCGTTTAGTAATGATAAAATATTTAATATTACACTGGCTGGGTGATATTGATTTAGACGGCATGTAATTTTATTGTCCTTTACACATTTCGATTTCTATCAAATTATTTATTAACTGATGTGCGAGAACAAATAATGTGTTTTTATACCTCTGTAAATATATATATTTATATGTAAATTTTAGTAAAAGTATAAGGAAAATGATTTATTAATTTTAGATTTTTTAATATAATAATATCTATATTTATTATCTGAAATACACGTCAAACGCTGATTTAAATAGTTTGACTTTTCTCAAATTTTAGCTTATCGTGTTTCCCACTTAGGTAAACTTACGGTTCTAAAACAATTTTTATGTTAATCGTCAATGTAAAAGTCTTACAACTACATTCGAAAAAGTAATTTTAAAAGAATCTCTTCGAAAAATTATTATAATATATATATATATATATATATATATATATTTTCATCCCGCTAACAATTTGCCCTCCTTTCAAAAAACGTACATTTGACACTTTCTTTAATTGAAGAGTATATTTGTGTTTGTGTGGAGTATATATCTAAATGTTAGTATTACACCCTATGTTTTTATATTTATTTCTTAAAATTTCCAAAATTAAAATCCGTTTTTTTTACGTGCACTGACATATCATTTTTAACTCCTTTCAAGCTGAGGATATTCTACATCCTGTTTATAACAGTTACATTTAGCATCCGTAGCGAATATTATCATCAGCGATAAGGATGTTTAGGGTCCTACGTCGTTGCCAAGTCGTAAGCATCGGTTTCCGCCTTCTACCTAGATAAGTGTCTGCTTATGTTTCATTTTTGTCATATACGTGCGAGCTGATTTCTGTCTCTTGCTTGATCCTTCAAATCTGTGACTGTCTATATTATTCAACACATGTTTATTCTATATTTTCTAATACAGTTTGTTGTGAAGATGTTTTGAGTTCTATTTCGCCTACATGCAATTATTAAGGTAAGACAGAATTTATTACTACTTATTATTTAATTGAATATATTTTATAGGAAATAATAATAATATTTTGTTAACTCATTTTTTAATTTTATTTATTAAAATGATCCGTGTAATAATGTTGTTTTTTTTTCTTCTTAATTAAAAAAAAACCGGTATGATCTTTTATTTTTGTAAATATATTATTGCAATTAAGATTAATAACAATAACAGTAAGCTAAAATAAATACAGTCTTTGTGCAGTTACTATTTTTTTATATAGGTATTTTGCTGGACGTTTTTATATTCGAACATTATTTTATTAGTTGAGAATAAAATTATTTTATAGGCTAAATGAGATAACGAAAAAGTGGAAAACTATCATTGCAATACAAAGTAAAGTTTGAATTATGATTAAAATAATAAATGCAAAAGTAATTTTAAAAAAAATATATTTTGTATTTAGTTTGTATAAAATATTTAAAAATCAGAATGAATTAAATGTTTCTGTATCTAAACCTTTTTATCATGTATGTTTAGCTCTATTTTTCAAGCGTTTACCTGGAAATATTATAGAATTTACAAGTGGATATACATTTTGTAAATTATTCAGAAACCATTTTTAAAAAACTAACTATTGTTGGTGTACTTCTTCAATACATTACACTAATTAAAATAATTATCACTAGTGAATGGGTCAATTGGGTGTGTGTATGCAATTGTGTGCGTATGAATTTGTTTTCGATAGCTACGAGAGAGAGAGAGAGAGAGAGAGAGAGAGAGAGAGAGAGAGAGAGAGAGAGAGAGAGAGAGAGAGAGAGAGAGAGAGAGAGAGAGAGAGAGAGAGAGAGAGAGAGAGAGAGAGAGAGAGAGAGAGAGAGAGAGAGTAGTTGTATAAAAAGTTATATTGAAAAGAAGCACTTTAAAGTCATTAGAAAAATATCTATGTTTACATTTTATATTTAAATATTATGAAACATCTTTTGATAACTAAATTATGTTTAAAATAAAGTTAAGTTGGTCAGTATGTTACATTCCTTAAGAAAGTGTTTATTTTTATAGTTCTTTAACTTTTTGTTCATTATGTAATTTCACCCAAAAACATAATATAATATTGGGTTTGTTACATTTCATTATGTAACATAATATATTACCATTAGAGGTTATTGTATTGTGTTATTAAGATAATGTTTATTATTTATAGTATTTGTAAACAAATGACCGATAAATTAACAATATATATATAAGTTATGTCCAGGAGCATCCCTTAGTCAGTAATAATTATTGTATGTGTTAGCAAGTAAGCATAGGTTATAAATAGAAGTAGTTAGCCTTTGTGCACTTAGAATCATAGTTGACTCCGAGCTAGTAACTTGTCTCCGTGTACAATAAATGAATATTACTGTATCACGTTAAACATTATTTGTTATTTTATAATAAGTGAATATTAATGTATTTTAATAAATAAAGAACGGTTTTAAAGAAAAGAAAACTTTTTTAAAAACCGAATGACCCGAAACTAGGTCATAACTGGCGCAGTCGGTAGGACTCTATTTTCGAAGACGTTTGAAAACAAACTTTGGCGTTTTTAGCGAACATAAGAACTTTCGATCTTAATCGTTAACCAAGGAGCGGACATCTTCCGGAATCGACGGATACGAGACCCGAGGATCTCCAAAAGGGCATCTCGCCAAAAGAAGAAAGAAGAGAGAAGAAAGAAGAAAGAAGAAAGAAGAGAGAAGAAAGAAGAAAGAAGAAAGAAGAAAGAAGAGAGAAGAAAGAAGAAAGAAAAAAGAAGAATTCTTCGAGAAATACTGTCCCAGGTCCCCAGGATTAACATATGGTGGATTCTGTAAGTAGAGAATTAAGAAAAGTCAATATTAATAAAAAATAATTAAAAGTAATTCAATTTTATTGAAATTATGTGAATTTAGCGTAAGAAAATATTAGGTTGTAGGAATAGTTGTGTTTAATAATTTAGAAAATTATTATATTTTATGTTAGCTAATTAAGTATTAATAACAAGTAAAATTCCCTTGATAGAAAAATAATTTCGTTTATTTTAATTCAATTTAATAAGAAAATTAATAATAAATTAAAATGGCAACCCCAACTTTGAAAAAAGATTATCTGGACATGATTCCTGAATACAATGGCGAACCGACCATGTTGAGTAGATTTATTTCAATTTGTGATAAAGTTGTTTCAAAATTTTATGTACAAGAAAATCCAGAAGATTTTCAAAATGAATATTTATATTCATCAATTTTGGCTAAGATAAAAGGGCAAGCTCTAGATGTAGTTGTAAGTTCTAATACGTACGCTTGGATAGATGTTAGAAAAACCCTGTTAAACACTTACTTAGATAAAAGGGATTGTTTCACCTTAAACTTGGAAATGGCAGAATTAAAACAAGAATTTAATGAATCTCCGTTTAAATTTTACGAGAAAATTCAGAAAATGCTAAATTTGCAAATAGCTTTCTTTAAAAATAAGGAACCCGTTGCTAGTGATGTGTTATGTACATACGTACAGAAATTAGCGTTAAGAGTTTTATTAAAAGGATTACAAGAACCCTTAGGTTCCCTGATGCGAACGAAAAATCCGAAGGATTTGGAGGAAGCGTTAAACATGCTGACAAACGATGTTCAGTTTAAAAATAATAAATTATTTCAGAATAATAAACCACAAATTAGTAGGCCGATACAAGTACAAAAACCTATTCAAAATAAATTCTATCAATCAAAACCACCAGTTTATCAAAACCAAAACCAAAACCAAAATCAACCATTTTCACAGAGACCTCAATTTCAACAAAAAACAAATGTCAACCCAAATCAACAATATAAACCAACCCCAATGAGTATCTCAACAAAACAGACCACTAATGCAATGAGAAATCCAAAAATGTTTCAATTTACGGGAAAACCAACGGAGGAAATAAATGATGGAAATTTTAACGAATTCGATTTAAATGAAGGAAATTACGGACAAGAATGCGATTCGGAAATCCTTGATAACTTTCAAGAAGAATCTAAAACGTTTCAATTAAATAGTCCGGAAGAAGACGAAGATTATTTTTTAGAGAATGCCAGTTTACCAATAAATTTAGGATAATGAACATCCGAGTTGAAAATTATGAACTACCATATTTTCTTGACCCAGCAACCAATTTTAAAATCTTGATCGACACCGGGAGCACTAAATCATTTATAAAAAAACGATTAGCAATGGAATTATATAAAAATACATTAAAATTAGAACCTTTTGAAGTGTCAACAGCACATGGCGTGTCTAAGGAAAAATATAGTTGTGAATTACCGCTATTAAGAAAAAGGAAAACAAAATTTTATCTTTTTGATTTTCACAAAGACTTTGATTTATTATTAGGTTTAGATAATCTGAAAGACTTAAAGTTAAAATTGGATTTTATTAAAAATAAACTATGGACTTTGGATAAACAAATTCAAATTTTATATTTTAACACGGAATAATTGGAGGACAAACAAAAAACTAATTTTAGTGATAATAATAATAACAGCAAACTAATTAAGCAGAAGATTGATAGCTATACAATATGTGCTCGAAACAAACAGATAGTTAAATTTAAAGTAAAACATATTCGGAATGGGCAGGGAATAATATCCCATAAATATTTTAATGAACTGGAAATACCACAATGTATTGTAACTGTAAAAGATGGCGAAGCACTATGTCCCATAATAAATAATTCAATGGAAGACGTGGAATTTGCATCAAAACCGATAGAAATTGAACCGTTGGAAAATTTCGAAATAACTAGTAATTACAAGAAAAACCCATGTTCAATAAATTATAATTCCATAAACTATAAGAAAAATAATAAATTTAATTTGAGTAAGGTTAGGACAAATCATATGAATTCAGAAGAAAAAGCTGCAATTACAAATTTAATATTAGAATATCAAGACATTTTTCATATTGAAGAAAATAATTTAACTTTCACGGATCAAATAAAACATGTGATTAGAACAACAGAGGAAATTCCAATTTACACTAGAAATTATAGGTATCCAGAAATCTATAAGAAAGAAATTAATAATCAAATTCAGGACATGTTAAATCAAAAAATAATACAACCATCTAAATCCCCATGGAATAGTCCAGTTTGGATAGTCCCAAAAAAACCTGATGCCTCAGGAAAAGGAAAATTTCGGTTAGTGATTGACTTTAGAGGATTAAATGCAAAAACTATTGATGACAGATTTCCCTTGCCAAATATTACGGACATTCTAGATAAACTAGGAAGATCACAATACTTTACGACCCTAGATTTAGCTACTGGTTTTCACCAGGTGGAAATGGATCCGGATAGTATATCAAAAACAGCTTTTTCTACCGAAACCGGACATTATGAATTTTTAAGGATGCCAATGGGTTTAAAAAATTCACCGCCCACATTTCAACGGGTAATGAACAATATCTTGAGGGGATTACAAAATGAATTGTGCTTAGTATACTTAGATGATATTATTATATATTCAACTAGTTTACAAGAACACATAGATAGATTAAGAGCAGTTTTCGACAGATTACGAAAAGCAAATTTCAAGATACAATTGGACAAAACCGAATTTTTACGTAAAGAGGTAGCTTATTTAGGACATGTCGTGACGTCAGAAGGAGTTAAGCCAAACCCTGAGAAAATAAAAGTAATAAAAAATTATCCAATACCAAAAACTACAAAACAAATAAAAGGATTTTTAGGCTTAGTAGGATATTATAGAAAGTTTATAAAAGATTTCGCAAAAATTACGAAACCACTAACTAATTGTTTAAAAAAGAATGTTAAAATAGATATAGAAAACCAAGATTATCTTGATTGTTTTGAAACATGTAAGAATATTTTGTGCAATGAACCCATATTGCAATACCCGGATTTTGAAAAGGAATTTATATTGACTACAGACGGAAGTAATTTCGCTATCGGACCTATCTTGAGCCAAGAAACAAAGGGAGCCGATTTGCCGATAGCCTACGCAAGTAGAACCTTGAACAACAGGGAAGTCAACCTTTCCGTGATAGAACGTGAATTATTAGCAATAGTATGGGCAACTAAATATTTTAGGCCTTATTTATTTGGAAAGAAATTTACAATTTACACCGACCACAAACCTTTGCAATGGTTATTTTCAATAAAAGAACCAAATTCAAAATTATTAAGGTGGCGTCTCAAACTTGAAGAATTTGATTATGTGATAAAGTATAAAAGAGGTAAAACTAATCAAAATGCCGATGGACTCTCTAGAATACAACTAAATATTACACAGAAAAAATCTGCTGATAACATAGAACCCGATAATGACTTAACCCTAGTAGGACCAAGGGTTAGATTATTTCATCGAGGACCAAGGGAGGGGCCTCAGAGGCCCATATTTAAAATACCACATTAAACTGAATACAAACTTTATTTTACAGTTAGTATAAGCTTTACACCATTAAATAATAAGTAATAAAGCTAAATCGAAACATAAAACACAGATATTATTTTTTTCATAGGCCTTAAAGCTTAGGCTAACATGATATATGATTATCCTAAATCATAAATTTGAGTTTACTCAGAATCACTAAGAAATACGTCTTCACATCTTTTACACACTATTGTTTTCATGCTGTGTTGTCCACAGACATGTCTGTGACACTTGGAGCAGTATACTTTTGATTTTCCAAGTTTGTCATACTTCATTTGTTTTGATGTCGCCTCACGAACACAAATATGGCATCTTCCTCGTTTCCTTTCATGAGGATTCGGTACAGCTACATGAGCTGCTCGGTACTCTAGCTTCTTTTCAAGAACCGATTCCATGGCACTAACTACTGTTTTGCTTAGGCCAGTGATGTTATTACCTCTTTTTTCTACTTGAGGTTTTATTAGTTCAAGTGCAAGTTGTCGTAGAAACAGAAGTCTTCGATTGTTTTCATTATTTTTCCACTGTGGATAGTTTCCAATGAATAAGGTGAATGAATTTATGCACACAATGTCAATGATAGTAAAAAATACAGTTACAGGCCACCTTCTGGTGCCTCTTTTGACAGAGTAGTTACGTGCCATTTGGTCGACAGAATCAACGCCTCCTTGTGTACTAGTGTTACTGGTGGTTGGGCTGAACGACTATCTGTAAATGCAAACATAGACGAATGAAGAGGTCTATCAGCTACATCTTTCAAAGCATCAGGGATTTTTTTTCTATTTGTCTGCATAGTGCCAACAAGAGTTAGCTTGTAGTCGTTGTATAGAGTTTCAGCAAGGTCTACAGATGTATAAAACCTGTCAGTGGTAACATTTCTACCAGAATTGGCAATAGGTGCAACTAGACGGCAGACTAGCCTATGTTTCATCACCAGTGTTACCAACAGTTGGTAAAATATAACATAAAATATTGTCAGGTACTATAACAAATGCTTTTAGATAGCTTTTATTTGAAAGCTAATATGATTACGCTTAAAAATGTATGAAACCGTAATCAGAAAAAAATCTGGATCAGGTTTCAGGAAGTACCAAGGGGGGGGCCTGTCAGACCCTTACTGGTGTTTTCATGATATAAAAAACCAAAACAAGTAAATTTTTTATTATTTTTTATCAAAGCCTCAAGGTTATCAACAAATAGACAATATCCATTTTTTTCAAATTTTTTGAACTATTTATTATACAAAAAAAAATTCAAAATAGTTATGTATGGGCCTGGCAGGCCCCCCCCCCTGGTCCTACTAGGGTTAAGAAGAATTATTAAGGACTCGACTAAATTATATTTCCCGGAATTAGACGACAATGAGTCAATAATTGTTAACTTAGACGATAGTGAGGACACAAACCAAACCATTCATTCCAACTATGAAGGAAACACTCAAGTGGAAATTCCCATATCCGAAGAACCCGTTAACTTTGGGAAAAATCAAGTTATATTTTCATTAGTAAAATACCAGCCAAAATGGGTAGTAATACAGAAATTATTTGGTTTGTCGAAAATGAGATTATTAGTTGAAATCTCAGAAAACAATTTTGAACAAGACATAATTAATTTTGTTAAGGAATATTTAGTTCCAAATGTTAAATATAATTTATACTTTAAGGATGATTTTTATGAACGTTTTGCACCATGTATTTCAAGAAATTTTAAAAGTTCACAGTTATGTTTGGTTAAAAATAATATAAAATTATTAGATGTAACTGACCCGCAGGAAGTCTTAGAAATAATAAACAATTACCATGTAAGTAAAACCAATCATAGAGGTATTATGGAAACTTATAACCAAATTAAACGAAAATATTATTGGCCTAGTATAAAGACTAGCATTCGAGATTTCATCAACACCTGTGAAGTTTGCTTAGTATCAAAGTATGATAGAGTCAGAAACCCCCACGTCTAGCAAGCCGCTAGAAGTGATATCAATTGATACTGTGACATTTGATAAGGCTAAGTTTATTACTGTGATAGACACGTTCTCTAGACACCTACAGATGTACAGAATTGTAAGCCAACACGCAATAGAGATAAGCAATAAGCTCATTGAGCACTTTAGCAACTTTGGCGTGCCGAGTATTATTATTTCCGATAACGGAACGGAATTTAATAACAAGGTAATCCAAGAACTAATGGAATTACATAAAATCAAAATTCATTACATAAGTACACAACATCCGCAATCCAATGGATTATGCGAAAGGGTATATCCACAATAATAGAACACATTAGGCTTATGAATACTCAACCAGAATTTAAAAATGAGACAATTACAAAAAAGGTTAAATACGCTGTAATTGCCTATAATAATTCCATTCATTCGGTAACAAAACTAACACCGGTTGAAGTATTATTTGGACACATAAATACGAACTCAATTTTAGACATAAATTTGGAAAGTAAAATTATGAGTGATTATATGGGTTCCCATAAGGAAAAAACAAAGAAATTATATGAACATATTAGGGAAATAAATTTGAAAACAAAAGGGAATATTTTACAGAAGAGGAACCAAACTCGAGAAAAACTTCCAGAAATTCCAGAAGAAGTTTATGTAAAAACTGTGCAAAAGCAGAGTAAGACAAAAAATCACTATAACAAGGAAGAAATTTCATCAATTAATCCTGCAAGGAAGACAGCAAAAATCAAAAAACGGCATCATAATACAAAGGAAAAGATTCACTTATCCAACGTCAAGAGACCGCGGAAAATTAAAACAAGAAAACCTGATAATGATTCTCCTGTTCCAGGTACATCGCACTCTACAGTTTAGCAGCAGTTGGATCTTACGAAATAAGAAACATTTCGAAAAACATAGGAGTGATCCCGATCGACCTAGGTAAAGCTCGATTAAAAACATCATATCACACATTTGTCCATAATTATAATATAGAAAGTTTCTTTGTACAGGTAGATAACATTGATAAGTATTATAATAATGTAATAGATTATTTTTATGAGCATTGTAAAAATTGTAATTCAAGTGCCTATGAAAGTGCATACAACAAAATAGACTCAGTAACTGATAATGGTAATAAGGTAAGAGACATGATTAATTATATAAAATATGTTAACCATACTAGAGATACATTAAAAGAAAAAATGGAAATAATTTTATTTAAAAAGGGTAGAAATAAAAGAGGACTTATTAATGGGTTAGGATCCGTTGTAAAATTTATTACAGGAAATTTAGACTCCTATGATGGAGAAAAATATGAAAAAATATTGAATGAATTGCAAAATAATCAAAGTAATATGTTAGATCAATTTGAATCACAGTATTCAATTAGTGTAAATATCATTGAAGAATTTAATAAAACTATTGGAATAATTGGAAATAACTTTGATGAACTACAAAATAAATTATTAGTTGTAAATGAAAAAGTCAGTGATTATATAAAAATTGAACATTTCAGAAATATCCTAAATCAGTTAAATATTGTATATGACATCATGTTACAATTAATGAAAGATATTGAAACCTCATTAACATTTTGTAAGTTAGGTACTTTACACCCAAGCGTGATTTCAACGCAAGAATTGTATCAGGCGATCAGTAAGATAACAAACCATTATGAGAATAAATTACCTATTGAAGTAAAATTAGGAAACATGTGGGAAATTGAGAAACTGTTAGAGGTTAACTGTAAAATTAGCTCTAAGGAAATTGTATACTTTGTTAATTTACCTATTGTTGACCCAATGGAATATAGATTGTACAAATTGAATTCTGTACCTACAATATACAAATCTACTTATGTAACTATGATAACTAAAGTTCAATATATGTTAGTTTATAAGACAATGTCAAATAACATAATATTAGGTCTTAAGGATCAGTGTATCAGTAGCATTCACGAAACCCACATATGTTCATTCTCTCAAGTGACTTTTCAAAACTTTACTTGTGAACAATCAGTGATTAACTATGGAAGACCAAGTGAGTGTAATTATTTGAATTTAGAAATTAATGAAAACTTTGTTAATTGGATCCCAGAACTTAACCAGTACCTAATGCTTTTCCTTAATCCTGAAACCTTAAAAATAATAATCCTAAGGAGACAATTGAAATAATGTTACAAGGAATTTATTTAGTGAATTTAAATAATAAGGATGTTATTGAATATAATAATAGGATACTAGAACATGTAACTAGACTTAAGACAGGATCTCCTCAATTAATAGATTCTATTGATCTTAAGCTACAACCAAATCAAGAACCAGAGCTTTCTATTAAATTGCAACAAATTCATTTGGATAAAATAGAATTGAATAATATTTCAAAATTAAATAAGAAATTTCAGATAACGACAAATATTAGTATCTGGACTATAACCTTGTATAGTTTGATTGTCATAGTAGTGTTATACATTGCTTACAAATATATGAGAAAACCTGTTGTAACTTCAGTTGTAAATCAATCAACCCCTGAAGTTCTGTTTAGGGATGGAGGAGTTATGTCCAGGAGCATCCCTTAGTCAGTAATAATTATTGTATGTGTTAGCAAGTAAGCATAGGTTATAAATAGAAGTAGTTAGCCTTTGTGCACTTAGAATCATAGTTGACTCCGAGCTAGTAACTTGTCTCCGTGTACAATAAATGAATATTACTGTATCACGTTAAACTTTATTTGTTATTTTATAATAAGTGAATATTATTGTATTTTAATAAATAAAGAACGGTTTTAAAGAAAAGAAAACTTTTTTAAAAACCGAATGACCCGAAACTAGGTCATAACTTATATATACAAATATACACATATGTTAATTTTTTCTACACAGCACATTAATATTAGCTCATTAATTATTAAAACTGACCATTTTAGTAATAGAAGAAGAAAACTCCTTTCTCAATCAACAGAACTTCTGTTTTTTAAATTTGTTTTGTGTGTGTGTGTGTGTGTGTGTATACATACTTGGCTAAAATTGTGGGTGTGAAATTACACAGCACGTATTGTTGATAGATTTATTAAACGGTGACCTTTTTTGGAGAACTTGTGCGAATGAGACGAAGAATGTGGGAGGTAGAGAGAGATAGGTAGACTTTCCCCTTCCAACACGCATCATTTATCCTCTGATAACAACGTGACAGTTTTATTTGTCCTATGTTGTCTATACCTTCCCACAACTACTAGAAGTACAGTACGTCTGGTTGAATGCAAGGCATAATGCGGAAACTTTTGACCAAGTGAGAACGTTTCAATTACACCAAAAAATGTTAATGAATAATGTTTCAATCCATCAAAATATTTTTTTTACTAAATTTAAATTTGATCAGGATTATAGAATCCTGTTTTTTTTCAATTCAATACATATATTTAAAATCTAAATTAATTTACCAAACTTTATGGAAAAAAAAATAATAATAATAAAAATTCCGATCCGAATGTGACAACAAAACAGATTTTTCGTATTTTTTGAGTCTGAAAAAAGGTTTTTGCGGGAAAGACAACGTTTTATGAACTAATTTTTTTACTTGAAAAAGTTTTTTCTACGAATGATAGTTTTGTCAGAATTCTTTGTTTGACAAACGTTGCATGAAAGTTTACGCTCCCGTTATTGTTACACAGTACCTACTCGTATAGGAAGTGTTTTTTATATATTTGTATTACATATTTTCTTTTGCTTTATATATTATGACAAAGTATTCTTAAGTATAATATATATTTGAATTTTGGAAACACAATTACAATTTCAAAAGAGTTATAATAATTTATAAATGCTCTGAAAAATAAAATTTGTATAAATAAAACTGCTGTATATTTAAATTTTTTTTTCCAAATATGTTTAATAATATAGTAACCGCAAATGAAGTTATTAATCTCTTTTAAAGTTAAGAATTAGAAGAATAAAATTACTTAAAATAAATTTAGATTATATAGACTTCCGATAGTAAGATTAATAGTGTATAAATGGAAATTTTCTATAGTTATATCTTTCAGATGTACGTTAATGTACACACAAAAAAGTATTTAATGTAATTGCCATTGATGAATAAAATATATCCATTTTAGAAATTATATAATGAAGAATTAAACTTTTATTATTTCATTTAATTTTAGTCTATTTGTATCGTCCTTTTGGCTGAATTGATATCAGTTGACAACCGTTTCCCTAACTCAGACAATTCGTATTTGATTATTTAGTCAGAAAAGAATGCAATAAAATACACGATTATGCCTAAATTTTATAAAAATGAGTGCATTCTTCCCATCCTAATTCCAATAACTTTTATTTTTGCCGGTTTTAGATAGATTCCATTTTGAAACTGTTTGCATATGCTGAAAAAATAATTAATTATAGGCTTAAATCTTTGAGATCAAAAGATTTAGATATGGATAATTAATTCAATTCAATTAAAACTATTATTTTGTAACATATTATGTTTGTGAAATTAAATATGTATTAATCAATACGGCATACATTGTACAGTACTATTTTTAAAATATTCCATTTACTAATGGTAACAGACTTGAGATGACCAAATTCCCTCATGGAAAAGTACAGATTAAATATGAAACCTTTCTATGTAAAACGTAGCCAGTACTGTAACTTTTAATTTAAAAAAAAATCGCCTCTCGAATGAATTTGAGTAGGCTAATTCTTTGTAAGCTACAACCTATTCAAAAATGTGTCTAAAATAATCTTTAAATATTAATATTTATTGTTTATTTCTACTAAAGAAGGAAACATACTTCTAAAATTAAAATGTTAGTCTTCGTACTTGTATTTTGGATATAAATGAAATACCTAAGTTTTAAACTGATGTCATACCGGTTTAAATATGATATAATCACAACTTGCAAAAATGTATTATGTAAAAGTTTATGTACGTTTTGTACATATATATAACTTTGTATTTGTAGGATTTACTTATTATTTAATGTACAAATGTAATGTAAAATTAATAATTCTTTAAATAATTGAACATATTAAATTGTGAAATTGATTAAACTATCTCGTTAATTTTCTTAGATGCTGCCGAGAACAATAAAAATAATGGAAAAATTAAAGGATGGACAAAATAGGCATAACACACCGAGTAGTAGCGGCAGGCAGAGAGATGGAGATATTTTACAACTGCTTAGTGTACCCAATTATGAATCAACAAAGGGACTTTCAGAGTTGGACAAAATCAAGGCCATGAAAGGTATGCAATACGTTATTTGTGTTATTTACTACCTGAAGATGAATTTGATGAAAACTATTTGACTTCCAAAAGTTTTATATTCCAAAAGTTTTAAAAAAAGTATGTACATTTTGTTACAGGTTCGTCAACAGGATTACTCAACAAAATTGTATCCACTCCCCTAATATATCATAATTCTACCAATGATATTATTGCCTATAAGAGATGAAACAGAAGAATTTCTTTTAAAAAATAAGTGTAATAACAGCACTAAAGTATCATCATTTGACAATAAAAACGTTTCTGTGACATCCCAAAAGTCTCCAAATGATTACGATTCCAAGAAAAATCCTAATTATTTGCCTTCTGCGGATGAATTATATTTTGAAATTGAATGCAATGAAAATTCTAGGGACTCGTGTATAAGTCAAAACGTATCAGTGTCACCTGATCTATCTCCAATTGCTTATAATTATAATGAAGATCCTGATTATTTGCCTTCCGGAGATGAAACTGAATCATCAAGTTTAAACAATACCTGTGGATCTGAAGAAAATTCTGGAGCGTTATCATTTCCACCTAAAAATACATGTACACAGAAAAATCTTGAATCATCTCCAATGCAAACTAATTTCGAAAACGTTCAAGGTCATTTACTCCCTGAATATGAATGTGATGAAAACGATTTGACTTCCAAAAGTTTAAAAACGTATGACCATTCAAAAACCCCAACTATTACTAGCAGTTCTGTAAGTGTTCCGCGATCTTCCAATGATAAGGGCCCCGAGAAAAAACGGAGAACAAAAAATAAAGTTTTTTGTATCTATTGTGAGTCTAGTATCGATAACTTCGCTAGACATCTTGCTATAAATCACCCTGCAGAAACGGAAGTTTAAAAGTTTTTGGCCATGAAAAAAAATAACGCGGAAAGAAACAAATTATTGCACAAGTTAGAAAACAAGGAAATTATTTGTTAAATATTAATGACTGTGTTAGACCAGTAAAGAAACCTGACGTTGCACTTGTAACTGATTGCCAGCCATGTGAATATTGTCTTGGGTTTTATTCAAGGAAAAGTCTTTGGCGCCATAAAAAACGGTGCCCACAAAACACAAATAAAAATGATTTAACCCCTAATAAAAACATTTTATTTCCATTTAAAATTGACCAGGAACTCATAGTTGAAGTTTTCCCTCGAATGCGTCCGGACAAAGTGTCTGTAGCTGCTAAGAAAGATGCCCTCATCTGTGCCTTTGGATCTCGTTACTTAAAGTGCCATCGGGACAAACATTTTATTACCGTTACCAGCAGAAAGATGCGCGAACTTTCAAAACTTTTGATTGAGATAAAGACACTTGAAAGTAAAGTTACAAATCTTTTTGAAGCCTTAAGACCTCAGTATTATGATACAATATTGCAAGCGACTAAAAATATTTCACAATATTGTGAAGTAAATAATACATTATCTTCACCTACATTTGCTCTAAACATTAAAAAATCTTTAAAAGATTGTTGCAATATAGCAATTAATTTTGCTTTAAAAGAAAAACACGTCTATCACTCGCAAACTGCAGCGGAATCGGAAGCCGATTTAAAGACCACAATTTTATTATTGGACAACAACTGGCTTTACGACATATCGAAGCAGGCGTCTAATGATATAAATATGAAAAAATGGAATAAACTTACAATTATTCCATTATCAAGTGACTTAAAGATTTTTAAGGACTATCTTCTTCAAAAAGGAAAAGAGGCAGTGACCGAACTAGAGTCTAATCCACAAAATAGTAAAGCATATCTCGATTTACTTGAAACTGTTTATTGCAGAGTACTCCTACTAAACAGAAGGCGGCCGGGAGAATTGGAGAGGATGCATTTAAATACGTATCTTCGTTATGAGAAATCTTCAAATTATGAAGAATTTTCCGACGTTGTAACAGCTTCTGAAAAAATTTTAATGAAGAGATTTAGAAGAGTTGTGATTCGAGGCAAAAGAGGTAGAGGCGTACCAGTCCTCTTTAGTAACGATGTCCAAGATCATCTGGAACTTTTACACAAGTCTCGACCACACGTGTTTGGAACGATTGAAAATCCATATCTTTTTGGAAAACCTTTTTATCAAACACCAATTGTTGGGTATAAAACGTTACAGAAATTGGCTTTATCAAGTGGAGCAAAAAACCCAACCGCATTAACCGCAACTCGCTTAAGAAAGCACTTAGCCACCATCACTCAGATTTTTAATATGTCTGAGAGTGATATTGAACAACTAGCTACATTTATGGGTCATACTGACCATATACATAGAGGTGAATACCGACTCCAGATGACGTTTTCCAGACGGCAAAAATTTGTAAATTACTCTTGGCGATGGAAGAAGGAAAAGCTGCTGATTGGAAAGGTAAAAAGTTAGACGAAATCAATTTAGACATGGACGAAAATTTACTAGATGGAAATTCTGATAAAGAAGAAGTAGCAGAACTCGCTAAAGAATATTATGATATTTCTCAAGATAGTGGAAAAGATGACGGTGAAAATGTTTTTTCAGAAAGTAGGCCTAAAATATCTTTTTAAAAAAAGCGAGTGTTAATACCTTGGTCTCCAGATCAAAAAAAAATTGTAAATGACTTTTTCAAGATGCACATAAAAAATAAAATACCTCCAAAGAAGAATGAATGTGAGCTATTAATATCAAAAAATAAAGAACTTCTAAAAAATAAAAATTGGTTAAAAATTAAAGTTTTTGTGCAAAATATTTATACAAAATTGCCTTGAGCAATTCAGTTAATTGTTAAAACATGATACGTCAGTTGTGTTTAAATTACAAATAGAGTAACGTGTTTTATTTCATAGTTTATAAGTAACTCATATTTTATCTCTCTTTTGAGTTTTTAATGCCATTTGATAAAATAAAATTTAAAACAGAAAGTCAAGACTCGAGAAGGTAATGGTAATAAAAGTAATATTTTTTGCTACTGCTAATGCTTAAAAAAAAATAAAAAAAAATTGAGTAATTAGTATAATAAATATATACATTACATTATAATTAATTAACTTTCATGTCGAACATTTGAAAAGTTTACCTGTTAATTTGAATTATTTGACATGTTTAGTACATAGTCATTGTACAATGTATTTATTATTTAGAAAAAAATATTGTTAGTATTAAATAATTAATATTCACCTATTATTTACTGTCACATTTTCGAATTTTACACATTTACCAATTTTATACATTATTTTTTTATTTAGTTCATAGGCACAATACTTTCTTAGACTAGTTCATGTAATTAAAAATAAAAAATAAATGTATATTTACTTATGTAAGTATGAATAATTTTGTAAGTTCATAATGTTATATTATTCCAACTTTACAATATTTGAAATTATATTTTTGTTTTATATTGAAACAAGTTAAATGAATATTTCTCATAATTGTTAATATTAATTATTTTAATCACTTATTTCTTACTGTTATATTTTTGTATAGTTATACTTTTTTTTATATTTAGTTCAAAGGCTCAATACTTTGTTAGAACTTTTCATGTATTTTTTTTTTTCAAAAAATGTAAATGTTATGCAACTTATGTAAGTTTGAATAATTTAGTAAGTTAATAATATTTTATTATTCCAACTTTACAATATTTAAAATTGTGTTTTTTGTTTTTAGTTGAAACAAATTAAATGAATATTTTTCATTTTATATTGCTTTTCTCTGTCATTATACCAGTTAAAATGTGTGGGTAAAAGTTCTTTGGCTTAAGTTTCTCTTTCAGCACACTTGGGTCAATGTACAACTGGCACATTGAATTTCCCAGAACGACAGGCCATTTTTGTGCATGTTGCAAGGTTTTTGTTTTACATGAACTGGAATTATATGATGTTAAGTTATTAAACACATACTGACCAATATATAGAGAACAGATACTTGAAACGGTTGTAAATAAACAGTTCCATAGACATCGAGACTTACTAAGTAAACAAGATAAGGCGGTTGACTTATTGGACAGGGCAGGATTTTTTGTTTGGGAGTTGGGCCGTAAGGAAGGAAGGTTGTGTTTGTCTCATGGAGAACTTTAGAAATCAGAGCTACATATCATTAAAACAGGTCATAGAGGTAAGTTCGTAGTTTTAGCCTCTACATTTTAGAAATTTTATGTGGGGCCTATACCTTTAAAACTACGTGGCGCCCTTGTCTTAAACATTTTGACACCAGAAACATGGTTTTATGAACTCGACCCCATACTCTACTGGATCTATGCCACTTAAAAAAAATACATTCTGGGATTCAGACGGTTTGGTACGGACGGTCGGGTCCGCCAAATTAAGATGAATTCTATACGTGTATGCCCGATTCGGTCCGCTTTGTTTCGTCAAGATCCTTCCATTCACATCCGAATAGAGCAATGTTTTTCGTATTTCCGATAATGTCCGGAGATTTCGATTTCTAAACCCTTAAAACACGGAATGATCGTGACGTAACGAAGGGGACAGGAGTAGCCACCTCCATTTAAAGAACATGTAGGCCTATAGCATCATTCTAATTCGGCCAGCCGGGCTGGACCGAATTGAATCGGATAACCTTAACAGGAAATCTTTGCGAATGAGCTCAGTATAATTGAATTGCAAATTTCTTAATTTTTATAAATTTAATTTTTTTTTTTTTCTAAATAATATAAATATACTTTGTTGTAGAACAGTATACTTTTTGCAAGATAGTTCAGTATAATTTAATTTAATGATAAATTAAAATATTTTATATAAGCATGCTTTAAATAATTTTGTTGAACAAGCATATAATTTTTGTGAGTGAGCTCAGCATAATTCAATAGGATATTGAAATAATTTCGTAAGCGTTTTTAATGTAATTCTGTTAAAAAAAAAAAAAAAAAATTGCAAGTGAGCTCAGTATAATTTAATGGGATATTAAAACAGTTTTTGTAAGCGTACTCAATATAATTTCGTTGAAAAACAGTATAATTTGTATGCACAAGCTCAGTATAATTTATTGGTATTTTAAAATATTTTTTATAAGCCTGTTTATTTTATTTTTTTTTTGTAGAAAAACAGTAACTTTTATAAATTTGCTTAATATAATTTTTGTAAGAAAGCTCAATAATATTTTATGGTCCACCAAACATCTACAGTCACATCAATAATGAAAATTGAAATGATTGTGTATTTCAAACGGCGTAAACAATACTGAAACACGCGTTTCCTTCTGAATTCTGCTAAGCTTAAGAACTGAATCGGATGAACGGTAGAGAAAAATGTCGGGTGACGGTAGTCTGTCGAGAGTAGTAATACGCAAAGCCAGCGAAGAATTACGATTGCGATGTTGTCAAATCATTTGACGCGAAATTGATAGATGAACGAAAAGATTTATACACATTCAAGACTATACGGGGCGACGCAGCTGCCACGTGGCGAAAAAAGCTTGAACTAACAAAATATACGAAATTTTCATGTTACCGCCGTTTCGCGTCCGAAGACAAATCTTAAATAACTTTATACTGACTCGTGGAGTGATAATATAAAGGGGGGAAATGAAGGAAAAGGTTAATTGGTCAGCAATACTCCTTATAAAAATTACTTGGCGCGAAAGTTCGAAACTGTTATTATTTTAACGAAGGATTGTCATCGGGCGTCCGTATACGGACGTCAAATTTCTGCGGACGCAAAACGTAATGCAATTTTTCAATGGAAGGACGCGAAACTATAGCGTTACGAATATATATATATATATATATATATATATATATATATATTGGAAACATTTGCTAAGATGCTAAGACTCCCCTAAAGCCCGTTAAATATAGAAGGAGAGTGATTGACTGGTCTTTGTGTCCAGGTTAGTACTGGTGCCAATATCAATAATTGCTCTAGTTGGCAGATTTATCTATTAAAACAACAAACAAATCCTACCGCTACAAGGCGGGTGAGAGTGAGTAATCTCTCACTAACTCTCAGATATAGTAATCCTGCAGCTGGGGTTAACGCATCGTAAATCCTGGTCATACAGATCAAGTTGTGTGACATTACCTTGTAAAAAACATTGAAAAATTACAAGAGATATTAGATGGATTAACTTATATGGATATTAGATGGATTAGATGGATATTAGATGAGTACAACAGAAGAAGATGGCGTTCGGCAAAGGCATCAGTAAAAGAAAATGAATTGTATTTCTTTCTTTGTTGTTTAAGGCGGAAAGCCTTTCTGTCATCATCATCTTCTAAAAAAAAGAAATAAAAGAACATAAAATTAAGACTCCTCGAATAGCGTGGTGGCAGAAGAGAACTGATATGGAAGATTAAAAATAAGGGATCTAACCCAAGAATAGATGAGCAAAGGTTTGTATGCAGTAGAGTTCCCTCGAGATTACTACACTCTTACTTATTATAATGTGATCGTGATGGAAAATAAATTGGTTTGACTATGAAGTCACCCATAAGCTCATTATCCAAAGAAATACATTAAAATTCACTGAAGAGAAAATCATGTTTAAATAAATAAGCAAAGAAATACATTAAAATTCACTGAAGAGAAAATCATTTTTAAATAAATAAATAAATAAGCAAAGAAATACATTAAAATTCACTGAAGAGAAAATCATGTTTAAATAAATAAATAAGCAAAGAAATACATTAAAATTCACTGAAGAGAAAATCATGTTTAAATAAATAAATAAGCAAAGAAGTACATTAATATTCACTGAAGAGAAAATCATGTTTAAATAAATAAATAAGCAAAGAAATACATTAAAATTCACTGAAGAGAAAATCATGTTTAAATAAATAAATAAGCAAAGAAATACATTAAAATTCACTGAAGAGAAAATCATGTTTAAATAAATAAATAAGCAAAGAAGTACATTAATATTCACTGAAGAGAAAATCATGTTTAAATAAATAAATAAGCAAAGAAATACATTAAAATTCACTGAAGAGAAAATCATGTTTAAATAAATAAATAAGCAAAGAAATACATTAAAATTCACTGAAGAGAAAATCATGTTTAAATAAATAAGCAAAGAAATAGATTAAAATTCACCGAAGAGAAAATCATGTTTAAATAAATAAATAAGCAAAGAAATACATTAAAATTCACTGAAGAGAAAATCATGTTTAAATAAATAAATAAGCAAAGAAATACATAAAAATTCACTGAAGAGAAAATCATGTTTAAATAAATAAATAAGCAAAGAAATACATAAAAATTCACTGAAGAGAAAATCATGTTTAAATAAATAAATAAGCAAAGAAATACATTAAAATTCACTGAAGAGAAAATTATGTTTAAATAAATAAATAAGCAAAGAAATAGATTAAAATTCATTGAAGAGAAAATCATGTTTAAATAAATAAATAAGCAAAAAAATACATTAAAATTCACTGAAGAGAAAATCATGTTTAAATAAATAAATAATCAAAGAAATAGATTAAAATTCATTGAAGAGAAAATCATGTTTAAATAAATAAATAATCAAAGAAATAGATTAAAATTCATTGAAGAGAAAATCATGTATAATAAATAAATAAGCAAAAAAATACATTAAAATTCACTGAAGAGAAAATCATGTTTAAATAAATAAATAATCAAAGAAATAGATTAAAATTCATTGAAGAGAAAATCATGTTTAAATAAATAAATAATCAAAGAAATAGATTAAAATTCATTGAAGAGAAAATCATGTTTAAATAAATAAATAATCAAAGAAATAGATTAAAATTCATTGAAGAGAAAATCATGTTTAAATAAATAAATAAGCAAAAAAATACATTAAAATTCACTGAAGAGAAAATCATGTTTAAATAAATAAATAATCAAAGAAATAGATTAAAATTCATTGAAGAGAAAATCATGTTTAAATAAATAAATAATCAAAGAAATAGATTAAAATTCACTGAAGAGAAAATCATGTTTAAATAAATAAATAAGCAAAGAAATATATTAAAATTAATTGAATAGAAAATCATGTTTATAAAGTGGAGAACAAATCATATTTTAACACATATTTCTTTTTTAAACTTTTAATTTTTTCTTTTATTTTGTGACGCCCACTACGGGTGAACAACGAGCGTGGGAACCTTCACAAGAAAACCTAAAATGAAGAAGAGGCCATTAAAAAAATAATGTTAAAAAATGAAAATGTCACAAAATCTCAAAAACAACTGCATCTTTCCTACCTGCAAACTACTTTTTCTGGAGAATATTTTATAATAAATTTTTAAGTATTAAATTTTTAATTATTATTATAATTATTGCATCTGCTAGGATCTACATAATTAATTTGAGTACAATCTTCTGCCAATTCTAATATTTTCATATTATTAATATTTGGCGACACGTTTTATGTTGAAAGGATATTTTGTAATGTTACGCAGCATTATGCTTCATAGAAATAATATAAACTGATTTATGGTAATTAATTTTATAATGTTATTCTAAAGTATTTATCCCTTTTAGAATAATACTAAAAGTGTTAATATCACTTCAGTTACTATGTTGAAAGGTTTTAATAAAGTTTAAATTGTTAATTACAACAGTAACGTTACATTCGCAGACCCTGACAAGACAAAACATGAAAATGTACTACATCATCCGTACACGAGTGTTATTTTACTATTTAAGAAATATGACTTATATAAATAATAAATGACATCAATACTATTATCAGAAAACCATAATTGTTCCTCTTAATAACAACAAATGCATAATAACATTATTTATACGACTTCAACATATCAGCCCACAAAGATGATAAAGATAAATTTCAAACCACTTGTAAAATAGTAAATTTATAGCCGTATAATCTGAACACCTTCCTCACACATCCACATCTGTTTCCACCGTCTAGACACATTAGTTTTGTAATATGACTACTTTGTACATTATACAAAGTTATTCAAAAAATAATGGTAAGCTTTATTATACATAACTGCATGGTTATAGGAAGATACATAAACTCATCAAAAGTTAAAATAAAAAATTGTATCACTTAGTGCTCCATTGGTGGTACGACAAATATCCAGATATATTTGGATTCGACTTCACTGCTTCAATATTACGCCATATAGGTTATGAGGCATGGGGCGTATAAACTGAGTCTATAATGTATCCCCACATAAAGTAGGGGGCAAATTAGCATTGATGAATCGTCATCTGCTCTTCAGCCAATCCAACGCCCTTAAAAGACATCACTAATTTAAGCTCAAATGTCTACAATGTGACGGAGTCCTATCCTGTTCAAAGACTACATATTTTGGCAATCGTCCTCAAAGGTATAAGACCGTTAGCAAATCTAAACAAACATGCTCAGTAAAAAATAGTTTTTTGCAAAAAAAAAAAAAAAATGACCATACTACCATTTAATTTCTTTAAATTTAATTTAGTACCAAACTAATTTGGGTCTACCATAATTTGCGTCAATAGCATAAAACACATTTATTTGAAAAGTGCCTCAAATTCTCAACGATGAAATGTTATATACAATCTTGTTGAGAACTGTGGTGAATTTCACAATAATGATTCGAATTTGCCCCTAACCACAATCACTAGGTTATTATAGTTTTAGGTTTAATTTTATTTCATTAGTAGATATGTAAGTTTAGATCTAGTTTATAAGCAAGACCCTCCGATGATGAGAACCATGTTATCGAAATGTGCATCAGGGAATTTAGTGGAAATAATAAATAAAGAACAATTAATCAGATAATTGTGTTTTATTTTTAAGTTTCTGGTGTTTGTGGTTACGGGCAAATTCGAATCATTATTGTGAATTTCACCACAGTGCTCAACAAGATTGTATATTTTTGTACTGTAATTAATTAAACGATCATTATAACACGTTTTAACTTCTAATGACGTATTAAAATAGAAACTTACTATACTATAAACAACCAGTTGTGTCAGTTAACTTTTAAAATAAAGTGAAACGTCGTCATTCTCTTCTAATCGGACCTTGATTCAATACATAAGTCCCGGTAACAAGGCTTGTCGTTTGGTTTCAATTCTTGCAGCCTTTGTAATTTGTATGACGTAAAACGAAGACACCTTTCTCAAGATACACCTCACAATAGGCTGACACTTGTAAAATTTTACAGCGAAAATACTCTTTTGAAATTGTCGCACCCAACTAGCAATATAGTTTCTGTTAGGTGAATTATTTCTTAATAGATCCAAAAAAATTCTACACATTCGCAACAGATCCTGTCGGCAAATTTCAAAACCGCTTTTTAAATATTGTTTCTATAACACTATTTACTTTGTATTTCGTCTACTATCAAACGGAATAGGTTATCACTAACCTAATAAAACACTTCAATTGTTGCAAGCAGCTGATCGCTTAATACTACTTATACTCTTATAACAGCTGTTTATTTTTGAAAACCCTGTAAGATATATTATCGCGTTGCCTATTTCTGTGATTAAATCCATGAAGCAACGCTCTTGGGAAATTGCAGATGTTCGAGTGTACTTGATAGTAGTTACTACAAAAGGGGCGTATTGACTGAAAACAGTATCACTAATTACTTCAAATATAACAAAATGAAAGCTCTTGCTTTGTCATACTTTGCTACTGTTACACAGCATTTCATACATTCAAGAGCACCAGTTGAAATTAATTTAGAACATTGTTTGTTGTTTTTATTGTAATAGCAGATATTTCTTGTTGAAACTCCATATTCAAGGATAAAATAAAGCAAAAGCTTAAAGTTTCAAAATATTTGAATAATATAAATGAGTTATAATTGTTTCCCCTTGCGGCATCATCGGGCAACTGATAATAAACAGGTATAGACTAGACAACTATTTAAACATACACAAGTAACAGGAAACTGAAATACAATAGAGAAATCGGGAAAGGTAGGGGGATGACCTAGCAGGTAGATAAAGGTTAATGAACTACATTAGGGATGAGTTTTAGAAGGGGTGACGAATTTAATACAATTTAGTCATTTAAGTTGAGATTATAAATAATTTAGAATGTTTAGAAATAAATAGATCTATTTCACTTAGGCCTATTCTCAATTAAATGACCAAATTGTATTAAATTCGTCACCTCTTCTAAAACCCATCCGTAACATAGTTCATTAACCTTTACCTACCTGCTAGGTCATCCCCCTACCTTTCCCGATTTCTCTATTGTATTTCAGTTTCCTGTTACTTATGTTTAAATAGTTGTCTATACTTTTTAATTATCAGTTGCCCGATGATGCCGCAAGGCGAAACAATTGTAGCTCATTTATATTATTAAAATATTTTGAAACTTTAAGCTTTTGCTTTATTTTATCCTTGGACATTGTTTGTTGTTGTTTACACTTGAAAATATGTTATGTTTTGTTAATTACGTTTACAAACACAACAATGTTCATTGCAATTACTATTACATTAAATTTGCATGTTACTCACCTTTGAAAAGTTAAATAATTTTGTTTGTTGTTTACGTCATAGAAGGTAACTAATAGGTTTAGTTGGGGCAGTTAATGTCTACTTTAAGAAAATTTGTATACAAATCGTAATAACCGATGTGAAGAAATTTGTTTGTATTTTATTTTTATGATTATTAAATTTTGAATTAACTAAAAAGAGAAATATATGTTTATGCGTTTGAAAAATGTTTGTCAAAATTAGTAAATCTCTTTCCAATATATGAAAGTAACTACCGACAGATGTTTGTGCTCGACGTCTAAACAAGGTGCTTTGTAAAGTATAACGTCTGCCCGTATAAATCATAAAGTAACATTAGCACATATTTACGATATGTATATATAAATTTCTTCTAAGGAAATACAAATATATTTAATATTTCTTCTTGTATATATAAATCACAGAAAAATTAGATAAAAGAGCATACAGAATATTTTAGCTGATATTTAGTTTATTGTAAATTTATTCACAACACAATAAAATATATCAATTTATACCAAAAGTATAAATATGATTAAAAGAATTAAAATCAAACACCCAATACTAGAATTCAATAACAAGATTTATTTCCTTATGTACATTTCAGTAACACAGTGGCTTTGTATTAAACAAACATTCTCAATCTCTGAGGATGGAAACTATGTTGCTAAAAAGTACATAAATAATAAATCTTGTTTTGTGTTTGATTTTAATTCTTTATGTTCACCAAAGTGTGTTCAAATGTGTAGTAAAATTTATGTGATAAAACATTCTATGATTATATACATCATTTGTATTAAAATTGGAATGCAATTTTGACTTCTAAATAGTTATTTTTTTCATATGCTATTGTTGTACATTACATATTTTGTTGAATAGTTTTACAGTTTTGAAAGTTTCATGTCTAATATAATAATAATTGCTTATTATACTACAGTAGTTGATTTTTATTTTACCCTTTATCTATCATGTCTGCTTGATATGGATTGGAGAAATCATATGTTTTATAATTTATATATATTTATTGCGATTTTTACCTTCAGTGAAACACGGTAAGCAATGTACAGTTTACTGGATGATTAGATGAACTAGGTATGATAGTATTATAGAGTTGCTTTCTATAGATATTAAACTCTAAATTTGAATTATTTTAAGTTATTGTAAAGTCCAAATAGTTATATTAATCATTCATTTCTTTTTCACACGTAATTTCCATATTACCGTATGTATATATTTTTCTATATAAATAAATTTATTTTGAATCCATAAAGTCTTAGCGTACTCCCAGTATCAAAAACATTTACAAAATTGTTTTTATGATAATTTTAAAGACTTATCTCCTCTCCTCATTGCCCCACACGCACGTTTAAGCACACACATATATATATATATATATATATATATATATATATATATATATATATATATATATATATATATATATATAGATATACACACACCACGAACAAACGTAGAAGCATCTGCAAACACAGAGATGCTTATGTAATTACTCTCTCCCAAAGACGTTAACACTTTACATTTTAATATTTTACGCTAAACATAATATTATAATTTCATATTTATAGCATAGAAATTGCAATAACGCTTGAAATTATTAATGTACTCAACGTAGTCAAAATAAAATATTGTTCCTTCTATACAAGTTGGAAATGAACTTGTGTGAAAAATCACGGGTTTTGGTTTCGTCAATGCTTTCTTGTGTGTTTATTTTTCTTTTACATTTTACTGTAGTATTAAATAATAATAAAAACTACTTTATTAACGAAATTTCCTTACAATTCAAAAACAAATTGTAAAATGTATATAAATGCAGACATTACTAATCATCAAATGGCCGCAGATTATAAAATAAACAAAATTTTAGGAAAATGCTGTTTAATTCCAATTTTATTTGATATTATTTCAAATATTTAAAAAAAAAGTCGCGTTACCCCATTATTGATGTAGTAGGCTATGATAAAAATAAAATAACATAACATTTAGTATTGAGCCTCTCATATGGTGACACTACTTGTCTTGTGTGATTTACATGTTTAACTCAGGGAAATGTAAATTTATTCACTTTCATTGTACCATTCAAGAAATCATTTTAAATAGGTATGATAGTTTTTAATTTATGGAAACCACAAATACTTGTTGCTCTGTTTATTTATTCCCCTATACAGAAATAAACAGGAAAACATCAAGGTACATACATGGATAAATAAGTTAAAGGCCAACCAAACATATCTACCAACAATGATGAATATTAAATTAGTTTGCCAATTAACTCATCCTAATGTTATGAATTGCATAATACCTACCATGGGATTTACATAACTGGTGTATTAATTTAACTAAATGAGTTTGGGAATAGCATGTCGTGTAAAACGGAATTGACTAATCACCCTCCCCAATATAATTATTATTCCTCATCGCAGTTTGTAAAACTAATTGTGAAGTCAAAGCATTAATACTGCTCTTTGTAGTTCTCCCTTGAAAATCTAGCTGATTCTCTAGCCTTTGTTCAATATGGTATAATACAGTGTGTCATGTATGTTTTCCAATGTTACACTTGGAATAGAACAGTTGTTTTTGAAATTATTTGGTTAGGTTAAGTTAAAAATATTGCATTTACATTGTAGATATGTAAACCACTAAATGTTCAAGTAAATATCATAGATGCAAACCAAATGGCAACTATTTAAAATCAAACAAATCTTATTTTTATTTACTGTTATTTTGCTATTATTTCATTGTTATTACAACAGAAATTTTACTACTTTTATTCAGTTTTATGTTAGTAATAATGAAAACAGTAATGAACGGTAAAATATCAAAGAAAAAACGATGATAATTATTCAAATTCGAACCCATCACTATGCAAATAGATACCATCAGGCAGTACAAATATTTTCTTCCATATCCATATCAGATTGTAGGGTGTATTTTTTTTCACAACACCTCCAGATTCCACTTTGCTGTTGATTTGTGTGTTGGCTGTTATCTGGATACATAACTTGGAATCGTATTCTTACTGCAAGGTCCTTATTAAATGTGATTACCAAATGAAAAGCACATTATTTTATGCCGTATTGAAAAATCCATGAAAAACAGCGAAAGATGTTAACTAATTAATAATCTGTTTCGTACAGTACAATTTAAAAACTACTGAAGAATTCATCATAACAAACATAACACCTGTTATTTCAATTAATAATAAATGTGATAATCTAAAGCAAAAACTGTGTATTTAAAAAGCCACCATTTTCTCTGAATACAATAGTTTTATTTGAAATTTCTGTGGTATATCTACAACATTCATCCCAATTTTAACCGAATCGATTCAAAAACAACTTGTTCCACGACAAGATAAACAATATAATAGCTTATTTGATCAAATATAAAAAGCATCGACTTATATTGGAAGCCACTGTGCACAACTATCCTCACACCCTTGAAACGAAGGTTGATTCTATGATTCTAAACTCGATCCTAGTCTCCAAATGTGTTGAGACCTGAAGCTCTCATTCCTAGCCATTAAAATTCGTAAATGAGGTATATTACATATTTCCAGACGAAATGTAAATATTTATTAAATATACACTCATCATTTTTTATAACTGATTATCGATGTGTTACTTCAAACTTAGCAAGTTTCCACCTGTTGTAACGACATGCGTTCATCAAACTGAAGTTACTAATAAAGTAAAGCCTTACAATGCGTCGCAATAACTTTTCATCAAATGAAAGAAGTTATTTGTTATTTTTTACACATGAATAAAATGTGTAATTGCAGAAACTTGCAATTAAAGTTTCCACAAGGCGTTGTTCAATTCAAGTGAGTTTTGTTAGTTTAAACACTACTTATGAATAACTACATAAAGCTATTAATAATAATAAATCAGAGCTTTATTTAATGATTTTTTTTTTTTACAAATAACCAAAAACTGTAAAATCTTCTGACTTATGTTTAAAACTGAATAACATTAATACTAACACTGCATAAGCAAAGGACGTTCTGACAGTCTGCTGTGAATTAACAGCAACTCAACATTATAATTATAAAACTAAACTAAAACAATCATAAAATGCAAGGACAATATAAAGAAATCTAAGAATACACATATACATACACATTTTATAATTTATATCTTTTACAGCAGTAGGAGACCTAAAAGATTTTAAAGTTAAAATAAATACTATTATACTTTTTCTCAAATATTTAATTCTTTAATAAGATCGGACGCAACAGATAAGCACCTAGTCATTGGCAGCCCCCCCTTCATATACTGTACGTGTCAAAATCAAATTCGGCATTTCCTTCTTAATAAGAAAAAATCAAATATTTATTAAAATCAGATATCCCATAACAAATGGAAAACAGTTTCATTTTATTGGAGAATGCGGTGATAGCATTCTGGGTTTTTTATCAACTATCCTGATTTTATAATTTAAGTTAATTAATTCTACTCTATCTTTAAAAATCCAACGTTTACCACCGATTCCAATATAAACGCAAGGATAAGTTGCACGGATAATACTAATACAGAAAACCACTGCTGCTCAGATATTGTATAAACAGTGATAATGTGACCCCCTTGCTGTCTGAATACACGATTGCCACCATTCATATCCGACCGACACCAAAATAGAAAACAGCTGACCTGTAACTTCTCCCCCCCCCCGTTACCGAATCCCTATCATAAAGTTTTCAATACACATTAAAGTATTAATACTTGCGAATAATGGAAAATCGATGTCATCGCTTCAAACTGAAACTCTCGATTTTTTTATTCTTTTTTGTTTTAATTATTAATAATGGTTTGAGTATACCCCTAACCATAATCACTAGGAACAATAAATAAAACACAATTATTGCACTAATTATACTTTATTTATTTCCCCCCCCCCCTAAACTATATAAGTGTTTTATTTAATGTTCTTAGTGATAGTAGTTAGGGGTAATTCAAACCATTATTGTGAATTCACCAGTGCTCAAAAAAAAAACTTTTAATTATTAGTTCAAAGTTTTAATAACTATGTCTTCCTGTATGTAGTTTGTAGGAAACTCGAAGATGATTCAGTAATCTCAGTTGAAGTTGACTGAACTTTTGTCAAGTTGGAGGTTTGTAATTTAGGCGCATAGTCAATACGCAAATCCAAGACAATAGTTTGTTCTTTAGTTACAAATATTTCATCGATATTACATTAAATTACGTTCACTATATTAATCCAATTTTTTCAGAAGAAAAGGCGAAGAATAAACGACCGAATATATTAATATGTGTGTTTTTAAAAGTTAACGGATGGCTAACTTAAAACTCCGTTACGCTCACTAAACCGTAGCGAACCTACAGTGCTGCCAAGCGTCCCCCCCCCCGCCGCCATGGTACCATTCATCATACAAATTAATACAAGTTAAACTTGTTTTTTGAAATGATGAACTAAATTTGTATTAAAGCAATTTTTTTATTTATTTAAGCCCTTGTTATGTTACAACTATTAACAATTAGCCATATTAGCCTTCCATACACGCCTAAACATTTGCTGAATGTCAGTCCTTACACGTATTTTAAACATTAAGCAGAACAGTGGCCTCAATATGTTTAGTAATAAATGGAACGCAATGAATTAAAAACCTAGTAAAACTTTATATTTTTATGTTCTTAAATATATCAATATTTGTCACCGTTTATACTTCTGAGTATTTTTTTCTTGTTGTTTAAAAAGGCGTGAACCTAACGGTCAATAATGCTTTTAAAAAAAGGAAAAATAATATAAAATAAATACCCTCCAAAACTCTAATAGTATTGGAGTCAGAAAAGAACAAGGGTTGGTGGAGACCAACCAAAAGAAAGATGAAAGAGAGGAATCTAACCCAAGACTACATGAAAAAAGTGTAGATCCAGCTAGGGTCTCTCGAGATAGCTATGTCGATACTAATTATAGTGAGCCTAAGAGAGTTGCTTTTCTGCATACACCGCTTGAATGACAATGAAAGTAATTTATTCTTACAGGGAATAAATTATATTCAACTTAATACAAGAAACTAATTATTTAAATATTAGATTTAAACATTGCTTCAGTGGATGTATAATTTATGTGTACTTTCGACTGTAAACAAAATGTTTCTTTTTAGAAATGTACGGTTGAAGTACCAAAATTGTATATTATAGAAGTTGTCTGGTTTAAATATCTAAGACAACAAACGAAAACTAGATATTAGTCTTTTAAACGTCAATTTGTCAATACAATGTTTTTCAGAAAATATGTTTTTGTTTTGTTTTTCACTACCTTTAGCTTTCTACGATGTTTTTTTTTTCTTTCTAAGTTATATTAAATAAATATTTATTTCAATAAACACAGAAATAAAAGTACGTTACCTACTTCTTACAAATAATTAACTTAAAACACGCATTATATCAACGTAAAACTGGTCCTTATATAAAATACGTAGGATAATTTAAAATTACCAACTATTAAATATTATTTTTATCACAGTAATATATTTATTCCTAAATATTTTGTGTTATTCCTAAATATTTACACAAAATTTGCTCTTGATAATTTTTAAATATTTAATTTAAGAAATATAAATAGTGGTGATTAAAGCACAAATAACTAACTATTAACTAAAGCTTCATCTAAAGTTATGACCTAAACAATGATAACGTGTGATCGACTTTAACTTGTTACGAATCAATTGCCAAAGACAGCGTCTAAATGTTATTCCACACATTGAATAAAGTAGAAAGTTAATACTAAAGTTAGTGTAGTACAGTAACATGAAGAATTGTTGCATACACCAAAGAGAAGCAGGTACAGTTTGTCGCCAAAGAGAAAAGAATACAAAGACATAGAGACGGATACCGTAACTGCAACAGATAAACAAATCTATGAAACATTTTTTATTCACTAAAAATCGTAGTGTTATGTTCTAGGCTTAAATGTTAATTTATATTTCTCAACATATATTCTAACAAATTTAAGAACTTACAGCTTCTATTACAATTTAATGTAATTCAGGACTTTTTAGTAACAAATTTAATTTAATTTCTTTTTAAAATACAAAGAATTTTGTTTAGAGTGGTAGTTATTAGGGTTATAAAATTTTATTAGGATCATTTGGCTGTCAAATAATATCAGCAATTGTTAAAAACAGGCTAACTAATTAAAAAACCAACCAAATTAAAAAAAACTTATTTGTTATTCACTTATTGTTAGCGAACTTATTTGTTTAGCGAATCACTCTGGCCAATTTAGTTATTATTAAAACATTATGCTATTACCTTGAGTTAGTCATGTAATTTTAGAGTTTCTATGTGATTACAGCTGTTTCTATGTCATTGCACCGTCGTCAGGTAAACAAATATGACAACCTATGAACTAAAAGTGGCAATTTACTTTATTAAGTATTTAAATTCAATGTTTTGCAAGTGTGTACTTCTGACGAAGCTAGTTATTACGTATATAAACAAGTAATATACAACGCCCAGCTTATAGCAATAGATCAAAATATGTTAGAGATTAAACGTAACAATTGTTATCGGAAATTAAATAAATAAATCACTCATACAACTGCGTTGTAGGTACGAATTGCATTCTGAATCAAGGAATGGTATTCTTGAAAACTGATGATATAATAAACATCAGTAATAAATGGAAATTAGTCATATTAATAAGACTACAAGATTACGATCTTCTGTTAGATTATAAAAACAGTTTATTTTAGGAATTACGTCACTATAGAAGTAGAATTGGACCGGTTAAAGCAGAATAATTAAACAGAAATCATATAGAGTTATGCAACAAGATAAAGAAACTTCAGATTTAGGAACAGAAATACAACCTCTTGTTGTTTAAAAAGAAAAACCTCTCCGTTACTATCATCACCTTATAACAAAAAGAAGAAAATAACATATAATAAAGATACCTATCTCTTTGAATATACTAATATTCTCAGAGTCGGAAAAGAATAAGAGTTTATCGAAATAAAACTGATAGGAAAGAGAAAAAAGAGGAATGTAACTCAATACTACACAAAAAAGAGGTGTAGATCCAATTGGCTCTCTCGGGATTTCTCAACCCCGTATTCATTGTAAATGAGCCCCTAAGGATTCATAAATACAAATGACCCCTAGGCGAAATAAAATATTCCGGCGAGGTTTAACTTTGCATAGCTGGTACTGTTAGGAAATATTTTTTCAGTACCGCGACAAAGTCTGACGTAAATATATTTTATAATCAAGCATAAACTTAAATAAACGCAAAATATTTTAAGCCTCTAAAATATAATAGTATACAAAATTCTAACAAAACAAGAACAAGGGGACTGATAATTGTTAAATCCTTACCTCGGTAAGTTGAGCAAGACAAACACAGTTGATATTAGTAACAACATTTTGGTGATACTTTGTTGGGTTCTTGTTGATACAAGATTTCTGCTAGAAGACCGTACATCTGAAACAGATAAACTATTAGGTGTAATTGTATCTGCATAAATAATTTAAGACTATTGATAAAAAGAATTACAATTATTATTACTTCTCTATATGGAATTATTTTGTATTTATTTTTTTTTTTTATATTTCTTCTTGTAACAAAAAATTGAAAATCAATTAATTCTAAAATTATAGACTTTTAGTGGAAACATAATTTTTTTATGGAAAAAAGCATAATGATTGTTTTATTATAAAATTCCATGACATTTTATTTTGGAAAAGCTGATCCATTTTCTTTTTAAACTAATTACAAATTAAAAACTGCTGGAATATTGTACTAAAGCTACCCTAGTATGGTTGATTACTTTTTCAATAATACAATATATTTTTTTGACAAGAAGAAGCAAAAATTTACCCAGTCCTCAACTAATATCTGCTGTTAATGAGGTAAGCAAAGTCAGACAGTTCTTTGTTCTAAGTAAAGTATTTGATAATAAAATCCAGAAAATCTTTTACGAAAACCTGGAATGCTTTTAATATCAGTTTATGAAGATTTCAGCGTTGTTATGAATACGTTCGTGAGGGAGAATCTTTATCAACAACACTCGGGAACATTTTAACGATTTAAAAGTAGTTGGAGGTAACTCTATTAACTATTCATATCTTCTCCATGTTGAAATAGTCAATATAGTTTAAAATGTATCATCGAACCACAAGAATCAACCACAACTAAACTCCAACGCTGTTGTCATGTTATTTAAAAAGTATACTAATAAATTGTAAAAATTCTTAACTGCGTTTAAAAATTTCTTTGTTTTCAGTAGGAACATTTTCAAGAATAATTTCTTCATCACTGTGGCTTTGTCCCTACAGCCCACACAAGGCAATGTGCGTAATCTATCATGACACCTTCTTAACTAAAGCAATGTTAATGGCGGATACAGTTAAAAAAAATCAATAACTTGAAAAATGTATCTCTAGATTGACAGCAACAAAAAATATGTCTGCTTTATTAATTAAAGTCTTAGTGTATAGTGATCAAAGTATTTATTTACTGGACACTTTTTAAGTGTAGTATATTTTACAACAACATATCTGTTTTTTTTTATTTTTTAGAGTTAAATAAATACAAAACGAACTGGTAACAAAATAAACAAAACTTACGAATACATCTTGAAGGTGCAGGTTGATCCTGATTAAGGTTATTTGTGCTCAGCCTGATAGTAGGAGTGTGAGGTACTGCAGTTGAAGACTGATGACGAGAGTTATTCATCCTTGTCGTTGTAGTTTGCTGCTGTGCAGGCTGAGCTCCTTGACTGGCTGTGGAGTTTTGATGTCTCGAAGTATTGGAAGAGTGGAATGATTGTTGAGAGTTGGGTCTTCGGTTGTTGGAACTACTTGACTAAAAAAATCAATAAAGAAGTTACAATTCAAAACACATTTATAGGATTGTCAAAAATAATTGGGACACAAAAAATAAAGAAAAGCTTTTTGTAATACAATTTTTAACAATAATTTATTCTATTTTTAATTACAATTGAAATCAACTGAAAACCATGTTTCAATTAATGTTGAAGAAGAATATTGATAAATTAGATATTAGAACTTTAGGTTCCCTTTAATACGAACTGTAATATGTAGAAACACAATTACATTAAAAAATATTATTATTTTAAAGGAACATGATTATAATATCTCTGATAAATCTATATTTGTCTATTAGTTTTTAAAACAAATACATACAAAATTTGCTTAAATTTTTCTATCAAATTAAATAAACAATTATTATTAATATTGTTGTTATTTTGCTGCTCAAATGTTTTTGTACAAGTAAACGCTCTTTTTACAAATTTTTTTAAACATAAATTAAAACACAATTATACAGTAAATGTATATCACTTTATTATTTATAATAAGAAATTAAGTAGTAATATATAATTAATATATGTAATAGTATGTATGTTGCTAAATGTTCAAGAAATATTTATATTCTGATTGTTATACATGGAAACGGATTGAAAAGAAAATAATACAATATTATTCCAAATTGCAATCTAACTATAGATAAAATTATTTGACAAATAAGGGGAGGGGACAAATAAACAAACATCTTACCTTACTAGAACGAAACCATAAAATATATAACATTGAGAGTATAAAACAAGAAGAACAAACATATTACGATGGATTGTTGCCTCTCTTTAACCCTAGAACACTTATGTGTCGTCAAAATGACGACATGCAAAACCCAAAATCGGCGTATTTGACAGAAGAGTGGTGAGTGCGCATCCTCCCTCCCAGTACCTTCCTTACTCTAATAGACAAGGTCAGTCGCGGAGTTTCACCCCTACCAGCCACATGTGTCTGTACCAATTTGTGCTCGCGTCGTGCATTTGACGATACATAAGTAATTGCGTTACTTGGAAAAACCATTGTTTTTACTAAGGTTTTACTATAAACCTTGTTTAATTAGTAAAATAAGATTGTACAACCTGTATACTTTAGATAAATATGTGTTTCATTTAATAAAAATACTGTTATACATAATTTATAAAAATATTTTTTAACCCTTGTTTTTTTCCTTTCAAAAAAAGTAGTCATTCATTTTTATAGTTTTTTATTACTAGTTGCACTAATAAGTTTTTAAAACAATTTTTTTCCTAAATCTAAAGAGTACTAAAACATAACTATGGCAACGAAAAAATTTTAAATTAGGTTTCCGTGAAGTAAAAAAAAAAAACAAAAATGAGTAGTCAAATTTACGATACTTAAGTGATAGTGTGACTAAATCTGGACATAAGTGTTCTAGGGTTAATAAATAAACATGCAACGCGTTAAATACGTGGATACAATATTTCACACAAAGTCAACAATATTTTATGACAAATTTTAACCCTACTAAACTTGACCAAAATAAATATTCTGATAATGGTTGACATAAACTCACATCTAGTGATGTTGAGAAGCTTTATATTAGTCAGACTGGCGGACGTTTAAAACAATATTTAAAAATATTTACCAAACAGCAAGAAGCAACTTCACTTATCTGGACATTTAAGAAACAACCAACATAGGATCCATATTCAGGAAAATATGATATTACGTTAAATGAACAAAAGACACAAAATAAATACCGTGGAAGGATTTCAGATTTATAACAACACTGGACCAAACCGGACAACACATTAAACCAAAAAAAAAAAAAAAGGAGAAGAAAAGGTTGATGTCTAAAACACAAGACAAAGTACAAAGAAATAGTAGTTCACTAATATTAAACAACCTGTCAACATGGAGTTTTATTATAGTGACATAACGTACCTGTTAATTTATATATGTGTCTTATGTGAAATGAGTAATATATTGTGTATATAAATAAGTTCACCGACGGTGCTGCCCTTATATAGAAATATATAAACAAACATTTAAATGAAAGGAACTACTCTCAATTATTTTATAGGGGTATGTAATATAATTCAAAGTGGTTCAAAGGCTTAACAATGGTTTTAAACGAGATACTACATAATATATTACTATATATCGATACCTGTTAAATTTATTTTAACAAGTATATATAATGTTGGAATGAAGGCCAGAAAACAATCTAAAACAATAATAAAGAAACAAACAAAAAGAGTAAATATTTTCCTGCAGATAAATTTACTAAATTGTAATAAACATTTCATTGTGCAGAAAGAAAGTTTAGAATAGAACACAGTGAACGGTTTCCCAATAACAGCCACGTAAGTCAAACCATTGGACCAGTGTTACCAAACAATACTTCCGACTGTACTCGTTGATATTTTGCAATAATTTAATAAAAGTTGAAACATGAACAATTTAGATTTTTGTTGTTTAAAGATTTTCCTTAAATGTTGTTTAAAGACTTATAAAGAAAAGTAAGAAAAATGTATAAAATAAAGCCCTTTAGCTCTCGAACAAGAGTTGGTGAAGAGAGAATAGATAAAAGAGGGTGTAAATCCAGCAATGTTCCCTCTGGATAGTACTCACTATAAGTAATCCCTGAGGGTTAAATGATTTAGAAATATATATTTGACATAATTACAAGAAAACCATCATAATAATAACACGTATAGCATGTCATAATGTAAGCCAATATAAGTTACTAAATATTATAATAATAAAATAGATAAATTTTTCCTCACAAAAAGATATAAATAACAATGTTGTATAGCTGTAAGCATTTTTTCTTAAAACAGCTTGTTAATGACGATGTCATTCTTGTAAACAATCAAACAAAAACTTGAAATTAACTGCGAAAGGGGTACGATTTCGATACCTGAATTTTAATATCCATTCATTAATATGTCCAAAAGTATATTGGACATAGATGTTGAATATTTAAATGATATTTACCTTTAAACACTAAATAATTTTCAATATTTAACATTTAAATTGTGACACAGAAATGGCTGGTCTAGTGCATAACCATGTTTTACTTCGTTGCGTTGTCTATTTATACAATTAAAGTAGTTTTGCAACACCATCAAAGCCTTTTAGACTGAATTCGCATGAGAATTGTTAAATTTGGTGAAAATAACAATGATGTTTATAATTTATTCTAAAATAGTTGTCCCATTTATATATGTTTTAAGTTAGTAGACATGACATTTAGATATACTAGTTGGGGCAGAATTAAGTCATGGATTTTATAAAGCAATAAAACAAAGAAAAAATTTAAATTAACAAATAATATATGACATAAAAAGGGAAAACATTTTCATTTCATGTGGTCAATAGTTTTCGAGTTAATAGATGAAAATAACACCTCTTACAAGGTGTAGACCCTCGGGAATGTCACTATAGCCTGAGCGCCCTAAAACTTAGTTACTTTGCCCTCGACTACTTTGTCGCTTACCAAAAATCAGAATATGCAGTTTATACCGATACTCAGAACCACCGAAAGAATTGTACAGCAAATGTCATTCTGAGAAGGTTCTACAAGGAACAACAGTGATGAGACGTACAACTCTGTTCGTTTTAGTTTATAAAGTAACATCTTTGTCATTTAATCATTACTCGGGGCCAATAAATAATTCAACACAACACTATTCTTTTACATGTTTATAACCACCTCATCAATTTTGAGTTAAATTTTAGAGCTCTGTGAATTATAGACAAAAAACCATCATTTTCAATTATGTTTATTATTTTATCATTAGTATGTTTTATTTCAGTGGGTATTCATTTAACTTTGTTTTGTATTGTAAAATTATTACATACAGGTAGTTTAACATCATCATATTTATAAACAATAATAAATTTTAACATTTATATCTTGCTATACTTATTTTAAGTGTATTTTTACATAGGAGAATTTTGTATCTAGATTTTCCGATGCAACTCTGCACCATATTGTATTTGTTATCCTTATTTATTTATATTTCTCTTATTAATTGTTTGCAATCTGTATTTTCATCCTGTTATCTATGCCCAATTTTGTTAAATATAGATTGTATATTGTTTGTTAATTTTGTTGTCATATAGTTGTTGTTTTTACAGTTCTAAGTTTTTAAAACTTAATTTACCTTAATAATCTTCCTGCTCCTACCTTACCCTTCGTCTCTTTTACTTTACTTCCAAAGCATTGTTTCTATTTTGTTATTTAGTTGTTCACTTATAAATGGACAGACAGTTTGAAACAAGTCGTGGTACTGAACTCATTAGTGGATTATAAATAAACTTGTTTGTTTTACTTCTACATTCATAAATACAATGTTCAATGAACACTGTACTGAAAATCACTATACAATATCTCAATATCAGTTACGAAAACTGAAACACGATAATTGAAATAATTAAAGAAATAAATTAATTATAATTATTGCATCATTGTGTTTTGGAGTTTTTTTGCTGTTTTAACTGTAATTGCTTTTATGATTAAAACTTGATATCAATTCTTAAGTCTCAATACGCTAACACTACGTTTTGAGGGTTTTTATACTGACCTCAATAGAATGTGTATTAAATTGATGGACTATTGCCGACAATAAAACTCAAAATATTACTGAAAGTCTACGGCGTACAATAGCTAAGCGTAAATATGCCTAAACAAGTCATTTAAAAATCTAAAGTACCACTGAAACGATTTCATGGAATTTATGTTAAATTGAGAATATACTGTATTTTAAGCTGTTAAGGATAAAAAATACAGATTACTGCTTAAATTATTATTAATTAAACATTATGGAGAAAATATATTGGCATATCTATTAAAAAATTTCATTATTTTATAACTCCGATTTAAGTCGACCGTCGATAAACCGAAAAGGGCACTTTTTTCTGTCAATTGTATGAAATGAAATACTCTCAACACATTTTAGGTAAACGGGTTTACTCAATATCATATGTAAGCAAGTTAATGTAACCTAGAGCACAAAAGTAAAAATCACCAATATAGCCTAGTAGAAGTAGTTTTAATAAATATTAATAACCTAAGGAAAGAACACGGGCCTAAAACTAGACCTGAGCAGTTAACTAAGGCTTGAAAATACAAACGTTATCAGGTAAAACCACCTACACAGGATTTACAAATAACTGATTGTTAAGGAGCTTAGGGAAAGTTGCCCTAACTGTTTATAAGGGTAAACAACCTTTTATCTCCTTTTTCAAGAGTTTATTCCGCGAACGAATCCATTATTCCCGCCTCGAGATTAAGTGGCAAAATTTCAACCTCATTTTAACGAGAAGTATTTTTATCTCCTATTTTTAATTCAGTTTGTATTGCCGTTATTTCTAGACTGGTTTGACTGATAGCTTCATGTATGAGGCTTTAGTTAGTTTTCTCTGATATTTTAATCCTGGTTTATTATTTAATTTATAATAATAATTTGTCATTTTCGCAACCAATTCTGTTCCGAATATGTTCGGCTATTTTCGATGAATTCCTTAGACCTAATCACTTGTTCTTTTATGTTCACTTTTTATATTTAGAGGTTTTTGTCTCGACAGTGAATTTTGTTTTAGACTTGAGTTCATTTCGTATGTTATATATTTAATTTTAATTTCTAAAATGTTTCTAAGCTGCGAGGTTATGTGGGTGTATTCCCAGTTTTATGCTCTATGTTTAACTCTTGATAACGAGAGTTGATTTATACTCTCGAAACGATGTGTATTAGCTTCTACAAACGCAAAGGTGACAAATTTCAGATTAAATCATATTATTAATAAACATTCCATCATTATCAAAATCTTTAAAACCAGAAAACTGTTAAGTTTGAAATATACTTACGTGAAGTTGATTCAAATTGAAGTCCGATCTATTGTTATAATTGTCACCTTCGTTTTTAAAACGTTTACTGAAACGAATTAAATTTCTGGTTATCATGGTGTTCATAACAATAATCAGAGCTAACGGCACGATAAGTGTCAGAAGTGAATCGATAATGTTAATAACTCTCATAGTTTCATGATAACCTTCTCTCATGTCGCACAGTTCTGTGCCTCCTTGATCCCGCACTATCCCAGCAGTAACGAAGGAATAACCATGACTTATTAATGCAACCACTGTCAAAGACAAGACTATTGCTTTGGCTCTAGCCACTGTACACATATGCGGTCTATGTAATGGATATTGTACTGCTATAAAACGCTCCACTGTGAACGCTACTATCAGCCAAACACTTAAAAAACTACAGACGGAACTAATATAAACAAGGCCTTGACACCAACCTTCTTTATTGAACACTTGAACACCAATGTTGTTGTTCAACCACACCATTAACAATGTTATTAAAAATCCAAAGTCAGCTGCCGCCAATGCAGCGAGATAATAACTTGAACTTCTCATTTTGAGATGTGTATTCAAGAAGACTATACATGATAACATATTCCCGACTAGTCCAACTAGTATTATAATGGGTATGTAATATAAATGAAACAAGTCCAAAATATCCAACATGGGAAAACATTCGTCCACAACATAATCGTGATCATAACATTCTTTGTGTCTCTTTAACCAGTTCTTAAAGTGAGTGGAATTCCATGTAGTGTTGGTGCCAGTAAAGTTGTACAGAAAACAGTTTTCCATTATGAAAACTTTAAGTGATTTGTAACGTCAACTTTGTAACCATGGCGACGATCCGTCTGTTTACCTGGAACATTTCAAATATTTGCATTAACAAAATGAATACTTTGCACATATTCAATGTTTATTGCAAGTATGAAAATTATTAACATGATAGCGATAATACAAAAAAAATGCTCAATAATTTGTAGAGCACGTATAATGAACGGGGCATTTTGAACAAAAGTCCATGTAGAAACATAATGAAGCTATTATATGTGTGTGCAATTAGGTCAGCAATTACATGAGTGCCATTACTGTATATGACTCCCTCCTATTAATCAAGCGTTTTTGAATTCAAACACGCAAGAGCCTTTTCATTGAAGACGTGAAATATTAAATAGACATTTGAACATTAAAATTTTGCTTGGGCAAAGAAACTATGCAAAATAGATTTCTTCCCAAACTATCACAATAGGTGAGAGGGGAAATGATAAACTAATTATTGCTGTATGTATTGGTGTCACTTTGTCTAAAGTAAACGTTTAAAATGTACGGAATATGTAGGAATAGATTATTTGCGATTGGTGGAATTCGATATCACTAATATTGTAATAGACATTGTATTTCTAACTTTATAACATTTTATTTCTATTATACGTAAATGGCAGCTTCAATTTTACTACTTATAAAATAATATTGAAAGGATTGAGTTTAATTACACAAAACTATTGTATTTTTAAACAAATTAGGGATGGATTCTCTAAAACGTTGGTGGTGTCTTGTGAAAAATAAAGTATTTGTTTCGTAAATTCAATGTCATTTTGAGATCAACATATTGGAATAAATTCTTATTACAAAATTTAACATATCTTTTAATTAATTTGTTTTTGTATATACAGTAAGGATCAGCATTATGGTGTACGCAAATTTTGATAGGAACATAACATTTTTCTAATTGTATAAAACCTATTTAAAATATTTTTATCCAATTTCACTAATTGCAAAATCGTTCAATTCATCTTTGTTGTACAAACACTCGCCAAGAATGTTCATGGTTCCTGTTTAGCAAACATATCTGACAATTAATTTTTCTAAATGTCTTGATAACCTAGCATCCATTTGAGTGTCAAGGCCTTTCGGTTATGTATAACATTCTCCGATATCCAATGTTAACAAAAAATAGTAAAAACGTAATAAAAATATACTAAGCTACTTTTTCTCCTTTGAAATCGCAGGTAAAAAAAATGGGATACAAAGGAAAGTTATATTTATGTTTTGTATATTTTTCATGTTGTTAAAAATAAAATTATCTCAATCATCATCGTTTTATTCAAAATAATAATAAGAAAAGACGATAAAATAAAGACTCTAATAGCCTCAGGGTCGGAAGAGAACAAAAGTTGATCAACAGAGATCTGGTAGCAAAGATGAAACAGAAGGTTCTAAGCTAAGACAATTTTTAAAAAAGATGTAGTGTCCCCAGGATTGCTACACCCTTCTTCACTGTAAGTTAACAATTTTGCTATCGTCAATCCGACTATTAATAATAATAATAAAATTAAAATAACCGTCAAAATAGTCAATAGTGATTTTCCTCTTCACTACAGCCGTTTCGGTTATTTAGCCATTATCAAGTAGTTATACTACACGTATAACATAAAATAATACCAGGTTTTAGATGTTTGTGTCAAGGTAATGTACTATATGTGTAGATGTGTTTTTAAATTTATAACTTATGTCAACGGAAAAAGTCCAGCATAAGTTTATAATGGCTAAATAGTCGAAACGGTTACAGTGAAGAGAAAAATCACTATTAACTATTGTTACAGTAAGTTTAATTTAAGTCCAAGATACCCCGTGAAGGGTGTTTATGATAGATCTTTTCAAGATCTAGTTACAAAAATATCGAAAATCTGATTCTTTGCGAAATCTTTTATAGAATTCACAGCTCATTTTTAATAATATGATAGGACATCGGTATGATGCGCATCCCAAGTGTCGCGATACGATAAGTGATGTATAAATTTATATATATATATATGTAAATGTCCGTGTGTTTTTATATTTTATTTTAACGTGTTAACGATCTCAACTGAGTGAAAAGAACTCTGAAGATGGAGCAGATGTTATGAAACGCGTTAGTGTTTAAAAAATAAGTCACCTGGCGGAAACCATATAAGTTAATTTAATTGTTAGTTAAAACAATAGTGACTTGGATACTGGCAACATGATTCTTAATGTATTTCTTAAATTTGAAGGTATAACGTTTTGGTTTGCTAAATCTTGTTAAATTATATAACAGCGTAAAGAAACCATTCCACAAAATGTGTGTTGAAGAAGTTATCTAAACGACATAATATTAATATGTCTGCATGCTATCAGACATTCGTTTTGCACATCTTAGCAAACACTTGACTGACTCTTGTGAATACTTCCTCAGTAGTTCTACAATGTAGGATATGCAATACAGTTTACGGTCATTGAAACACGTCTGTCACAATACATCAAAACTTCCATGCTTCATTGAACTTTGTCGATTGTCGAATAGTATATACGAAAACACAATTTATTACTGAGAACGGGGCAGTTCTTAGATGAATATATCAACAACAGAGACCGGCTTTGATCTATCACTTACAATACGTAGTAAGGAATCGATTACAAAACAACAATTTATCTCCTTTTATGGTGTGATTCTGCAATGTCTTATGGACTATAACTAGTTTAGAGACTTGACAATTTAGGGAATTTTTGGAAACTTCTAGTGGAACTGCTTATGAAAAATGCAATGGTAAATTTAAGAATGATTCACTTTCAAAATAAATACGTACCTTTAATTTTTTTCATTAGTCTAAGTACGACAACATTTTTGAAATGTATTCTGCAAATTAACGACACAACCTTTCACTTTCTGGAATAAATAACGAACAAGTAATCTTAAATTATTTAATTTCGAAAACTTCTAATTATTATCTTTTATTATACATGTATATTATAAAAATTAAAACATGTTTAATAACAGTAAGTGTGGTTATTTGCGCCATTTTAAACCAGAAGAATCTAAAGTTCCTCCTCTATATTTTGACTAAATTAATTGTTCAAAATCCAAATGGTTGTGACATCTGTATATAATTACTACACTTTTGGTACTTTGAAATATTGGATTCGATTTAAAAAGTAATATATGAATAGAAAATTAATTTTAGAATCATTATATTGAACAAGGTAGGTTTCCGAAACTCTTGAGTTATACCACTAATAAAATAAAGATTAATTTTGTATTCCATTACCAGATGATGATATAGATTTACTAGTTTTATGAAACTTGCGTGTTTTAAACTATTTAAGCATAACAAAAACAAAGAACTTGACATGTAAAAAATGATTTAATATCACTATGATAATTGTAGAATAAAATAATTGAAAATAAAATTATCAATACAATTTATTATTGATACATTTCAAACAGATGACTTATTATAAAACGATTTATCAGTATATAAACAAAATCATATTTCAGTTATAGGTTATATTTACAAAGTAATAGACTAAAAAGATAATTAAATGAAAAATTGTATTACTTGTTTAAAGCATATATATGATTTGATTTTAATTAATAATTATGTTTTGTAGTTTATGAATGCAAAGCTTTAGATTTAAATATAGCTCAAAATTTGTATTTTGTTCTACTATGCGTTGTGATATTGTTGGCTAGACCAATTATTACGATTATTGTTCTTGTATATGTTCCTGTAATAAGTAAATAAAAAGACTATTTGTGTTGTATTTTTTATGGAAGTAAATAATTAGACATATTAAACTTGCATATGATATATTTTATTCGATCGCGCGTCATGTTTGTCTGTGAGGCTCCAGATATCACAAAACACTAAAATGATTTACGTTATAATTATATTAACTTCTTGTCTAAACGTAAAAAAAAAAAATCTCGGTCAACATTGCCTTAAAAGCAAAAAATAATATAAAAGAGAGGTATCCCTGGAATACTCTACTAACGTTACTGTCGTAAAAAAACTTTTATTTAAGCGATAGAAAAGACAAAAGAGAGGGGTGCCTCATCCTCTGTAATTATAAAGCACACTTGTTTCTTTTATTAATAGTCATGAATTTATCTATTGTGTTATATTTTAAGCAAACAATGTGAACATTTTATTAACCTCTTTATTATGTCTATAATTCTACATATATTTTTTTTATCTTTGCATGTAATTAAAAATTGGTAGCAATTTGAATAATAATATGCTTCAGAAAAGCTTAAGACAAATCTATAACAGTTATATAATACTCTACAAAACGACACTCATCAATAGGCTGCTACAAACATTAAACTACAAAACTAAATGTATTTCGTCGACAACCCACTTGGGTGTATTGTCCATTCATTAATTGTTTTATTATGTACATTAACTTGATAACGTACACTTCAAGCTACAAGCAATGTATTCTTATAAAATGGTTTACTTTGAAATTGTTTCTTTAAATTTTTGTTTAATGTAAATAAAAAGTATACTTAGCATTACGTGATATGACTATAAGTTGTTTATGAATTATTTTCAAAGAAACGAAAGAAGAAAGAAATATTGTAAATAAATAAACCATTTAAGAAGTGAATAAAACATTATTATAGCATGGCAAACATTTTTGAGCCATAAATAAATCTTATATTTTCAAATAAATCTATTGTTTTTAAAGTTTTAACTCGAATTCAAATATTCCGCTTGTATTTTAATTTTAAACAACCCAAGCATTGTCATATCTTATAGACAAATTTTTGATTATTTGAACAATCATTACTGTTCAACCATACAAATAATATGAAACATACAACGTTTCACAAGGTTTATCTATAAAAATCTACAAATTTAAAATCAAAGTTATAAATACACCTTATGAAAGTATTTTAAAATTATATTCTTATCCTCTGTGTGTACAAAGATTAACAATATACTTGTAAAATGTGTCACCAAATTGTGTATACAAAACAAACAGAATGTACTTATAAATTCATTCATGTTGTAATGAATATTGTTGATAACAGAATTTTACTATAAAATTAAAATATTTTATTATTATTATTTGAATTTCCACGCTATAGAACAGTTTTCGCTATCAGGTCAGGTTAATTAAAAGCCCCACACAAGTAAATCAACAAAAAAATTACAAATTTACAGTTATATCATAAACAATAAGCTATTTTATGACTATAGGTCTTAAATTAAAGTTTCATCTGCTCTGTCCCAGATACTTGGCGTCGATATCTGTTTAGTATAAAGACTTTATGTTAGTCGAGTGTGAAGCGTCAAAGGAAATTTTAATAATTGTTTAATTGTTAAGAGTAATGTTCAGAAATAGTGTCAAAAGTGACGTAAAGAGGCCATCTTGTTGTATGGAACCATTTATCTTATTTACAAGGCGATATGACTTTACCCTGCCCTCGTTAGGGGCTGAATCATATTTTAAGATGTCCTACTTACGGCTTAATATGTCTACAGACGATACGCCTTTCTCTTACAAATAAACTTCTAATTTTTAAAACGAAAAATTTTGTATAGTATAATCTCAAAAGGTAAGAGTGCAGACAGGTTTGGTTCTTTTGTACTTCAGTTATTTGGACATAGTAATCAATTACAAAAAATAAGAAACCGAACTTTAAAGCCAGGAATAGCTCAACAGGACGGTAAATTGTTTAAAATCATAATTTTAAAATGGATATTAAAGTCTCCCTGTTAAGTTGCTATGTCTTCTTCATTCTCTTTTAGGGAGTTGACTCCTGAAATGTAACTATTGAAGAAGCTAAAAAGTTAAAAGCATTTGATTACTTACGTATAATAAAAAAATGTATCTATTATATCAAGCAATTCGTAAGGATTTTATATTCAATATAAGAATATAGTAATGTATGATATTTAGTTTTGGGTGGATTAAACAAACCAGTAATATCGCTACAAGTGCGATCATGTTAAATGGAAGATTTTTAGTTCAAAGATGATAAACCACCAATCGGAGTAACGCCGATACAAGTGCATACTGACGTCATAGGGGTTGTAAATAACAATGACCTAGATGTTTTTTTATTAGGAGACAAATAAACATAATACTAGCAATAAAGTCTAATGAAACCTGTAAAGTTACATAGTCGAGACAGATGTACTTACACATACATTATATATATATATATATATATATATATATATATATATATATATATATATTAACTACAGAGATTGTTTCTTATGTCAGATTTTTTTATATTAATTTATAGTGTTTATATTAAACTGCAGATAAATCCAATTTACATAATATTTTTTGTAAAATTATTAACTATATTAGTTTAAGGTATAAATATTTTATAACAAACGTCGTAAAACAACCAAGGGGAGGAAATTATTTTTAATTTTTCAATGTGTTAGAAATCGCAAACTGTATTCTTGGATTTTATTTCAAATGATTTAATGTATATAAGTGGGATATTTAAATGATACGATATTTTTTAGATCGGTATATTTATATAAATAAAAATAAAATATAATTACAGATGTCCTTTTCTTTATATTACACTACCGTAGTACTGGTGATTTTTACGGCATATTAGAATTGACAACTTGGTTTGGATTTCATGATTACTAAAAGTCATAGTCTATTTCCAAAAGTTAAACACAGGACGTTTAAGCAGACAGCGATTCCCTCTGAAATCTTTTAAAGATGCTGAGAATAGCATCAATCACGAGCAGTATGGAAGACATTTTAAGTCTACAATATAAAGTAAATTTAATTTTTTAATAAACAATATAAATGTTGCGTAACTCTAACGTTCACTCTCCTTTTTGTGGCAAATTAAGACCATATTATTGATACGTTCTCACAATATTTGAATTATATTAGTTTTTAATCACAAGAACTAACCAATAGTTTTTATTTAAATTTTATCTATATAATGTATAACTGAATTGTTTGGTTTTTAATTGCAATTTATTTTAATTAATTAGTTTTAGATTCCTGTAAGGGCGTGCCTTGTAGAGGATTTTTCTATATTGAACAGAATGTAGGACTAAGGAATAAATATAATTTTCTTAACATATTTTACTATAAAAAGAATAAATATAATATCTATAATGTTGATACAACTTAACTTACACAGAGCCTTTAGGGGTTTATTGTTTCTGCAAAATGAGAACAAGTACAGTAATTAATTTTTAATGCAAAACTTTTTTAAACTCTACATTTATTTAATATTTTTCTCTTTATTATATTTATCCATTTTGTATCATTCTTATACAAAATTAAATTTTAACTACTTACAACTTTTAGATTGTCATAAAAACATAACAAAATTTTAGTTACATAAAATAATCTGAGGATATTTTTGATTGTTAAATATGGCGTTTGACAGATTGGTATAGGTAAACGTTTACATTTCACAAACATTTGATTGATATTCTTCTTTGTAATCATTTTGAAATATTCCACCCTTAGTTCATTGTTACTTTCTGCCCGATACTGAACTGGATGATAGCCGTGTATACTTTTGTGGCAGCAGTTTGTTCAGAAAATTAGTGCACACTTTATCAATCTTAAAAAAATGATAATGATCCGTAAACTTAGCTAATTGAAGTCTGTCTGTATCTCTTGCGTTTTGTAATATTAAAACACCTTCCTAATGAAAGTCTAATCCTATACAAAAATTGTTTTAATCAATCCAATGTTTATACATCAGTAAAGTTTGTAAGCATCAACATTTTAACAGAGGAATCCAAAATATTTGAAATTTGAAAGTTTTAAAACTTCATACTTCTTAATTTGTAATCTTACCGCGAAAATCTACAGTGATATATGAATAATAAATCATAACCCGTTTCAAAACTTGTACTAGCTTTTAAATTTAAACAATACTGAAGGCACATACGTCATTTGAATATGGCGTGTTAACATGTTTTCTCTTAACTGTTGTCTCTTAACTGTTATATTGTTACCTTGCATGGCCTCAGGACGTCCGTCCGTCGTCGTTGTCGTCTGTACGTAAACACGATATCGGAAACAGAAAGTAAGATAAGAACATGAAGTTTGGTATAGAGGCCTATATCGTACTTTTATAAAATCCCATTGTAATTCAGTAAAATCGAATTGGAAATATCAAGATGGCAGCCATTTTTTAGTACATATTCCGTGTGTTATTCAACTTATTAAATTCAACATACTTAATTGTATAAAAATTATCAGATTTCAAACCGACCACTGAATACTGACAAATAACGAGGTTATCTCAAAAACCTCTTCTCGAACTCTGACCTTCCAAAAAAATGTGATAATTGTAGTTACGAGGTCCTGCAGCGCCCCGAGTCACCGAAATAAGAGTAGCTTCTAATCATTCCAGGACCGAGGCAATGATACGAGTGAAGACTTTTATATATATACACATTTAGGAGGTCTTAGCCACATTCAAGAAAATAGTGATGTAAGAGGATCAGAAAACAGGTGTAACAACTGTTTTAAAAAAATTACCCGACTGGATAAAACCATTGATCTACCAATACAATTTAATACTTCCTCCAAGGCTCAAAAAATCAACTCTTAGGTACCATTGTACGATGGTACGATGATGACGCTCAATTGGTTTTAATATTTGAGCAACAAGCGTTCTTTATAATGTTTTAACCAAACTATTAAAATATCAAATTATTTGTAATAATAGTAGTTCCATACTGCATGAATATAATGTATTCGATATATTTTTCAATTGAAAAGAAGTAAAAAATATAAATCTGTGATATTTAACCAACCAGTTTTATTCATAATTAATATTTCATTCAAGGGTAGCTCATTCATTTTGACACAATGTGTGTTGAAGCAAACCTATTCGACATAATTTTCAAGAGTCAAATAATACAATGTATGATGTTGTGTATCAAAATTTAAGGGGTAGCGTAGGCAATCCAGATACTCTCATTTCTAAATGTTCTTCCAAGTCAATATTGGTTTTTCGAAATACTTAGACAATTTATACCATTACTATTGTGATATTAATTTAATCATTAATACGATTTTTTTCGTATTTTCCTGCAATTTATATTAATGTGACAAAACACAATTGCAAAAATATATTTAGTTGTTTTCTTCATTTAAATTCAAACACAAACTTTATTTTCAACTTATTTATTAGCAATTAAGTATTTGAATAACTGACTAGATTGTCTAAGTCTACCAATAATTACGCGTTCGAGATACCCACATTTGGAAGATTCGCAGGAGGTCAGCCCAACCAAAGCGTAATGTAAGGGCCTCGTCCTGGGGAACTGCCTTCTTGATCACGGTAACCCCTACCCCAGGTATGTATCCTCATTACATATTAAGTCTAATGACTAATAAAATTAGCGAGATTTTACTAAAATTCTAATAAGGAAGTCAAACTTATATATTATATATTTAGATTGCTAGTTACGTTTAAATTAAATTGACAAATACTGAGCTAACTTATAGATAGGATTAAATCCAGTGGAGGCAATATTTAAGTATTTATTCAGAAACACATACTAAACACTTTTTTGCAACCGTCCACTTTGTTGAGACAAACATCTTTCTGTTAAAACTTTCAAAATATATATTATTACTCCAACATTTTAATACAACTTAATAAATTTAATATCATTGGTAAAATGTTGCTATTTATTATTGTATCGCAGAATTAAATACTTTAAAAAAAAGCACATCATAATAAATTATAACTTTAAATACAAAAATATCATATAGGTAGATAATTACTTTACAGTATACTTCAAACCGATTTATCAACATTTGTAAACTAATGAAAACAATAGAATAAATTAAATTTATTTGATATACATAAGTACACCAAACAAACACGTATATAATATATAAAGGATACCCACAAAGGATCAAGTCATACATCACCAGGAACACAAGAACTCTGGGTTTACTTCCACGTAATACAAATCAATCGTAGCTGTGAAGTAAAACTTTATTTTGAACATTTGTTAGACAGGTTTTCTAAATCTCGTAATTGTGTATAACACTACTTTTATGACATCGGCTAGGGCCTTGTTTATTAAATTTTCCTCTCACTTCGGTCTGGAACTTCCACTAGCAGCTACTCGGCCCTTCGGGACCTCATAACTTTTTCGAATATCACATTTTCTTGGAAAGTCTTTATTAGGAAATACTTATTTTTTATCCAGCTCTATTTCATCGTAGAGAGGTTAGGTTACAGAATTTAAATCTGTAACTTTTTTTATCTAAATAAGTTGAATAACACACAAGATGTGAACAAAAACTGTTTAATATTTCACAATTTTATTTCTATTTTTCTGAATTTCAATAAGGTTCTACTATACCAAATTTCATGTAACTATTTTTAATTTTTCTCCCCACTATTATGCTTACTTACTGACGTCAACAACGGATGGACGGACTTCATAAGTAACTGAGGCATGAGACGTAAAGGTCAGTTTACTATACTTTGCATATTAGATAAGTAATAGTAACGATGCTTTCTGTTTAGTCCAGACAAGAAAAAATATTCCAGAACGTAAGTACTCTATAAGAAAATTACAAATTTTACAGACCAAAAAACTTAATAATTAGAAAAACAAAGAATCACCAAACTGTTAAAGCAAGAAACAAAAATGATAACTATTAATAATCAAGATATGTTCGTTGCACTAATCTAATGTTATGATCATCAGAGGATTATAGCTGTATCAGTTTCTGCAACTCTTAGAGGATGATGACTATGTCATCGAAATATACTCTAAATAAAAAGTTTACTTATACACACACACACACACACACACACACACACACACACACACACACACACACACACCTACACACACACACACACACACACACACACACACACACACACACACACACACACAGGGTGATAGAAACGGCTTCACATCTCTGGTTGTACTTAAGTTGTGGGTTATCTTAAAATTTACCAACTACAGGGTGACTCAAAACTATTTACTAAACACAGAGTTTTCTAAAACCGTATAAAACGTGTTTATTCCCTGTATTTTATAGTTTAATGATGAAGTTCCTTTACCTCGTTATTATAGTACAGAAAGTTACAAAACAATCGATTTTTGTTTTTCACGCTTATTTTTAAAACCACTTAAAGTGATTTTCGACAAACTGTCCGTTAGACGTGATTGTGGTCTTTGTCGTTTTCATCAACGTAGAACGTTTGGACAATAATGGACACGATAAAGGAACATGAAATTTTGTTACAGAGAACTACAGTGTGTTCCTATAAAAACCTATTGAAATTCATAAAAATCTAATTGAAAATAGCGGTCGTTTTAAAGTTCATGTTTTGTGTGTTATTCAAGTTATAACATACCAAATTATATAAAAATGGCAGAATTCAATTCCCTACGTAATGAATAATACCATCCGCATTGCAAATACGTAACTGTTTTAAACTAACTTACTTTAATGGATCCCTTAATCTACCCAGATTTAACATTTCCTACAAAGCCCAAGAGATAGACTTGAATATTACATTCAAAGGATCTGTTTAAGACCATCAAGTAGTTTATTCAGTTAAATATGTGATGACAGGATCCTAGTTTACATGGAATCTTTATTTACATTTATTACTCATTAAATGTTTTATTTTCATCTTTTTATAAAACTAACAAGTCACTGAACGTCGCTATATCTCACTGACAACAGTTATAATTTCAAAATCTAAATAAGATTCTTACACTACCGACTTCCAATTTAATAAATATTAAACTCTGTTAACTTTGGGAACGGATTATAGTCTGGCTATTATGAATGATACCATTGTTTTTACATTTCACAATGCATTTTAAAATAAGTAGACACACTTTAATTTACAATTTTTTAAACAATTAAATACCTTGTGATAATTCAACAACACAATGGCGTTTATGTATAAATAGTGTGTAATTTATCTGCTTCGGGGACCGGAAAGCTTGATATGTTCCCCATGTGCACATTTGGTAAGCCTGATTATTTTATTTACAACTGCCCACAGCTGATCCCCACCTTTAAGCTTAAACTTATCGATTTTATGACAAATCTCTAGCTTTCGCGTTAAAATCTGGAGATTATAAAAAGTTTCAGTTTAACAATTATATTACAGCAATAATTTGAAAATAAATGTAGATTTTATTTGTGTAATTTTAATTTAAACCCGATTTATGTTACACAAAATTGTATTGTAGTGAAACATGAGTTGTTTCTGAATAAAAACTCAAAGTAAAAGTTGTGTTCACTATTTAGTTTTAATAATTGCATTTCAACTTATAATTATATAATAAATAAAAGACGCTGATAGTTAAAAGATTTCGATGTTGTGTTTAAGAACCTTTCTAAAAAAGGAGCCTAGCTGGATCTACATCTTTTTTCATTTGTTCTTAGATTAGATCAATTTCCATCATCTCTCCTATCAGGTCACTTTTGACCAACTCTTGTTCTCTTCCTACACTGGTGTTATTAGAGTGTTAGAGGTGGTGTTTATTTTACGTTTTTTATTTCCTTTTTTATAAAACGAAGATGACCAAGGGGGTTTTTGTTTTTAACTAATAAAGCAAAATTGTTTTTAATAATTGTAGTGAGGGATAAGCTAATGTACATGAATGTGAGAAAATCAAGAGGGATCAGATGGACAACAACAGCAGCATACCTCAGGAGCAGAGAGTTTGACAATATCTTGAAGTAATGCGGAGTAAACGGAGTTAGGAGGAGGGGGTTTATTGTTTTAAAGGGTATATATTGCATACTGCTTAGGATCGAGGATCATCCTAGTGTATTTAAAATATTTCCACTTTCAAGAAAACAATAAATATGTCTCGATTATGTTTGTCTGCCAGCTCGCTGTCAACTTATCCGTACGTGTTAAATAATCAAACCTGTAGTACGATAAACTTAAAATATTGAAATTGTATGTGGGGGTGTTTAAATCACGTAACATTTAGGGCGAAAATATAGAAAGGGAGAAGCGATTGCCAAGTATTAATTCAAGAATGGGTTGTTCGAATTTCGCTTATATTTTGTGCTATGTGTGCACCATAGAATAATTAAATTTTAATCAGAATGATATGAATTATGTAATTGTTTGCTATGGAATTAATAATAACTTTATATTTTGGAGCGCAGTTTCCTCTCACGTCATCATTAGTCACAATTGTATGAAGTAAAATCGTTAATAAAATCATAAAAAATGTAAAGGTATTTTGCTTCGATAATAATTTTAAAAGCCCTTCTAAAGATTTATATCAAACTGTACATCGAAGAATACTGGTTTATTTAATACATTTTGTTAGAGTAATTCATAAAATAGTATTTCTAATTAACAATACTTTCATGGAGATATATAAAATGCATAAAATTACTTAAAATCAAAAGATGCAACACTTATTAAAAGTATTTAATAATTAATCTGCATTTATAAACTGCCATTATAAAATTAAATTGCATAATTAAACAATTCCGACTTAGTGGGGAGACATTTATACAAGTATTAACAATTTTCCAATAAGCGAGATGAAACCGATTCGTAAATTAAAATACAAACCTTTATTTCTACGACTCTATTTCAATTTATATTGTAGAAAGATAGAAAAACGTTTTCTCGTCTGTTTATACATTTCTTTCGAGTAAATAAACAGTACAAACTAAATGATATTCAAAGAATAATAGTTTTAATAAACATGGCATAATAGTTTTACTAACGTGAGGCATCCATACTGTAAAGTATTAATCATTTATAATAAATATTGATTTTGATTTGTGAGATGGTATACTTGATAAAATAAAACTTGAAAACAAATAGTTATTTAGTTTATTTATTGTACTTCGTTCCCCACTGAAGATGGCGAGTTTGCAGTTGAAACGCGTTTAAATATTATTTGTGAGTATTTGTGTTCAAGTTTTATTCCATATATTTTATTATGTAAGTTGCCATTAGTCAACCCAAAGTCCAGCACATATTCCGGCTTTACTTTAGAAACATGTTCCCTTTTAATTTTACAATTTAGACTTGGCTAACAGTTGTAAAGTGTTAGATGGAGTTAATAGGCATGCTCTTTCACAATGTCTAGACGTATTCAGTTATTGATGTTTTCCAATTACTGCGTTTGTAAATATTCACCGGTGCCTTCTTTACACAGTGAAATTGTTTTAGTCGGTTTATCGTTTTCTAATGTAAATATAGTTAAATTTAGTTCCAAAGTCAATATTTTCAATCTAACAAATATTTGTTATTATAAACTTATTGTTGATACAGTTTTATGAATAATTAAAATCGATATATGGTTATGAAATCATTTCAGCACCAAGTTGATATCAAAGTACTCGCCCAAAGCCTTCATACAATTATAATATATTCAGATACTCTAAATATACAAAAATTGATTTCTTGGATCTTGTAGGAAATGTTTGTTAGATCAAGTCTCAATGAGGTAAGTTTGTTTAAAACAGATTCTAATGTAAATATAGTTAAATTTAGTTCCAAAGTCAATATTTTCAATCTAACTTAAATATTTGTTATTATACAGTTATTGTGATACAGTTTCATGGATAATTAAAATCAATATATTGTTATGAAATCATTTCAGCACCAAGTTGATATCAAAGTACTCGCCCAAAGCCTTCATACAATTATAATATATTCAGATACTCTAAATATACAAAAATTGATTTCTTGGATCTTGTAGGAAATGTTTATTAGATCAAGTCTCTTACCCAATGAGGTAGGTTTGTTTAAAACAGATTCTAATGTAAATATAGTTAAATTTAGTTCCAAAGTCAATATTTTCAATCCAACAAATATTTGTTATTATAAAGTTATTGTTGATACAGTTTCATGGATAATTAAAATCGATATATTGTTATGAAATCATTTCAGCACCGAGTTGATATCAAAGTACTCGCCCAAAGCCTTCATACAATTATAATATATTCAGAACCTCTAAATATAAAATTGATTTCTTGGATCTTGTAGGAAATGTTTGTTAGATCAAGTCTCAATGAGGTAAGTTTGTTTAAAACAGTTTGTTTAAAACAGTTTAAAATATGTAATTACTTTCATTACGTCGAACTAAGCCTTATCTGGCATCGTAAATGTGTCTTTATTAAAAGGCTTGCAATCGCTTCGCTCGTGTCTGCCAATCTTGTAATTATACGAATATTATATTGTCTTGGAAGATCAGGGTTTTGTAATTACATTTTTAAATAGCTTCAGTATTTCATCGACAAGAGGTAAGGTTGGCAGCATTGCATGCAGAATTGAAATCTGTAAATTATTATCTATTTGAACGTGTTGTTAATTGATTAACACAAGACATATGAACAAAAACCTGTTTACAATGAGCGAAATTTTGACGTTTTCAATTCAATTTTTCTGAATTTCAATATGGTTCTATGTGGGAACACTATAGTTGTACCAAATTTCCAGTTCATATCTTAATTTTTGTGTTTGACATCGTACTTACACGTACAGATGACAACGCCGACGGACGGCTTAACGAAAATAACTTTTTCAGTTTCTTAGCACTACAAAACATGAAGGTCGCTCACAAAACAGAGGTCCATATGTAAGCATATTATATAAATAAAGTTACAATCAAATATTTAATACCGTCAAACAATTAAACTGATTATTTTTGTTCACTAACTTGTCTAGGAAATGTACAAACAATGTGGTTACAATTTGAGTAAAATCTAGCAAACATACGCTTAATTAAAGATTAAAAATTTAATTAAATATAAAATTATTATTTTTGATGTTGTTGGTTTGACTTATTACGATGTTCATATGTTACAATTACCTAAAATTGTGTTATAAAGCCTTTCCAATTATTGTTATGAAATACTAATAAGTTTGGACATCTTGGTTTGTTTGACTAATCTTTATATTTCGTGGCTTAAAAAACCTTAGCCATTAACTAAGTTAATTAACTAGTGAATAATTTTCTACTTGCCGTCCATCTGTTGTCGTTGACATTACAATAATGGTACAATCATTCTGAGGTCAGGTTAACAAATATGAACCATAAAACATTACAATCATAATATAAATTATTTGTTATGTTATATACTTGCTTATTTGGTATCTTTTTCCTATTTTAGATGACAAATCTACCGAAAAACAATCACAAATTCTCACAAGAAATAATTATTTCTTACTTAAAACCAATTGAAAAAGCCATAATGGTACGTAATAAAGACCTAGTATAAAACAAATCAACTTGTTCCATGAAATCCTTTTAAAAATGGTCGTTATTTAAAACATTTTAATGAAAATAACCATTTTTAATGGTTTATTAGTTGATTACATTTTTCAAACTACAGTATGTTTTTATATTGGTAAGTACCGTTCAAATGTCAACTCAATCGGTTAAGCCGTTTTAGAAATAGAAATTATTTAGTAAAAAAAAAAAATGGCGGATAGGAAGAAGCGTTTGCGAACATGTGCTTATAGGATCTTTTTTCTTTATTTTGACTCATATATCTAGATCCTGAATTACAGAAACACCCTGTACATTAACTAAAACACTTTTCGCTCTTCAGTCTATGATATTGTAAGACTAAATAGTTTATTAAATAATAATATTAAACCTATCAAAAATTGTAACACTTCAAATTTAAATAATAGCCTATGCATTTAAATAGGTTATTATAAAATAATCACACCTGCCCCCTTCGACAAAATATTGTGTCATTTCTTCAACTTTTAATTAATATGAAACCTAAATAGTAAACGATAAATCAATACCAGTTAACTTATTGATGAGCGATCACGCCTACCGCACTTTGCAACCACTAACTGATGTGTCTATATCGCAGTGGCAAAGAGGTTACTTGAAAAACATGACAGTTTAATTACAACTAATGCTATAATAATATTATAGAAAACTTTAGAAAAATAACTATGTTTTGTACGGAATAAATTCAATTAATTTTAAACGTTTATAAAATCTGTAAATGTAGTTCATAAACTTTCATATAATAAACAGTAAATGTACGATAATATGCATTTTATAGTGATCCAAAGTTAATGTTTACATTTCTTTCTAATAATTTACAGAATCGTATCAGAGTACTGGATGTGTGAGTGTGTGTGTTTAATATATACATGAACGTATTGCATATGTGTGTGTATATATATATATATATATATATATTAATGTTTTTGTTTTTTGTTTCAACTATGTCCACATATATAGCCTAATAGTCAATTGAACAAAGATTCCCCTCTGGAATAACCAATATTCCTCTAAAATATATATATATATATATATACAAAATGTTGTTTTATTATTTTTTATCATGTATTATGAGATTTTTTATTTATTATAAATTGTAAATTTGTATTTTTTATTATTTTTCATTACTGTTGAGACATGGTTCTTGGTGGAATTCCGTGTTTAAAGATAATAAAACACAATTTTTTATTTTGTATTATCCACTTTTCATTAGTCTAGCCGACCAATGGTTTCGCCTGCTAAGGCATTGACGAGGCTGTATTACAGACTGAAGAAAAATAATAATAAATAAATAAAATCCTTTTTTCCTTCAGTCTGTAATACAGCCTCGTCAATACCTTAGCAGGCGAAACCATTGGTCGGCTAGACTAATAAAAAGTGGATATTACAAAATAAAAAATTGTGTTTTATTATCTTGTTTGTTATTGTTCGAATGTTATTATAAATTTGTATATGTCTTCAACAATATATGAAGTGTAATTGTTTTATTTTTCAGTAATAAAACATTTATTATATTAATTGTAGTCAGTAAGCTTATTAGCTGTGTTGATCACATTCGTGGTAAAGCCAAATTAGTTTTATATCACCAAAATGGATGTTGAACACTTTTAGTGAAAATGTTTTGAGACTCAAGTTTGGACATTTGATTTTTTTTTTTCAATTGTATAAGTGTAATCACTAAAATATACTTTTTTATTGTAGGCTCTCGTTTTATTGATGAAAACATGGTCCGAAATACACTAACACATTTTTGTTCTACTTTATTTATCTTGCAGCTTCTTTATATGATGAACTTTTGGTAATTTTTTAAAGATAAAACCTTGCAGTTATCTTCTTTTTTTAAATATCGTAAAATAAAGACCTCTTGCCTTTGAATGCTCTATTATATCGTCAAGGCTGGAAGAGAATAAGAATTAGTCAACAGAGACCTAATGGGAATTAGTTGGTTGTAACTCCAGACTAAATAAAGAAATATGTAAGTCCAGTTAGGTGCCACACTATAAGTGAATCCCTGAAGAGAAGTTAGTAAGCTTTAAAGTTTTAAGTAAGTCATTATAAGTAACATAAATATTTATTTTAAGATCCTCTGAGTAAAAAAACAAATTGTTTTCTTTTTTGAAATGATAATATTCTGTCTGTTCTAAATAGTGAATGAAAAAGGTCGGATTTGAACAAATTTGTTACCTTATCTTCTAAAAACTATACGTGATGTATGAAGAAAATAATTGTCAAATGTTTGCTGATATATCCGTTATGAAGTCTCCTGAGTCGAAATGTGGTTTTTAGATGACATCTGTCCATCTTTTGTACTCTACAGCCCAATCATAATGATTAAATTTTGCTCAATAGTTACCTCTAAAGACCAAAATAAAATGTATAGATCAGTATCTTTAGAAAAAAGCCGGAGTTATCACAAAATACGTAATTTCTCAAAATCTGCTGTACTAATTTTAGAGAAATCTGAGTATTAATGACTCAAACCCTTGTGAAAATATGTTACGGCTTAGGGAAAATTAGCAACAAAAATAATTATATCGACTGCCGTGATTGAAAGTTTGTAGATATTTTCAAATGTAAATATAAATATCGTTTTGACAGAATGGTTTTATATCTTTAACTCTTAGCAATTGAAAAGAGAGGTTTTATTTTAAGTGCATCTTCATCTTAACTATTATTAGATAATCTAGAGATACCACCATTAATTGACCTTTAAATGAATGTCACATTGATAGTTTTTAACTATTTGTCCCAAACCCAGTAACTCCAATTTAAATACCATACACTGTAACTGTACAAAATGTTCAGTTTTGCAACAATTTAATTTAACATACAACTCGACTTATATTGTTATTTAAACAATTTTGAATAGATATTTCGATGTTTTGAAAAATTGAGAGGGACTTACGGTACTTTTTTGGAGGAGGGTGACTGCCAGTCATTTAATTGTTAACACTGTTTAGGCGGACGTTTAACATTTCAGATATTTTAGTTGAGTGTTTTTAAGTAAATAAGAAAAACTGTTGTACCAAAATGTTTCATGTACAAAGACTATTACCTTGACCTATGTTTAACTCTTAACCCTTAGAGTATGCACGCTCTTTTGATACTTTTGAACTTAAATCACTGAGATAATATTTTCCAACGAATTTCCAGTCAAACTGTTATCCAAACACAGTACATTTTACGGGTGTGCTTTGAAACACCTGTTTTCACTTAAATACATACAAATTTAACCAATATTCATATTTCGTCAAATCTTTTTGTTGGGGTTGGGATATGCACAAATTGACTGAACACGTAGGTTACAAAAATCAAGTTTTCTGAGTTTTTCTACACTTTACTTGTATTATGTATAGTAGGAAATTAAAATATTATTACACAAATAATAAAATGTATTAAGGTTGTGTACAGATGTAAACACCTCCAAACCGTATAACTGTACAATATTAAATGTGGCTATAAAGAGATTGAAGAATAATTAGGTACGCATCCTTAAATTTTACAAATAAGAAAGTTATTTTTATTTGTTTAAACATGAAAACCCTCGTGCTTATCATCACCTAAAAAGAAAGAATAAAAAATAAAGACCTCTGGCTCGTGAATACTCCAATAACCTCAGCGTAGAAAGAAAACTAAAGTTAGTACAGAGAGATTGTAGGGAAGATGGAGAGAGAGAGAGAGAGAGAGAGAGAGAGAGAGAGAGAGAGAGAGAGAGAGAGAGAGAGAGAGAGAGAGAGAGAGAGAGAGAGAGAGAGAGAGATTTAACCTAAGACTTACTACCTCGGGATTGCCACACCCGTACTCGCTGAGGAGTTTTTATTTAGAGTTGGAAACGCGACCTTTCGAATGCAAACTAAGTAGAAAATTACATCATTTTACAGAGAGTTCCATTTTGAGTATATCTTATTTTATCTTTAATAAATTCTAGACAAACCATTCAAAAATGACACCAAGTGCTTAGAAAGTCCAGTGAAAAATTAATACAACAGGAATTAAATAATCTTACCAATTACATTTTGAAAATAGGGTAGTAAAAAATATGTAAATTGGAGCCCAAAAAATAACTTTCAATTTTTAATTTGTCATAATTTTTGTTTAAGTAAAATCAGGTTGTTTTTATAACTCAATAAATAATATGATTTTTTTTTACCTTTTTATAAAACCGAGTGAGTAATGCCAATTGTTAATTTTATTCAGAAAAAATCGATAAACTAAAATTTCCAGATCTGGTGTTTAATGGATTATAAAATTGAAATACCCAGAAACAAAAATTGAATATTTTGTTTTTATAAAACTTAAAACACCTACATTCTATCGCAAGATATTAAGAAATATCTGCACTATTTTAATAAATTCAATTAATACATTTTCCTCCAATGTGTATTAATTAACCACGTATTGGGTTCACACAAATTGCACTCCATTATGTATTATCTCTCATACGTCACCGATATTGTCTAATTAAACAACACAATTACTTATGTTTTTATTAAATCACTTGTATACTCACATGAATATATAGTACTTTTAATCCAAAGACACAACCAGCAACGAAAAACCAATGTAATCAACTTGAAAAATTATTTCAGTTCGGATTCAAATTTGAGTATAAATTTAATAAAATCGTATTATTTTTAGTTTAATTTATTATTTAATTTAAAACGACAGCGATTTATAATTTTGCTTTTAAAAATTTTCATATTTTTTTAAACTTTGATACACGAAATATATTAATTTTTTTAGAATATATAATTTGTGTTCATGGAAAATAATATACATCCAACATTAACCTCACTGTTTCAGCTTTGTGATTTAAACTATGGAGAGCAAATGATCATATGTTACTTTCGTTAAATATTTTTCGCACATATGAAAGTAACAGATGCGTGGTTTTGCTGTGACCGCGGCAACGCAACTGGCTTACAGCGTTCTATACCATTCTATGGACTTGCGCGTAATCAATCAAGTTCTAAACCTTTTTACAGCTTCTTTTCACAATTAAATAATATAATTTAACTGTGAAAACATATAAAGTGTATATATGTGTAAGAAAACGTTTAATTGAATCCATCACTTGAGTACAAAGTTTGAGGATAATGTTCTGATCGTATATGTTGTAGATAAAATATTGAGCATATTAATTGGAAAATTAAGTTTCAACCGAACTGCATTTTAATTTGTTTATTTCTTGTAGAGACGTTTTTATTTACTTGAGACGAAATTATAATAGTTTGTTCATATGTTTTCTTCCATACAAACCAAACAACTTAACTCTTTTTTAAATTGTATTATTATAACTAACAATTAAATTACCTTTAATGGTTTCCGCCAGGTGACTTCTTTTTTAAAACACTAACGCGTTTCAAAGCATCTGCTCCATCTTCAGAGTTCTTTTGACTTAATTGAGATCGTTAACACATTAAAATAAAATATATAAACACACGGACATTTACATATATATATATATATATATTTATTTATTAATGTATACATCACTTATCGTATCGCGACACTTGGGATGCCCATCATATCGATGTCCTAGGAAATGTAAAAATAAAATTAATTTAATAGTTAGTTAAGACAATAGTGACTTGGACACTAGCAACATGATTCTTGTATTATTATATATATATTTTTTTTTATTTTACCGTTTATTAAATCATAGATTTATTTACTTGAAGGAATGAAGGCTCCTTGCTATCTAATAGCCTCAGGCTTAGGAAGAAAGGAATCTAGCTCAAGACTAGGTAAAGAAACGTGTACATCCAGCTAAAGTACCTCGAGATTGCCTCTCCCCGTAAATTTAAGCCACGCAATATATTTTGTCTCCATTAGAAAGAGAAAGTACGCGGAAGACTATTTTCAATACGTTTTCTCTCTCGTCAACGATTCAAAACAAACATTTCCAATATTTTTTTCACATACCTCACAAAACAAAGACCCATTCAAATAAAAGTTTTCATTGCTAACTGACCAAAATATCGGTTCGTTATCTGTAAAATAGTAAATGAACCACGAATACCGTTTAAGAAATTGAAAATATCCTAAATCAAATCGCCTTATATGATCAATTTGGACGTTTACGATCTAACCCAATGAGCCAAGCCAAGTCTCTTTTTTTTGTTTTCTTCATACGGCTTGGCTTAAGATCAGAAAATCTTCTTATTTCACAAACATTTAATTATAATAAATACCACAGAATTTAAATTTTCTAAGACATCTTCAATTTTTGATTGATTCTTTTAAAATAGGAGAAACAGAAAACTCAATTGTAACAGTTTTTTTTTTTTTTTTCATGGTTATTACAATCTTAAACCAACATTGTTAAAATAAGTAATACTTCTAACCAAGTAACAAAACTCAACTATAGCAACATTTATTGTGACTTAAATCATTAGCTACGCTCCAACTATTATCATTATAATTAATTTAAAGAAGGAAATCCTTTCGTTTTTATGATAAGATAAATTCACTGAGGTTTTTAGGGGGCAACTCAAAATATTTAAATGTAAACCTAGATTGCACAATTAAGCCCAGTAGAGGACGCTATTTTTTTCCGATATAAAATCGAGGAAGGTTAAATTTTTACTTTAAAAAATAGCGTAGGGACCAAGTAAACAGGAAATCTTTTATTGTTTTGATAAATTTTAAACAAGGACACTACAATTTAATCTTTTAAGGTACAAAATTGTGCAAAATATGTTTAGAGGAGTCTTTTAATGTTAATTGATTAAAATTTAATAAATATTGAACTTGATTTGTGAATTGTTTTTAAGTTAAAATTAAACACAATTTCACACAAATACGTTTATTAATTTCATAGGCAATGTCCTTCATCTTCAATTATATATGAGCTACAATACCAAACTATAACTATTGTAGCTCATGCATCACTGAAGATGGAGGACAATGTTCATGAAACTCGTTTGACTTAATAAACGTATTTGTGAAAAATTGTGTTAATTTTAATCGATTGTCATGATTAATTATGTACGAAAATTACAAATTTTGTTTAATAATGAAATTCATTTGAATACAGCAAATTATGTTACCGTCATTTTCAAGAACCCTTCATACAAATCTAACAGTTATTTATGTATTGTTTATATAAAACACAATATTGTACAGTAATTAAAATAAAGGAAACTAAAGGTTGTAAGAAACTTAATTATTGATGCCTTCGTTTTAGTTGGAAATGTATGTGTAAATACTTAGAGGTAGGATAACAAATTTTACGATGTGTCTATAAATAGCAACTTTTGGTAAACAGTAGAATCCCTTATCAGGCTACACACACGTGTAAATGTAAACTGGAATGTTGCCAACGTTGAGAGGATGGAACTATGCCACTCTAAACATTTGGAAGTAAATGCACTAAATGTGAATTTAAACAAAAAAAGAAGTAAAACAAAAATAAATATTTTAATTTAACAAAGAAAAGACAAACTGTGTCATGAATACGAGACTTAATCGATAAACGTTGTTCTATCCAGGACATTCTTTGTATCTTTGTATTTGACCAAAGTTTTATTTTGATAAGAATCGGGGAATATTTTATACAAAATTCAAGAGTTGCAATTCCTTCCATTTTTACTTACCCAGTATAGGGTAAGTTTGGTAATCAAATGGCATAAAGTCAAACCGGCGTTGTTGCCTAATCTTTACGTTTCTTGGCCTCATGAAGCCAAGTGGGGGTTTCGATACAACCTCCTTCCGTTATCCTTGACGTCCACACGTAGGCACGACAGTGACCAGGAACATTAGGATAGGAATATTATATTTGATATAGAAGAATATAATGTGATCATATAGATCCCGATTGAAATTCTGAAAAATAGAATTAAAAGTTTCAGAATGAAGGGCCGTTTAAACTGTTTTTTGTTCACATCTCGTGTTACTCAACTTACAACACACAAATTAAATTTAAAATTTCAGGTTTCAATTCTGGGTGTAATAATACCAAATCCGCCTCTCTACGATGACAAATAACGAAGTTATTGTCAAAATTTTCTAACCCTTACCATCAAGAAAATATAATATTCGTACAATAAGGATATCCGGGAAGGTCACGCCACCGACACGAGCGTAGCGAGTGGAGGTTCCTTCCCATAATATAGCTATAAAGCCCTCATGGGCCGATATACTGACACGAGTGAAATGAAAATACACGTTTTTAATATGTACGCATTCACTAGACCCGTTCTTCAAGAAATTAATGATATTTACGTTTATGGAGTTCAGAAAACCTTTGTAACAACTGTTTTAATTAAACCTACCCTATTCTGAATAAGACCCTTGAAACCTTTGTAACAACTGTTTTAATCAAACCTACTCTATACTGGATAAGATCCTTAAAACCTTTGTAACAACTGTTTTAATCAAACCTACCCTACTGGATAAGACCCTTAAAACCTGTTTAACAACTGTTTTAATCAAACCTACCCTATACTGATTAAGACCCTTAAAACCTGTTTAACAACAGTTTTAATCAAACCTACCCTATACTGGATAAGACCCTTAAAACCTTTGTAACAACTGTTTTAACCTAACCTATCCTATACTGGATAAGACCCTTAAAACCTGTTTAACAACTGTTTTAATCAAACCTACTCTATACTGGATAAGACCCTTAAAACCTGTGTAACAACTGTTTTAATCAAACCTACCCTATACTGGATAAGACCCTTAAAACCTTTGTAACAACTTTTTTAATCAAACCTACCCTATACTGGATAAAACCCTTAAACCTTGTTTAACAACTGTTTTAATCAAACCTACCCTATATTGGATAAGACACTTAAAACCTGTTTAACAACTGTTTTAACCTAACCTATCCTATACTGGATAAGACCCTTAAAACCTTTGTAACAACTGTTTTAATCAAACCTATCCTATACTGGATAAAACCCTTAAAACCTGTTTAACAACTGTTTTAATCAAACCTACCCTATACTGATTAAGACCCTTAAAACCTGTTTAACAACAGTTTTAATCAAACCTACCCTATACTGGATAAGACCCTTAAAACCTGTGTAACAACTGTTTTAATCAAACCTATCCTATACTGGATAAGACCCTTAAAACCTTTGTAACAACTGTTTTAACCTAACCTATCCTATACTGGATAAGACCCTTAAAACCTGTGTAACAACTGTTTTAATCAAACCTACCCTATATTGGATAAGACCCTTAAAACCTGTGTAACAACTGTTTTAATCAAACCTACTCTAAACTGGATAAGACCCTTAAAACCTTTGTAACAACTGTTTTAACCTAACCTATCCTATACTGGATAAGACCCTTAAAACCTGTTTAACAACTGTTTTAATCAAACCTACTCTATACTGGATAAGACCCTTAAAACCTGTTTAACAACTGTTCTAATCAAACCTACCCTATACTGGATAAAAACCTTAAAACCTGTTTAACAACTGTTTTAATCAAACCTACCCTATACTGATTAAGACCCTTAAAACCTGTTTAACAACAGTTTTAATCAAACCTACCCTATACTGGATAAAACCCTTAAAACCTGTTTAACAACTGTTTTAATCAAACCTACCCTATACTGATTAAGACCCTTAAAACCTGTTTAACAACAGTTTTAATCAAACCTACCCTATACTGGATAAGACTATTAAAACCTTTGTAACAACTGTTTTAACCTAACCTATCCTATACTGGATAAGACCCTTAAAACCTGTTTAACAACTGTTTTAATCAAACCTACTCTATACTGGATAAGACCCTTAAAACCTGTGTAACAACTGTTTTAATCAAACCTATCCTATACTGGATAAGACCCTTAAAACCTGTTTAACAACTGTTTTAATCAAACCTATCCTATACTAGATCATACCTTTGATCTATAATTACAATTGAATATTTCCAAAAAAACACCTTTTGAGCATTATTTTTAAAAAATCGTTTGTATAATAGAGCTGGGTAAATACCATGATGGCGCAAATAAATTTCTTTGTATCTGTTTACGTATATACTGTATAATATGATAAATGAAATTAATAAGAAAGGAAGAATGCATGGAAAATCCAGTGATTAGCAATACCAAGGACTTGAATTGTTAACGTAGATTCAAGACTTTAAACATAGGAAGAAAACGAGTTGCAAAGGGGTGATTGTCGAGGAGGCCAAGAGCTGTAGAACAAGTCATTGCGAGCACGCACTGTAGAGCAAACTTAAATTTTAGCTCAAATTTGGTTAGTAAATGATAAAATTACAGCCAATTTTCAAGTTACAAAAATTATATTTTATCTTCTAGTTTAACAGCGTTCGACAATAGACATTCTCCAAAAGGCAATAGACATTCTGTATCAATAGACCCGACCTGCTTTGAATTAGAAGAGTTATTTTTAAATTAAAGTAGTTAAAAACATAAATTCAATATATAAAATAATAAATCATAAATGTTTAATCTATTAAACGGAATTTTGGTTTAATTTGAGTCATACCTAATAAAAGGCGCGAACAGCCTCGCGGTTTTTTGTTAAATAAAGTAAAATAGAGCATAACATAAAGACATACTTTAATCACATCAATACTCTGATATTGTCAGGGTCAGAAGAAGACCAGAGTTGATCTTATAGGAAATATGGAAAAGAGGAACCTACAAGAGACTTAGATACAACTAGGGTACCTCAGGCTGTCATACCCATGAGCCACTGAAAGGACCGTACGAAAAAGAAAATTACGAAAGAAAAAGCAAATTTAAATACCTACAGCCCTCGAATACTCATAGCATTAGAATCAGAAGATAACAAAGAGTTGATAAAGAGATAATTATATTAAATTTTGTCTCTAAAAATGTTTATTAAACTATTGTCAAAAAGATCGTATTTGTAAAGTATTTGAAAACAAATTGTCCAAAACCCCTTTAATTTGTTAATGTTATCTTCAGGCAGATATAGGCTATTATTAGAATGATATGAACACAAATTTTCAATAATTTTTACTACACATGGAGTCATATTGATTTGATACTCCATTTTATTGTTTCATAGAATACGATTGTGAATCTTTTAATAAATATAATAATTGACTGTTTGAAGATTTCACTCAAAAGTAAAACATGTTACTACAAAGGAAAGAAAAATACGCGGTTGACATGACTGATCCATCAAGAGGAAGCTTTCTGTTACAATTCTCAAGTGTAGGACTTTACCTTGAAAATAGTGACATATTGTCGTCTCTTTTATCATTATAACTGTCAGTTATATCCTTAAATGTCAGTTGCTATTTTTTGGTATGTTGTCAGCATATTTTCAAATATAGGAAACAAATAATAAGAAGTGTTGTAAATAGTTTTATTCAACATTTTTTTAGAAAAGCTAAATTATAAAACATATATTTTGTTGTTAAAAACTGTTTGACACAAGACAGTTGGCACACATATTAACGAAATTCAATTCCATTGTATACATAACCAAAACCAAATGCCCAGTCCGGTGATTTTTTTTTTTTTTTTTTTTTTTTTATGGTTCCATATTTTACCACATTATATTTACATCATACATACACTAATTGATATAAACAAAGACCAGAGCACTGTGGTGACAATATTTACAAAAGTCCCTTACCACACTTGGGAATAAACAAAAAACAAACTTTTTGAAAAAAGTAAAATGTTTATTCCTATTAGAACCTTTCAATTTTGTGTTGATTTACAAGGTACATTATCCTACCAAATTCATCCCATTCACTATGAATAGAATATTTTGCTAGTTTGAGGTGTAATTCATATACAATTCTAATTTACTTAATTTACTGTATAAATAGTTAATTTCTACCTTTAACCACTTCTCCTTCACAAATTGTATAACTTTGTCCGTGCGAGAGTTCTTCAGGTTGACGTGTATATCACTAATGAATTTACGAAAAACTTTACTGCGTTGACACTTCTTAAGAAATTTGATGTCTAATTTAATAAATTCTACTCTTAAACTTAACTTACGGAAAAGGGTCTAATAGGAATAAACATTTTACTTTTTACAAAAAGTTTGTTTTTTTGTTATTTTGTTTATTTCCAAGTGTGGTAAGGGACTTTTGAAAGTGTACTTGGACTAATTGATATGTATAAATTACTGTAATTATTTACTAAAATATAAATGGTGCAAAAATATTGCACCAACTTTCCATCCATAAAACGTAATACTGACCAAACAAAACCACTCACCATAAAACAATTGTCACCCTCCTTGTTATTTATATGTCTTCATAGAGTCTCCTAGCCCGTGAATTGTCTATTAACGTCAAAGTTGGTTAAGAGAGAGACTTAGTTAAAGTAAAATAGACGGACATGAAGAGAGAGAAGTGTGTGTAATAATAAACTTATGTATATCAAATAAATTATAAATTTTAGAATACTACAATTGATTTTGAATAACAACTAGCGTATGGCAGTAAATTTTGAACCACACAGTCTGTGTAATTTTTATGATGAGTGAATATAACTCTGCACGTTGTTTTAGTTTACATTTGTGTAGAAACTGTCATTTCTCAATTTGTGTGTGTTAAATCGAAACAACGACCAGTAATTCTAGTTGTTAAGCAATTACGGAGAAAAATATTACTATTGTGGGAAAACTTTTGAATTGTTCTATTATCGACCACTTTTTTCTAAAGTAAAATTGTAAAATAAAAATAGTATACCCTTCTTTATCTAGATGGTCCCAAAATTTAAAAATAAGTATCGTGCAAGAACTCGAAGAATTGTAGTCTTTGTTGTGAATAATAATGATAGTTGTGGTTGTATGATTCAAAATAAAGAATAAAGTTCCTATAAACATTTGTCCGGAAACACTGCTTTTTGCAGTTACCCACTATTTGTTTTTTGTTTTTTTGTTTTTTTTTTTTTGTTTTTTTTTACTAAAAAACTTTATATCTCTAGAACGGCTTAACAGATTAAGTTAAAATTTTCACGGTACTCATAAATATAAGACATAGCGTGGAAAAAATACTCAGCTTGTTCCAATAATTCGTTTGAAAATGATGTCCATTTAAATATTCCAAATGAAAATACCTTTTTCAAGTTATTTTCATTTACAAATTTTTAATGGCTCGCCATTTTGAAACGGATGATTAGAACAAGTTGAATATTTTTTTCCAAACTAGGTCTTTACATTGATGACTACCGTCCAAAATTTCAACTCAATCGTTTAAGCCGTTCTATAAATATAAATTATTTAGTACACGAAAAATGGCGAATAGCTAGTAAAAGAAGGGTTTCCCGAAATATGTTTATAGGAACTTTTTTCTCTATTTTGACCCATATAACCAACCCTTGATTTATCTCCGCGCATTACGGAACCCTGTATATTGGTTAAACACAAAGAGGTATTGGTATATATCAGTTGGTATAATATAATTTAAATTAGCGGCTCATTTCTCTTAAAGTTTTGGAAGTACATTTTATGTTTCCGGGAAGGTTTCTACAATATATATATATATATATATATATATATACGTTTTTAAGATATAGGTTATCTTATTTCAGACCCGGAATGCACGGTTATAGATTTTGAATAAATAAAACTGATTAGAAGAATATTATTTCCATTATATTTATTTATTTGGTTTTTAACTAATTCTTGAATAACCATGTTCGAAAATGTATTAAATAATTTGGACAAGTAATCACCATTTGATTTGTTTATTTATCTACATGGGAAAAACTACTATAATTATAATATTGAATTTTGTTGGTTTTTGTAATATTAGGCTAATTTAAATTAGGATGAAGACAATTTTCAAACAAATATTTATGTCTAAGAAAGTAAAATTATTACAGAATATGTTTACAAGAGAATTTTCAACACGAAAGTTGTTAAGCGATTAAGTAGAGAATAACACGAGTTGTCAGTTGTCAATTAATAAATTATTTAGTCAATATTTAAACAAGTAAAGCAATGGTGTTAACTTTAGAGAATCTGAAAATTCTTTTTCAAAACTTTCCATAAATCAGTTTCCATCCTTGTACACAAAGCCATAACTTTGATTTGCAAACAATTTTAATTTAAAAAATAAAGTTTTTCATACAAAGTGAATGTTATTCCAATTAGAGGTTGAAATAAATTTTGTACCTGGTTACTCGGTCGGATTTTGGAATTTAAAAGAGTTTCTGTTGCCTTTAAACTGTTGTGCGACATTAGTACAGTATGTCAGGATACAACATCAAAGATTACCAAGAAAATATTTTGACTTAAAAGTTCATTACATTCAGTTTATTTATTAAATATGATTGTATCCTGAATTGATCGTAAATATCATCAACATAAACTGGAGATAATGGGATATTCTGGTTTGACATGTTTATGCAATTCTGACAGTGTATTCTAGGTTTGTCTATATGTTAACAATATCGACACTTTTATCTGATAACCCTTTTGATATTTCTAATTAAATAAGAATATATATCATCACTGGAAAGGGTTCTTGGAAAGGGCAAACCACTCTTGCTAATCATTACGTCGCACAACTTTAAACTTTTTTGAAAATTTCGACCCCCTTCAAAACGTTGTCCCTCACAATGTTTCTGGAGGTCTTCGAAATACAATAAATGTAAAAGTAGGATTCATATATTGTACAATAAATCCTATTACAAAAATAACCTTGATCAACCTTCAGAACATTATTGTACTCTATATATTATGTAAAACTACAAATGTATTAAAAAATTATCAAGCCGATTGCCGTAATCACAATTTTCCGTTCAAACGGGGTTATACAAAGCTACAAAAAATGGCTACCGTTTAATAAAACCACATGTCTGTGTAATCTCACCAGAAGAATAAACTAATAAATGACAGTTAGTAAAAGAAAACTAATTCCTTAAAGTAAAAAAGATTTATTTCAGGAGAGATAATATTTTAATAGCAGCTTATTATAAAGAAGATAAAATGGTAACCATTCCGGAACATCTCGTGTCTAATCCCACTGAAGCAAGATTTGATTACATTTTTCACTATAATGAAGACTGGAACAATGGAGCATAAAAGATAGAATTTTAAGTCATTATTTTGAGAGATATTCATAGCGTCTAAGATGATATACTAATGAAACCTTGTTATAGTTGTAAATTTGATTAACGAAAGGTCCTCATGTCTTGTTAGACGTACTATGCAATGCAAATTGAGATACCAGACACATTTCCCGAGAGCATAATATTGACACTAATTACAATATTGTAACACGTGCACGGCTATAATAGTAAGTCATTAGTTTGAAATTACTTTTTGAAGTGAAAATTTCTATTGGCGCGTTTGGTACTTTTTGGGATGGACTTTTTCAATAGAAATCGCGTCACGCACCATACCGTAATGCAACTTTAATATATATATATAGACAACGGATACGCGCACACAGCGTATATATATAAACTCACATATCTACGAAAAATATTGCACAAACTTTCTCACATACCCATAAATATTAAATCAAAATCTACGAAAAATATTGCACTAACATTCTCACATACCCATACGTATTAAAACTAAAAATCTACGAAAAATATTGCACTAACTTTCTCAAACTCATATACATAGTCAAACTAAAATCAATGCAAAAATATCGCACAAACCTCACATACCCATATATATATTAAAACAAAAATCTACGAAAAATATTGCACTAACTTTCTCAAAATTCGCATACATAGTTAAACTAGTATAAATGAAAAAATATCGCACAAACTTTCTCACATACCCATATATATTAAAACAAAAATCTACGAAAAATATAGCACTAACTTTCTCAAACTCATATACATAGTCAAACTAAAATCAATGCAAAAATATCGCACAAACTTTCTCACATACCCATATATATTAAAACAAAAATCTACGAAAAATATTGCACTAACTTTCTCAAAATTCGCATACATAGTTAAACTAGTATAAATGAAAAAATATCGCACAAACTTTCTCACATACCCATATATATTAAAACAAAAATCTACGAAAAATATAGCACTAACTTTCTCAAACTCATATACATAGTCAAACTAAAATCAATGCAAAAATATCGCACAAACTTTCTCACATACCCATATATATTAAAACAAAAATCTACGAAAAATATTGCACTAACTTTCTCAAAATTCGCATACATAGTTAAACTAGTATAAATGAAAAAATATCGCACAAACTTTCTCACATACCCATATATATTAAAACAAAAATCTACGAAAAATATAGCACTAACTTTCTCAAACTCATATACATAGTCAAACTAAAATCAATGCAAAAAATATTGCACAAACTTAAGTTTTCACTTCTAACGTGTGGTCTTAAGCACACACAGTATAATTTTTTTTTCTTATTGGTAAGCAAAAAATTGTAACCTCAAAATAAATTGTAGGCCTATATCGGAATGAAATGTTTGTATTTTAGATTAATTTTACTTAATTTTTATCATTAACACGCTTAAGTTTTTATAATGTCAAATGTGTAATAATTTTGTTTAACATTGGTAAGTGACAGTGATATATTATATATGTTAATTGTTTTAACAACTTTATTATAGATGGTAAATATGTTTTTATTTTCTTATTATAAAACAATCTTTACAAGTTGAATTATCCTACTAATCAAATTTAATATTAACAAAGCAATTTTATTGATATCCTTAAAAATTAGAACACAAACAACACATTTTCATAACATAGGAAGTGCTAAAACAACAGTAACAAGACAAATATATTTAGACGTATGTTTATTGGAGAGTGTAGGTAGTCAATAAACCCCCTTCTGCGCCGTAGCCAATCAGAGGCGTTCAGAAAATCATTGTGGAATTTAGAAATATTGTGAAAACTGTCAATCTCATTTGACAATAGTCTCAATGAAAAGGAAAGGATAAAAATTCGTACATAGCACATAGTGGTTAAACTAACTTTTACGAATTAATTGGTCGAAGATAAATGAACCCTTTGACACGAAAATAAATTTCTAGACGGATAAACAGATGATATCCTTTCGTTCTATATTCAAAGCACTCTCTTAAGAATTAGACAGAATCGATTTCTTGCTACTTCCTTCGATAAAAGTGTCGTGTCCTGGGGAAAATGTGTATGTTTGTACTGCGTACATTCTTACATCCTTCTTATTGTTCTATAGGAGTATAATGAGTTTCCTAATATTTATTGTTCCTTACAAGAATTTTATAAGCATGAATTAATTTTTCAGTTTGTAACCCCCGTATTGTAAACATTTCCTAAGGAAACTATGAGTCCTAAAGAGCATAATTATTAATTGATTGACAAAATTATTAATTAATTCACATTGGCAACATTCAATTTACATCAGTTATTTATTTATTCAACACACTATTTTGATAGTCTTATTTCATAACTCACTTATTTTTCCAACGTTCTGTAGCTGTACCCTGTATCTAATAAAGATTAATTTAGATTTAATTAGTAACCCTAAAACTACTTGTTAATTTTCCTTCCAACTAAAAGCAATATTATTTACTGTAAGACAATAATTTAATGTAAAAGAAAAATTATGAAAGGTTCTTTGGCAAAACTTCTTTATTTGAAAACGTAACTATTTGTAAAACTATAATTCTACAAAACGTAATTTTAAAGATTTGTATTATTGCTAACATAAAGTACAAAATGTTTTGTTGTTAGAGCTATGTATATAAATCAGGATAAACTCACATTGAAAATAGTTTTCTGATTGGCAATTTATTATTCAGTTCAAATTTAATATTTCTATAATGATACACACGTAGTGAAAACGTAGGTAATGATTTCCAGTTCCTTAAACCGGAAAGCACAGACTAACAAATCATATTTCAATAACACACTTTCAAATAAAAACATTATCCCAACAGTGACCTAATCGAAGACACACATAGTTTGGTTCTTTTAATCTTCAAAATTGAAAAATCTAACTGTAAACATTCGTACGAGTTTTTTTTATTGAAAACCTCATTAAAACTATAATGTTCTATACTAAAACTATATATACATTTAATTCATACGTTACGAAAATATTGATAAAATTTAAAAAACTTCACGTAGTCTATAAATGTATTAAATATATTTCAACTCTCGATATGAATCAGAGTAATTATAAGAGCTCAGAAAACATCAAAATAAATTTAAATTAGTCGGTTTGGTTCCGTTTGTTTTCAATATTATTAAAATATACTTGTAACCATGGTAACAAGAGCTTCTATTTTAATACGTCATTAGAAGCTATAATGTTTTATAACGAACGTTTAAATCATACATTACAAAAATACTGAATGAAAATTTTAAAATTTAAAATCGTATATAAATTTAAATGTAAATACATTTCAACTATTTATGTCGAACAGCTTAGTGCTAAAAAAAATCACAATAAATTTAAATAAATAAAACTTTAAAAAGGTAATAAGATTCAACACATATTGAGATTGATATATAATGAAACTAGAATCATTAAAAAAAATAGAAATTAATACACAAAGTAACACGAATCTAATTTATCTCAAAAGAGATATGTTTTAATCAGAAAGGAGATAAACCCGCGATTTATAAGAACAGATTATTGTCCAATTCCACAAAAGTAGATGTGAAAATAGGATTGTAAGTAATTATTTTGTGAGATATTCATTTAGTGGAATTATTTACTTACTGGTTAATGAAGGATTTGTTACACGCTCACAATATGCAATGCTAATTGCTGTGAATCCTCCAGAGCTGGATATTAATATTGTTTCATCTTAATTACTAAACTGGCCTTTATTAGATCTTAAGTTCATTTATAGAATGTTATTACTTTACAACTTATAAATAAATTATATTCATCTAAATTGTATTGTTGAAACTACGGTATCTTGTAAACTGTTGATCTTATTAAAACTTTAAATGCAGTATCATCTTTATTTATTCATAGAATTTAAAACCCCGTTATCCAAACTTTGAATGTAGCAGTTATTTTAAAACTCCTCATAGAAAGGTTTATTTCGTGTGGTTAATATGAAGTTTTTAAATTGGTATGAATCAGCAACTAGCGAAATATCTGATTTTTTTTATAAACTCACTCATTTGAAGTTTAGTACACGAACTTTTCAAAATGTGAAATTTAGTGCATAATTGGGAGGCAAATTTTCGTATTTTCCATCGTTGCATCAAATTAAAAATTGAATTATGTAAAGTCTATGAAGTGTAAATACCTATGCTGGACTAATATTAAAATAACTAATTTGCTGAACAGATACAAATTTGTTAAAATTTACTCTAATTATAATCAGTAATTAAATTATATTTTGAGTGAGATTTTAACGTATAAAAAATATTTTCTCTCACTATTTAATTCCTGCTTATGCTTACTTGCTTGAAATATATAATCTGAGGAATATTTTCGCTAATTATAAGCATAAGTTAAGAATTTCATAGCCGGAGAAAAAATGTTCTACTTCCTGGAATATAAAATAGATGTTTCTAAAAGGAATTTAAAAGTTTGACACATTAGAAACTGGTGGCCATTTTCAACATTTCCTATGAAAAGTAAGGAAGGACCCCTATTTAAAGTTTTTCATTTATAGTTTACGATACACCACCAATAGTGTCAACGATAAAATGATCACCCTGTAGAATATGGTGGACAGTTTAACATTATTTATAAATTAAATATAAAGACAGACTTAATTAACACAATCTTAAAAATGAAATTGTATTCAAGGATTAAATAAAGCAATAGAGCTAAAGTTTCAAAATTATTTTAATAATATAACAATTGTAGCTCATTTATATTATTAAAATAATTTTGAAACTTTAGCTCTATTGCTTTATTTAAACCTTGAATATGGAGTTTCAAAAAGAAATATCTGCTGTTACATTAAATATGAAATTTTATTATTTTATATTAATTCAAAGTTAAATATTTAAAACGGCATCCATTTTGAAAATATACGAAATATAGTCTTTGTTTTTGGTACACTAGTAAAAACGTAATATGCAAAATGCGTTTACCAAACCTGAACTGAATATCCTTTCTATTTCTATACTTGTAATGTTTTTGTAAAACAACAAAATGGAGGGCAGACGAAAAACAAAGGGTTTCTGACCTCTACATGAACTCCTGAGTTTCGTCTCCCCTGTTATACAAAAAAATGAAAGAAATAACAGATTTCTACACTGATTCCGATTTATTTAATCTTTTATCAAAAACAATAAACTATCTGTATTTGTTTTCTTTATATCTATATTTTAATATTATTTAAAAACAATAGTACACCCCTTTGGCACTTAAAGAAATAAATATATAAATATCAAAAATTGTATTTATTATAATTTATATATAAAGTAAATAATTATTTCAATTAACAAATTCTTCCGTTCAAATCTTCTAAAATATTTTCCTTACCTAATTCGACCATTTCTTTAATTTTAAAGTATACCAGCATCAGGGTTGGAAATTACTAGGGACCCTGCCTTTTTTGATCTAGTGTTAGCTTAAACCCCTTTCTTACATCCTGTCAGATACCTCTTCACTGTCTTCCTACTTCGACACTATTAAAGTATTCGAAGGCTTGGAGTCTTCTTTTTATTTTTTTCCTTTTTTTATATGATGATGAACTAGGGGGTTTCATCTTTAAACATCAAGAAAAAAATACTAGTACATACCACAGTTGGTTTATCGCACACAATATTAAATAAGTGTACAACACACACAAAAAATAACAAATAGATGTTCAATAAAATAAAAAATTAACAATGTGTCTTTTGAGATATGAGTAGTTTAAAAATCTAAATCTTCCAAATAAAACTATCGATTTTTAATAAATATTCTAGCTGTATTTCTTTGGGATATCGCCAATTTAGATTTTAAAATACTGACTTTATTACAACGGTTTCACTACTACGATCATATTTGTATTCTTTAATATTACTTAAAGCTCCAAAATGTCACGAAATGCCACTACAGAAACAGGTCAGTGATGAATAAAATAGTTTCTGTCCTTTAATCCGTAGATAAATGATTAAATGAACATTGCACATCTAAATCACAAAACCAGGCGTTTGCTTATTATGTAATGACTCAGCATTGATTGAAAATTAATTAGCAGTAGTTGTAGCAATAGCAATTGAATTCGTTGCTTTGTGTAATTAGTGAGTACTTAAATAAACTGTACTGCAATATCAGTAATTAACCTGTGAGTAATTAGTTATCAGATGACAAAAACTAACTGACCTTTCACAACTCAGACATTTTAAATACTACTCAATTATCATAGAAGGTTTAGTATGAAAGTCTTGAATCGTTTATGCGTATTTACAAAAATATTGTTGCGAATATGTCACTTCTGCAGTTGTCAATAAAAAAGTTAAAATGCACCATGGATAAATATTTAAATAGGACTTAAACTTGCTTTGTTTGTGCTATAAACGCGACCCTATACAAGTAAAACTTTTAATGGCTTTAATGGTTAAACTTTTAAAGTGGTTCGTATTTGTTATTCCGGAAGACAAGAAATCTTTAACTTTACAAAACAATTACTAAAAAACTAAACATGAATTTCTTGGTACAGATAAATAATTCTCTGTAATATTAATGAGATTTTCAGTTTGGTTGACATTTTCAAACTTCGGTATCTTTGCTTCTAATGAGGTCTAAAATAAAAAAATTCGGAGATAAAATTATATCATAATTCGCAATTTCTTGTTTTTAGGCTGGTCTTGTGGATTTTATACAATTAACAAGTAAATAAATTGTTATTTTTAAGTTTTTTGTTGATAATTCGATTATTCTTTGACCTAAAGAAAAAAAGAGGAAAATATTTTGTCAATTAGAAATTTGTTAAACGTTTAATATTTTAAACGGCCGTCATTTTTAAAATACACAAAATAAAGTCTTTGATGTTGGTACACTTGTGAAAAGTTGCATATGTACTCAATATTTTATTAATTTCCTAATTTGGTATAGTTTTTAAGGGATTACTCTACCAAATTCTTTTGAAAAGCTGGCTTTTGGGTATGGACTGTGTTGAAGGTCTGTTGGAGGTTGTGATATAGGAATGCATTACCATTCTAATTTTGTTTTGATGAGTGGATGAGTGTAAGAGATGTGATAGGGGTGTGGAAGTGTTTTTTTCTCTTAATAATTTTGTTTATTTTTGTATTTATTTTTATCATGTTAAACTTTGAGATAGAGATGTGTATATATTGGTATGAGAGAGAATATGTATGGACTTTTATGGTATGTGAGTGTTTGTATGTTACGTAGTGTAAGTTTTTACCACTTTATATTTGTTTATTAGATCCAAATAGATGTTCATAATTTTATTAATTATCATAGAACAAATTATTACTTAACACATTATATATAATATTTGTAATAAATATTAAATTAAATTTAAATTTATTAATAGTTTAACTGCTCCCGATGGTCTCTTGAATTCTGTTATTTCTTCTTTTTTTTCTATTTTTACTTGAGATATGCAGCCTCAAAATGGGTAGACCCATGGAGGCTGCTTTATTCCATACAGTATATTTTTTGTTTATCTTAAATTGTTTATGTTTAGGATTTAGAAGTAATATTGTTTTGGTTTTTCTTTCCTGTTGTGTATTTTAATTTAAAGTAATGTATTATTATGTCATATGTCAATTTATTTGTTTTGTTTTAGTTTGTTGTTAAGGTAAGCTTTATTTTTTATCTTAATGTCTTTTTCTAAATCTAAATCATGTTTTCTTTATTTAAATGTAATAAAAGGAATGGAAAAACCATGAGAAGAGACTCCAATATGGTTGCCTTACAACCTCTCGATGATGAATATGATGGCACAAACCAAAGGACTTCCCCAGTAAATTAATTATGATGATAATAGTTGGGGCGTAGATACAAGTCACAACAAATGTTGCTTTTGTTAAGTTTTGTTACTTGGTTAGAAGTATTACTTGTTTAAACAATGTTGGTTTAATATTGTAATATTTATGAAAAAAATAATAAAGTGAACACTATCCTCTGATAATAAAATATAATTAAAACACGAGCTGTTTTTTTCTTACTTAACACAATAGTTTAAAGTAAAATTCTCTGCAATTCGTAACAAAGTTGAAGCTGTTTTTAATCGTAAAAGTTCGTTATTTTTATTTAATACCATTTTTACAGTTGGATTGTAATAATTTTTAAATATCATTAATCCATTTTAAATTTGTATTAATTACGAATAATACTTTAATTTTTAATTTGTTGTTCTATTAATGCATTACACAATAGGGCATTTTTCTTCATTTGCAGTATGATATAATTTTTGTTTTCAGTATAGTATTAAACTTTTACTTTGAAATTCTAAGTGTTTATTTCTAATAACTTTAGTGGAATATGACAAATTTTAAAAGTATCATTTCTTTTTTGTCTAATGTTTTTAATACATCGACACCAATTTTCCATTTATATGTTGAACAATAACAGGTTTTGAAAATCTATCAAATCCACTTAATAAATATTATTTCTATCGTGTTCACTCTCATATTTAGATACATTTAGCAGTCTACGAATCATCTATTCCTAAGCACTGTAATAATACTTTGAAAATGATCATAAAATGCAAATGAAGGCACTTTTATAGGAATTAATACAAGACATCTAATGCTGTCATCATGTTCTCGGGTATTCACCCCAATAAGACAACGGGACCTCCATTAACCTACTTTACAGATTAAGGATATCACATCAGTAAATAATGACTTAGAAAATCTCCCCTACTGTTCCAATATTGTAAAAAATGTAATCAAATCTTGCAACATTTGTTCTTATAATGGGTTTATCTCCCTTCTGATTAAAACATCCTTACTGAGATAAATCTTCTTTAGGAATTAGATTAACTTATTTAAGGTGGTGGATATTATAATTGATTAGTTTTACTATGTTTTAGAAGGAAATTGTTACCATTAAATTTAGTAAAATAAAAAAGTAAATATCTGCATATATTATAATCATTTGAAGAAATTTATTCAAATTTTTCTAAACAAATAAATTGCAATTACAATATATACAGAAGGACTATCACCAATACAATCTTAAAAATAAAAGTTATTTGATTTTTATAGTAAAGTTTTTATTAAAACAATATGTTGAACAGCAGTATTGTAGACAGTATACAAAGTATAGGTTATGTTTGATAATCGCAAAAAAAACGACCTTAACTTTTGACTGATCTTCACGACAACACAAAATTATGATAGTAACAATTTATAGAGGACTGTTACTATAAATCGAAAAAATCTAATTAAAATATAAAATGGCGGCCATTCTAAACAGATTTCTCTTCATATATGTTGTATTATTGAACTTATAACTCACTGAATTAGATTAAAATTTGCATATTTAAATTCTGCGTATAATGATATCAGCTCACATCTCTACGATGGAAAATAGAGTAAAGTTATTGTAATTTCGAAGTCTGACTTCTCAAAGAGAATGTCATATAGTTACGACATTCGGTAGAGCTTAGCGAGCAAAGCGAACGAAGACTTTTTAATTATACACATCCTAGCCTACGTCAAGAAAGTTGTGATGCACACAATTACCTATGTCTTAAACTGTTACAACCCCTTCACATTTAATAATCTTTATTTAAGGTGAAAACCCTTATGGTTATTATCGACTTTAAGCGGAAAAGATAATAAAATGAAAACTCTCAACTACTCTAGAAGCATCATGATTAGAAGAGAACAAGAGTTGATCAAAAGAGATATGATAGGAAGAATCTAACCAAAGATTTACTGACAAATAGTGTATATTCAGCGAGGATATCTCGGGTTTGCCAAACCCGAACTCAATGTAAGTCTATAAGCGTTTTAAATGATTTTCTAATTAATAAAATAAAAAAGAATTTAAAAATTCCAGCATAGTTTTGACACTATTTTAAAATTAATTATATACAACTTAAGTCAATTCACACAACAGAGCAAAAGTCTTAAACGAATTTAATGTTCACAACCAATAAAAAGCCATTTTAAATTAAAAGGACCGAGTTTATTTCATGCATTCATTCATAATTAACATCAATAAATTGCAAAGTCAATGTGTGGATATCCTTCGAGTTCTAGCCACAAGTAGCTACTAATAGAGCTAGGGTAACATGTTCAAACGTATTCATTGTTTGACTGTTCATGAACAGATAATAAATTTGATTATATTAGAAATATTTTAGATTATTTTACATTTAATAAACTAACTACATAGATATATAAATCCATGCTTTATGAAGTTTTTACAAAAATCAATGACAATTTTTTTAATTCTTTAGGCAAGTAAAAGATGAATTAATTTTACATAATTGTACGTAAAAGTAATGGAGTTGTTTTAAATTATTTTTACCACCTCCCTCCTTAACCTCCCCCCCCCCACACACACACACACAACCTTCCCAACCATAGTAAACTTTCAACTATGTGCAAAACATTGTGGAACACCTATTTCGGAGATTTCTTCAAAACAAACTTTGTAAACTGCTGGAAAATTTCAAAGAAGACACCTTATTTTGATTTTATTAATTAACAATAGGTTGTTCACAGAGTTTCAAATACCTAAAGCAAAACTAAATTATGACGTTTTGATGTATGATTGCATCAGGGGTGGTGGGCAATATAGACATCTCATAAACTATTGATTCTATGAAAATCTCTAAATAGTGAATTTAATTAATTTCTCAGAGCTTTAAAACTTAGTTTCGCAAACTTTAGAGAAAATGGCAAATATTTTCCAATATGGGAGCAACCTTAAAGAAACCTCTATTTTTTTATAAATAGATTTTACAATAAATTTGAATAATTTCTATTCTTATATATTCTTTATTAACCCCACTCGTTTAGGTGTTAAATGTACTTCAAATTTAGAAATTTGAATTTTTGTGCATTATTGGGAGGAAATATTAAGTACTTCCCTTTATTAATGTTGACAGAGTCTAGGAAGTGTGAATACCAATGCACAACTTAAATTAAAATATCTAATTTTTTGAACAGATAAAAACCAGCCTAAATCAACTGCCATGATAAAGTTTAAGAAAGAAATTAAAATGCTGTATAAAATCATAATCAAAATACAATTTAGGAAGTGAACAAAACGCTTAGTGTGAAAATAGTTATTTGTGCAACTAGTGAGCAAAGTGGCACTTTTTTAAACGAAAGAAAAATGTTGACGCACGAGGCTTGCCTAGTGCGTCAATTTTATCGAGTTTAAAAAGACACTTTGCTCACGAATTGCACATTATACTTTGTCTACAGTTGTTATTTTGTGACAAATAAAAAACATACTTCAAGAGTAACACAATTTAATAAAACATTCATTTAATACAATAGTGTTCAAACAAACAATCAATTACAATTCGATCTTTAATATCCACATTTTTCTTATTTTTTCAGATTATTTTAAAATCTGACCTATCCATATTTTAAAACTAACTACACAAAATATAGCAGTAGTGCTAAACAACATATCAACACTGAGTAGAAGTTCTCACGTCAAAATTGAGGTTATTTATGAATATTACAAATAACTTAGGTGTATTGTTGAGGAAACGGGATTGCCAACTTCAAAACTCGGCAAACGAAAAAATACTCTCCGTGTACATACACTGTCAATCAAATTCATGAATAATTACTACCTTTTTCAACTTTAAAACGTTGTTTTGTTGTTTATTTATGTTATTTTACATGTAAGAATTAATCTAACCTACATACGGGACATTTTCTGTATATTATAAATCAATTCAAATAAACTTAACCTAAATTTTGTTTTGTTTGGTTGCCATTCGGAGTGAGCAAAGTAGTGGGCATAATGAAAGTGTTGAGAAATCAGCTGTTTTGCAAACTAATTTAAATGAACAAAATGCCACTTTGTCAACAACTGTAGACAAAGTACTTTATTTAAAACTTCAGTTAAAATAATTGCAAATAAAATCAACAGATAAAATTTAATAGACAAATAGATTATTATGTTATATATATTGAGTTTAAGCTGCGATACAAAGATTGATGTTTGGGTCTGTATGACAAATAGTTATCCAATTGGCATGCTATTGTTGAATTAAACATTGGCTACATTTCCCGTTTGAAAATAAATTAGTGGAGTTATTCAAAGATTTTCCAATATAAATTGTAAATTTAGATTTATTTATAACAGCAGAATTGATTTCCAGTTCATTTAAACAGTTTTAAATACACAAAACTAATTTATATCAGGCGTTTCAATGCCACGGTTTCAATTTTAATTAGTCCGAACTTGTATATTCCGCAATGTTTGTTGTTTTATTCTAAACATTAACAACAGAATAGTCCCATCTGCAGTGTGCTATAATTACAGACTATCACCTCATAAGTAATCATTCTATTTTGAATCGAAACTAACAAAATTAATTTATAGAAAACTTTGACAACTTAAATAAATTTAATATGTAATAATATGACAACTTATTAAGGAAAGTAGAGAAACTATAGAGACAAGAAATATTATAATTTAAAAATGCTATATACAGGGGGTTTGTGTAATGTGAGGAGATAATTCAGAGGGTCGTTATATAGCACAAAAGAAAAGAGTTCCTATAAATATATGTCCGAGAACGCATTTTTCTACCAGATATCTGCCATTTTGATTTTTACTAAATAATTTATATCATAACAAATTGAGTTAATTTTGTACGATAATCATTAATAGTTTGTAAAAAATAATGAACTTGTTTCAATCATTCGTTTCAAAATGGCTGCTATTTAAATATTTTAAATGAAAATAACTTGAAATGAGTTATTTCTCATTATTTTTTTCATAAGTGATTATTTTTTTCAAACTAGGAATTTATATTTAGTATTATAGTTCAAAATTTTAACTCAATTTGTTATGCCGTTCTAGAGATATAAATGAGTGAAAAACAAAAAAATGACGAATAGCTGATTAAAGAAGCGTTTCTGAACGTATGTTTATAGGAAATGTTTCTATATTTTGACCTTTATAACCACCCCCTGAGTTATCTCCACGCATTACAGAAACACTCGTATATATTATTTCAAAATTTTGAACTATAAAGCTCTCTTTTTTACTTATTTCAATTATTTAATTAAATTTTCAAATATTTGGAGTATTGTTTAATAGAAAATAAATGCTCAAACTAGATCTACAATCCTAAATGGCGGCATATCAAATATTAAAAAATCAAATTTAAAATATTAGCTCTGAAAAATACATTTTTAAGGTTAAAATTAAAATTTTACCGTAAATCAATTTTCTGGCAGAATCATTTTCAAACTGTAATGAAATATAAGTCAAGTTTTCCTGTAATACATGTTATTATTTTCCTTTGAGTTCATTTTTAAATAAATTTGATTTTTTAATATTGTGCCGCCATTTTGGATTTGGGAGTAAGATTACCTCCTCTCGTTTGCGCAGTTATTTTCTATCAAACAATACATTTAAAATGAGGTATTACTTGATGGGGTTTTATATTTGAAAATTTTGCGTTACGCCTTAAAAACACCAAAGTTTAAAAATTATTTAATTGTTGGGAATTTTTCTCCGATCTACAATAACTCAACCTATAACTGTTTTGGTTTACGAATACTTTACGGTGAGAATTCACCACTAAATTTTCATGAGGAAGAATAAAACAGTTGTAATAGAAATTCGATAAAATTTGAAATAACCTAAATTATACTGTAAACACTGCATCAATCGAGTAAGCTTTACCTCATTCTCACGATAAGAAACAATATTGCATGACGGTAAATTGTATACTCCATGGATATTGCGTTATAAAATAATAATTGTGTTGTAAAAGAAGCTAAATCTTTATATTGTGTGCACTCTAAATATAACTGAGTTATTGATTTTTTTTTATAAGGCTAACTTTTTTTGAAAAAACCCCAGGCTGGACTAGATCACAGTCATGACTATCAAAAGGATAATAAAAACTGTTAGGATAATAAATGTGAGGTCAGTGTTCGAAATTACATTTTTGACAACTTCGTTATTTGTCATCGTAGAGAGGTGAGATTGGTACTATTGGATGCAGAACTCACATCTGCAATTGTTTTAGCTAATTTAGTGTTGTGTAAGTTAAATATCACAAGAGTTATGAACAAAAAACTTATTCAATTCGATTTTTCTAAATTTAAATAAGGTTCTTTATGAACACTCCTCTTCTACACCAAATTGCACGTTCCTATCTTATTTACCTTCAGACGTCTTGTTGAAAATCACTCGGTCCGTGAAACTTAAAAATCAGTCAAAAACAGTAGAATTTCTAATTACCAAACGAACACTAACTTTCAATACTGAGTACCGGTAACTGTAAATATCTTAATAATTAAATTAAAATCCCCTTCCCTAATAGAAATAGATAAGATAATAAGAGAGGGTAAATCTATCTATTCGTCATCAATAAATGGAAATACAGTTGATGGCTGTAAAGTTGCTAGTTCTAGCAAGGGAGTTATCAAACTTTACAATATCACCATCAAGGGAGTTATGAGCGAATATTGCTTCTCTGTTTTCTGTAATAAAATTTATCGTAAAAACTGAGAACTCTCTAAAGTTGAATTTGTTAGTTTCATGAAAATGTGTTGTTTGAAGAGAAATCAATGCAAGAAACTTATAATAACAAAAACTGTATGTTCATTACAAGTTGTATTGTTCCACTAAATGGCAACTCCCGTTTAAAGACTATTAAAAATGTGTTATAGTTAGTAAATGTATTGTCTTAAATCTGGAATTTTGTTCAGCAGACTATTAACAGTTCTTCTTTAACCTAGATATTATAGAATTTTAGAAACCGCAGAAGTGATTTTAATGGGTGTCTTTCAAACCCAACCTTCATTTTTTCTTTAATATAACGAAGAATTAGTACCTATAGGCGTTTAAAACTTACTTCTGCTAGTTTTAGTTTTATTAAGTTTAGAAAGGAGATCTTCAGAAATCACAACCAAGGACGTTTATTTCCAAGCTATATTGAAACTTCCCGTTGTCGTTCACGGGAGATTCCAAAATCTCATTTGGTCGAATATGACAGAACAAAGTCCGCCAAGCTATTTTGAAATTTCCCGTTGACGTTCATGGGAAATTCCAAATCTTAATTGGCCGAACATGACCTAACAAAGTTCGCCAAGCTATTTTGAAACTTCCCGTTGTCGTTCACGGGAGTTTCCAAATCTCATTTGGCCGAGTATAACAGCGTGTTATGGTATCTGACTTTGTATCGACAGTTAAATTAGTTTGGAATAGGCAATTGAAGGAAGAATGGTCAAATATTTAGTCCAATAAGCTGAGGGAAGTAAAAGATACGGTCCGTCTGTCGTTGAGAGGAAGTGGTGATTACCCGTGTACGTATCTGTCTCTCCATGATCACTCATAGATTTCTGATGGAACACGAGAATCCGCCGCAGTGTCCGTTTTGTCAAGGGGTTCTATCTATTAAGCATATCATATAACGTATGTTGTACTGAGAGGTATGTGTAGGACATTTGTCCTACCTAATTCTATTCAGGCGATGTTGGGGGGATGGTTCTCAGATCCTTGATCAGGTTTTGTCTTTTTTTTCGTCAATTATTGGTAGTCATTCTGTCGTCATATACAGCAATAGAATTGCCTTTAATAAGGGCGAGATTAGCCATTTCTTCCATCTAACCCTAAACGTACAAAAATAATTTTACACTTCAAAAACACAATCAAAATTACATCGATTTACAAATATTAACAATGAAAGGAAAAGAAAATTGCAATAACCAAATTATATGAAAAATAAAATAAACACTAATATATACAATATATATATTAGTACAAAAATAATAGATTTAATTGTCTATTTGTGGTCATTCATAAAACATTATAATTAGACAAGCTACTTAATCACACCTCATAACTGATTGCATTCTTCATTTTATACATAAAATAAGACTTTAACAGTTTTTAAAACCAGACGCTGTAACAATTGTCTTAATTCCATGTGGGAGTGAATTCCACAAACAACAAGCGGGCTCAATTAAAAATATATTATATATTACAGTAGAGTGGCGGGGGCATAACAAAGAGTGCTCTTCTTCTCCTCATTGCACTTATTTCCGATGAGTAGACAAACTTTTCTGCCAGATATACAGGAACGCCAGTTTGCAGAAAAGAATGTAATAATATAAGAATATGATAGGAACGTAAGTAGGTAAGTTTTAAAATGTTAAGTGTTTTATAAAAAGGGGTATCATGGGCTTCTCGTTTTTAGAGGGATAACTTGGGAAACATTACAAAAACTAAGATTGTATTTCGAAAACAGACTTTTATTGTTTGGAGAGAAATGGGAAAACTTTTAACATCTTTTGATTTTTGTTAACACCTCTTATTATTACAAGTTCTGTTTTATTTTTAAAGCACGAACTGGTTGGTCATTAAACAATAATTTGTTTTTTGCTTTTCGTAGTTTTTGTACAGTTCTACCAAAATTACATTTAAAATCATATTTGTTGAACTCCTAGGCAGGTTTTAAATTTCTTACAACCAAAACTCATTGTTTGTAATGCACTTTAATTTGATAATATCAACCATCATAGGAACCGATAACAAAATTTGGAATTGGGAGTTAATTGGGGTGAAAGGGATGGTTTTCGATATTGTACAAACTTCTACCTTTTCTGGTACAGTTTACAAACCCGTTTGGATTTTTTTTTTTTTTTTTTTTTTTGTAGTACCTCTAATCAAGGAGGATAATTATACGAAAAAAAAAGTATTATTTAAAATATCGAGCGAACGCATAGCCAATTTTTATATTATTACCTCCAAAACTCATATTTTTCTCTCCCCTTCAATTTTAAATGTTACAAGTTTTGTAGTTGGAGTTGGTTTTTGTACAAATGTTTTTTCAAGCTCCCTCTATACCTAGATATATTCATAGTAAACATTATTTGATTACATTTTTCGATTTTAAAAATAATTAGGGCGGGAGTTTAAAAAAAATCACCCAGTATAATCTCAAAATGAAATTCACAAGTTCAAGGCCAATAAGAAATCAATTCGTTGAAAACCAAAAAGTAAATAATGAGAACTAGGAAATACAAATATCTAACAATATAATATAACGTATAGTTTAAATCAAAAGCTTTAAAATTGATATTCAGAAGTTCAAAAGACAAAACGTTAAATGTCTGAAAAGGAACTCACTATTCACAGACTTTCAAACAATAAACTTATGATTCAAATAAACACAATTTAAAGTACAGGAAGAAATTATGAATAATCAAAAGTAGAAGGAAAGATTAAAAGAAATAAATATATGTATTCAGCTACTTCTAAATTAACCCTAGCTAAGTTGGCCATTTTGTCGCCCAGATTTCTCGAAAAACTAATGCAGGTACGGTTCCTTGACCGGTTTTATTCGATTTCTCAGGTCAAAAGCCACAATATACCACCAATTTCCCCCCTAATTTTCATTTGAACCCAGGGTGAAATCTTACGCTAGCCGTAAGTCGGTAACGAAACGATTTCAAACCCAAGTTACTTTTTGTGTATGTTATGATTTCGAGTTATTGATACTATATAATAAGAAATAACTAATAGGCCTATCATAATGTGTTGTGTGCTCTTAACAATCATCAATTTTTTTAATTTATTATTTTTCAAGTTACAGAAAAATTAAAAAACTAATTTTGTTTGTCGTTAAAAATATAAATATTTTGTCTCTTTTTGTAAAATTTACAGTTTCCAAGATATTTGACTTTACAAAATTTCAATAGTCGCCATTTTTGAATATTTACATAGTAAAGTTTTGAATCTTGCTTATTGATAAAAATAGTAAAAACAATGTGGATACCAAATTTAAAAACATAATCGTGCAATTTCAAAATTAATCCTTAATTTTTTTTGAAACATAAAATAGCCAACGGACACAAAACAAAGTGTTTCCGAAAGTTTATAAAAGTTTATATAAACTTTTTTTCATTATTTTCACGAGTAGAAATCATCCTGAAATTCTTCTCGTTTCTTCGTGTATATTGATTACCTTTCTATATTAATATTTACAAATATTAAATTGTATATTTTGAGAGATTGATATTGTTAACTTTCTAACCTTTAAGTCCAAACATACATAGTTTTGAAAGAGATATTCCAAAATATAATGATGGTATATGTTGTCTTTCTACATGTATCCAATGTTTTTTTAGCGTGATATTAGACAAACATGGTTCCAAAGCCTCGCCCTCCAATTTTTATATTACTTAAATAACCTGCGGAGATATATTTAATATTCTCTAATGATTCTGCATCAGTCATTTGAGGAAATGATTTCAAATATTTGTTGCCTCCAGATACGAAAGTAATCAATTATTTTCAACTTTTTTAAAATTAACTCGCATTATTTCCTTGGTACTTACAATAATTCATTTTACGAAGTGATTCAAATAAAACGGAGAAACTTCCAAGACGTGGTCTAATGGACAAAATAAAGAAACATTTTATATAAAAATGATTTTGATAACCTCAAGTTTCCCGCCTGTAACTTTGGAAATAAATAAGAATTTAAGTTCAGATTTGGTAGACTACACATGCATTTTTTTTATACGAATTAAGAGTTTACAAAAATTACTTTATTTCCTAGATTTTCAAAATGGCGGCCGTCTAAAATATTTCAAGTCGATTATCTCCAAAACTGTTCACATTACGAAAAAAATGGAATATTGCTGACTTCAACATTTACCGTCCTACCCATGAGGAGTTCAACTCATCTTAACCCAACTTATCATTTCAGGAACTGAAATCACCTTATCAAGGTACCACATTATGATTACAACGAATATTCGCCATTTTTATAAATAAATCATTTAAATCAAATAATCTTAAAGGGAAATAATTTTAAAGTAACTTTTGATTAGATTAAACTATAATATGTGCTTTATTTGTTTATTCTCAAGTAGATCAAAAACAATTTTGTGTCTTAATATAAATAAATATATAAAATAATGTTTCATTTTGACTTTTTATCTCGTTTATTTATCAAAAATAAATAAAAAAAACAATATGTTTAATTGATATCATATCATTATTGTCTTGTTAATATTTGTACTTTTTGCTATGTACATTTGTAGGAATTTTTTTATTGATAATTATATATAAAAGATGCTCTATTTATGAATAATAACAGTAGATTTTGTAAAAGCTTTCTTTTTAATGAAACTCCCTGAAAAGAGTCTCATTTATAATAAACAAACCTTGAGCTAGCAAGGAAATGAAACCATTGCGAAAGAGCTTTAAAATTACTTAACAAAACTCTCAGGTTTAGGATAATTTTGTTTTTTTAAATACATTTATCTGTACAGTATTTCGTCTCGATTACCTATCTTAACTTACCGAAATAAAATCAAGTTTCCAGAAATAAAATATTTTTTACAGAAAACACAGTTTGAAGAGATACGAAAACTTATCAAGTAACCTAACCTGACCTGACCTAACCTAACCTAACCTAACCTAACCTAACCTAACCTAACCTAACCTAACCTTACCAAAATAAAATCAAGTTTCCAGAAATAAATTCATTTTTACAGAAAACACAGTTTGAAGAGATACGAGAACTTATCAAGTAACCTAACCAGACCTAACCTAACCTAACCTAACCTAACCTAACCTAACCTAACCTTACCTAACCTAACCCAACTTTAGGACACGAACTGATCAAATTTTGAAATTTCCAATTTATTTTTTTTTTCGCTCAATAGTACAAGAGCTTGTAAAATCTACTGTTATATGTGAATGTAATTAAATTAGAAACAGTGGCAACAGTAATAATTACAGATGGTCATTCAAATATAAATTGAGGAAATCTATCCAATCCCTGTCCAACGATCATATAATAATAACCCATATATTTTACGTCCACAAATAACACAAAACCAAGGTCCTTCGAATCAAAATATTTCACCAAGAAACCAAAAAAACCAAGATCCTAAAGGTGTTGGGATCGTGGATTATAAAATAAATAAATATCTGGATAACCATAATAATAATAAAACACAAAAAAGAGAAAATAACAATAAATTAATAATTTAAGTTTCAAAATAAGGGAGGAATCAATGGAAGAACCAAAAGATGATGATTTATATGAACAACTTCTATCTAAGTGCCGAGTGTTCCAAAGACCAAAGACGTTGAATTTGAAATTGATACTGATGCATAGTGGTCTTTTGTTCAGGAATAATATTAATCAAAGAAGGACTTACTTTTTTGGAACTTCCTATTTTTAAATGAAGAAATTTTCACGACAATAAAAAAAAACAAAGAGTCAGTAAGCAAGCTTTAATACCGTTAAATATATTTTTTTAAATAATAATAGTGGGTAATGTTTAATAGTTCCTAAACTAAAAAGTAAAATAACTACGGGCTGTAATAAATATAAGGCTATAATAAACTTGAAAAATAGCTTCCATACAATTTATAATTCAAGAGGGAAATATTGTAAAAGATTTCCTTCAATAAGATTGGGTGAAATGATAGAGCCAATACAACATCAAAATAAAGGAGATACCGACCTTAGGATTAATCATTCAAATGTTCAAAAAGGTGACCCACATTTATGTAGACGAGAATAAAGGGCTGTTGTGTTTTCTGTCGAAAAACAAGTAGACGTAAAAAATACAGCTAAGGACAAATCTAGAGCACAATTAGACAACACCGGATGTGACAAGGAAGGAAAAGATGAAAAAACAAGAATAATCAATAAAAGACCTGAAAAAATCTCAAACCAAAATGTATAAACCAAACGATAATAATGAAGAAGGGAGTATAAAGCCGCAAAATGATGAGGTTAAAATAAAAAACCAAACAAATAAGAATTTTAATGTATGAAATATGCAATAGACCATAAAACCAAAAATAATTAACGTAGGGAGATCAATAACAGAAATGACAACCAGAAGAATCAAATCTTAATTATCGATTAAGAAAAGAGCTTAGAAAGAGTTAAATTTAAGAAGAAAAATGGACAAATACAAGGAAATCAAAATAAAATTAAATGTGATGAATTACATTATGAACTTAAAAACTTATCACGTGTAAACTAAACAATCAGTAGAGTAGGAAATAGATAATAATACGAATAAATGTTCAGGATAAACAAAAAAAATAATTACATGACTAAAAACTGAAAAATAACGTGGAATAAACCATATGGGAAAAGAATTAAATTTAAAGAGCCACCGATATAGGTCAATAGACCAAGCAATGGAATGTTCATTCACTCACATCACCAGCACCTGTGTAAACAATGAACCCTAGCAGTCGAGTAACGGAAGTCAAACAAATAACTCTAATGATCCCATTCATTTATCTGTATAAGCTAATTCTTTCGGTTTTTTGTAATTTCCTGTTGTCATTTTAATATGTCCTAGGGTAATTATGAATGACCAAAGATAGCACGGAAGCGTATAATGTGTGTTTTGATTGCATTAAAGTGTTTCAGGGGCTGGACATGAGGAAGACATTCTTAACCAGAATGAAATAATGACAATACATTTAATATGTTGTAAATAAGTCATTTTCGAACATTAAAAAAACTTGAAGAAATATAATGTAGAGGTGGTTTAGGTAATAAGGTGTTGAAAACGAGTTTTCAAATTTTTAACAAAAGTTTTGTTTTTTAAAGCCGATATATTTGAGAAGGTTTCATTTTTTATGAAATCGCTGAAAAGAGCAAAATATTGTAAAATGTACTAAATAAGTATAAATGCTTTATCATGTTGATCAATTGTCTACTGCAAGCTAAAGTTAGCATTTATTTATTTATTTTCATGGCCGTAGACGAAATACAATTGCATAGCCCATATTAATTTCAAATATTACACAAACAATAGAACAATAAATGTTCAATAGACACTAGACAAAATACAAAACAAAACATTTCACAAATAATTCCAATAATCAATTAACCTAAAAACAACAAAATAGTGACCGACAAAAGTAAATTAATATTAATGTACACAATACAGACACTTAAATATAATTACAACAGTATAATCAGTCCCATATATAAATTTAGATACAAAGGCTAGAAAGAGACCACATCCATCATGTCAAGGCCCCGACATAGAGTGCACAAACTTCTTCACAGAGTAAATGAATCTAGACAATTAATAGTCTAGAGCTGATTTTAAATGTTAAAATTTTGATGGTTTTAATGCTCTGTGGGAGCTTATTTATCAGTCTGGGAAGGAGGTTTGCTTCCGGATTCAATGTGTGGATCCTCTGACCCTAATGATTCACCAGCCAAAGTTTCACAATACTTTTTGATCCTTAGCTCTATCTTGATAACGCCATCTCATGAAGAAGTCAAAAGTAAAAGACAACTTATATCACTTATAATTATTAATAGCGACTTATTACTGATTTAATGAGTTGAATTATTTCAGAACAAATAATACCAGTGTGAGAAGTGAAGGGTGGATTTGGTAATCGTCAAATATCTCTTCATCTTTCATAGCCACGAGAAACCGAGAAAGATCTATTTTACAGTCGTCTTAGTAGTCTTAAAATTCAGAAAAATCTAAATAAAAATGTCAATATGTGCCATTTTAAACATTTTTTTGTTGATGTATCGTTTGTCATTCGACTCATAGGACAATACATTAGACAGAAATCTTCAGATTTCAATTCCAATAAGTGAAGTTATTGTCAGAAATGTAATTTTCAAACCCTAAACTGGTATTCATAAAGTCACAAGGTCCGGTAGACATTAGCTAAGGACACTGACACGAGCGTAGCGAATGAAAACTTTTTAATAGTGACTTCTGAATATATTAAATCAACTAAGGGATGTAATAAGGAAAGAAGGATCTTATAGTTTGGGGATTTATGTTTTCCTTATATTAACCCCTTAGGTTGCTTGATGTATAATGTTGCTATGGTAACCACAAACATCTGTTGCTCAGTAATCTTATTCCTTTCATAACAAAATAAATAATTCCAAGAAGCGAACCAAGATAATCTTTAAAAATCCCTTATTTGTTACGATTAACATGGAACATATTTTAATACTTGCAAATTGATAAGGTGTACATATTAACTGTATATTTATTATTTATTTATGTATGCCCATGTGTCTGTAAGACATATTCACGTTTAAATTGTATTAATATTTTTGCTTGGATTGTTGTTTCTACAGTTTTTATTGTTTTATACGTTGCTGGACACTGCAAACGTTAAAACACGTGATTTCCACAATATACACTTTATTTGTACAACGTACACAAGTCATCACATCCATACAAACTTTCTGACATGCCTTGACAATCATGTGACAACCAAAGATGATGACTTGGTCATTGAAGAATCATCTTGTATTTGTTTTGCACAAATGAAGTGTATTGTGTACAATTATCTTTTCATTCATTTAGTGGGTATATTTAGCAACCCCAATACCTCAGAGGTGTATAATTTATTTTTATAAATTTTGTTAATTGTAGTTGCACTTTTCTATTTGGTATTTTCTTTTTTCAATAATTATTTTAGTATCACTTTGAGCTAGTTTGTATTTTATTTCATGTGTATTTCAAGTTATTTGCATGTATAATTATTTAACATATCGCCGATCTGATGAATGTAACAGCAATAAGAAGATCCAGACTGGTGTAAGTAAAGGACCTTGCGTTGAAACAACCCGTGAAGAGCCTTGTAACATCTGGATGACCATAAAATTGGGTAATGTTTAATGGGATAATCCGAATCAACTGGGAAGCACTAAGGTCCTGATATCCCTCCCACTTCAGAAAATACATAATAATAATATTCGCTCGAAATACAATATGACATGATTATATGCAATAATAGGTGTATAAATACTATTCTCGATTGACAGCACAGACTTAAGAACTGAGCTAAGACTAAGCACTTAAACACGTCATTTCAATGATATTTAACAGCCCATTGTGTTTCTTTTAATTGCAGACCTTCCTTGAAGTATTGATCAAAGAACTAGGCTACGTTTAAACTCGTAGTAAATGCTCCTATTTGTTTCTTTAATGTATTTTCTGTTTGAGATTTCTGATTTGTGTACAGTAAACTTATAAAAACTTCAAACACCCATAATCAAACCTGAGCAGATTTTTTAATATGCACTAATAATTAATCGTATTAACATTTTCATAAACTGCAGAAAAGACGAAAACAAGGTCCTGACACAATATTATATTATTATCACTTGAAGTTTGCAATTTTATTTATATTAAATTACACAATATTTAAATTAGAAATAAAGTCAAAATCAGTTTTTAATACCTGTGTATTGATGATCAAACGTTATTAAATATCTTAGGAGGAATATTACTAAATAAAAATAATTTACATCTTAAACCTTTAAGCTAATCTTCTTTCTCAGAATGTGAGTTTGTTATAGTTTCCTCGGAAGAACGAATGCCTTCAAAAATACCTTTAAGCTGATTAGTCCCATCTCGTTGTGGTGTGTAACCAGGATTCGATAAACAATCCTCACTATTTAGAATTTCACTTAAATTCCACCATACGTTATTATGTTTATGTGAGAAAGTAACAAAATCAATAAGTAACTACACTGGGTAGTTTTTTAACAAATACATAAAATTTGAAATATCATCCCCTGTACAATCAATCATGCGAATGTTGAGTAAATAACACCAAGTATAGGATAATGATGAGTGTATCTCACCAAATATAGTATAATGATGAGTGTAGCTCACCAAGTATAGGATAATGATGAGTGTAGCTCACCAAGTATAGGATGATGATGAGTGTAGCTCACCAAGTATAGGATAATTATGAGTGTAACTCGCCAAGTATAGGATAATTATGAGTGTAGCTCACCAAGTATAGGATAATTATGAGTGTAGCTCACCAAGTATAGTATAATGATGAGTGTAGCCACACCAAGTATGAGATAATGATGAGTGTAGCCACACCAAGTATAGGATAATGATGAGTGTATCTCACCAAGTATAGTATAATGATGAGTGTAGCCACACCAAGTATGAGATAATGATGAGTGTAGCCACACCAAGTATAGGATAATGATGAGTGTAGCTCACCAAATATAGTATAATGATGAGTGTAGCCACACCAAGTATGAGATAATGATGAGTGTAGCCACACCAAGTATAGGATAATGATGAGTGTATCTCACCGAGTATAGTATAATGATGAGTGTAGCCACACCAAGTATGAGATAATGATGAGTGTAGCCACACCAAGTATAGTATAATGATGGGTGTAGCTCACCAAGTATAGTATAATGATGAGTGTAGCCACACCAAGTATGAGATAATGATGAGTGTAGCCACACCAAGTATAGGATAATGATGGGTGTATCTCACCACGTATAGTATAATTATGAGTAACTCACCAAGTATAGTATAATGATGAGTGTAGCCACACCAAGTATGAGATAATGATGAGTGTAGCCACACCAAGTATAGGATAATGATGGGTGTATCTCACCACGTATAGTATAATTATGAGTAACTCACCAAGTATAGTATAATGATGAGTGTAGCCACACCAAGTATGAGATAATGATGAGTGTAGCTCACCAAGTATAGGATAATGATGAGTGTATCTCACCACGTATAATATAATTATGAGTGTAGCCACACCAAGTATGAGATAATGATGGGTGTAGCTCACCAAGTATAGGATAATGATGAGTGTATCTCACCACGTATAGTATAATTATGAGTAACTCACCAAATATAGTATAATGATGAGTGTAGCCACACCAAGTATGAGATAATGATGAGTGTAGCTCACCAAGTATAGGATAATGATGAGTGTAGCTCACCAAGTATAGTATAATTTTATGAGTGTAGCTCACCAAGTATAGGATAATGATGAGTGTAGCTCACCAAGTATAGTATAATGATGAGTGTAGCTCACCAAGTATAGTATAATTATGAGTGTAACTCACCAAGTATAGTATAAAATTATGAGTGTAACTCACCAAGTATAGGATAAGTTTTCTAATCGAAAAATGTCAACTTCCGTTTGTCGACTGATCTTCACGTTTCGTGGTCTCAAAAACCGAAGAATTGATTTTCGACACACTTTAGTCGTTGTCGTCCTACGTTAGCGTGAATGCCACAAAAATTAAAATATGAACTTGAAGTTTGGTGTTTGGGTAAGTGTGGTTTACTCATATAGAACTTTATTGTAAAATCACTGTCCTGACCTCCGTAATATTCGTATAGTTACGACGTCCGTATATAGTCACCGACACGAGCGTAGCGAGGGAGGTCCGCTAAGAAAATGTACACAAATACGTGATTCGGAACTTTTTGTTTCTTACACTTGGTAAGGCGATAGAAGAGGTTCCACTCTTGGAAGATATGAATACTCTTTTTTTTAAGAATAAAGTGAATGTACACCAAGTTTATCAAGACCAACTCAAAATCAATTTCTACTGATATTTTGTTACCTCCAAAATTGGGATACATTATAGTGGATATTTAGAGAAGATTTATAAGGGGAAGAAATGTATCCTGGGCAAGGTTTATGAGTTTTAGGACAAGAGAGAGAGAGTGACAAATTTCAGCTTAATAGAGACAAGACGTCTGTCGTTTTAAGCTTCTTTGACATTTTGATCCTTTAACATGGCAGCCAGAAGATCCGCACACACAGACTATCCTGCAAGGGATATAGGAGTATTATCTGCCATGTAAATTTTATTTAGTAACTTCATTGGGGAATATATAAAATATTTTATATCGTAATATTGTAATTTTTTTGCATTATTTAGAACTAGATACAATTATAATATTTCCCAGATATTTAGATAAAGACTTGGAAACAGATTTTTTGTAAAATTGTTTGATCATTACTTAAGTTTGTATATTGATTGAATGTAACAAAATATTACACATTGAACTAATTTTTAGTATAAATTTTTCAAAATTTTAGTTTTTCATGTTGTTGAAAAGCAAAAAACCTTTCAATTTTCATGGCCTAATGGAACAAGTTAATGCCCAAAATGAAGTTGCTTCTAAAAGCTAAATTGTATTTGTAGATCAAGGAGTCTTATCCAATAGGGTAAATTTGTTAAAAACAGTTGTTGGACAGATTTTGTGAACCTCACAATTGTTTATCACTAATTTCGCCTGTATTAAAAAGTCACGTTTTAAAAAGTTTCCACTGGCTTCGCTAGTGTCAATGACTCTAAAGCTGTACTTATATGTAATGTATGTAAAGCTATACATATAAAATATGTAATGTATGTAAAGCTGTGCATTATAAAAGAACTCCACTCGTTATACTCTTGTAGCTGAGTCGACACTATCAGATCTTATAACTATACAAATATATTTTTTCAGAAGTCAGAATTTTTAAAATTACATTTTTGAAAATAACTTCGCTATTTGTCATCTTAGAAAGATGTTGCTGGTATACGATATTACACAAAAGAAACCAACTTTGTATGACATTACATATAAAGGATCTGAATGTATTAAATTGTATGATGGGGCTATGTAGGGTAGGTACCATGATGAAGAACGTGGTTATTTAACGTTACAATTTAATTAATTTAGAAAATCTCAGATACCGAAGAAAACAGCACGTGGTAACATCGCTTAATTTATTCGTATGTGTTGTTCAAAATATATTCTTGATCTGTGGATATTGAGGTAATTTTGTAATTTAATTTACAAAGTATAATTTAAATTGTGTGAAAAATTATAAAGTAATTGCTTTTATCTGTATTATTGTTTCCAACAGTGGGTGTATTAAGTAAGGGATGTAATTTCCTCCCTAAACAGTTATACAAAGTTTAGTAGAGGTTTGAAACATATAAAATAAATTTTGGGGATGTCTTATTGAATAGATTTTTGAAGTGGTATATTCATTTAATAACATATAGGGCTGTGAAGTGGTTTATGGAAAAACTTACAAGCTATTTTTATTATTTAACTTATGATTTATTTATTCAATAAAATTACAACTAAATAATAATGAAAATAAAACACCTAATTAAATACAACAGACCGGGGGAATATACAATTGAGTAAACATTTTTTGATGTATATGTAAATGTATATATAAAACATTTTTTGTGTAAACACTTTTTTTTTAATGTATTTTGGTATTATAAATGGTAGTTATAAATTTTAAGTTTAACAAACTGCTAACACCTGACATACACCCACCCCCCACCCCGTTTGGCAAGTACAGCCTTCACCGACAACCAATAGAAGTAATTCCAGAAACGTGCTTTGCTGGAGTCAGAGGACATCAAACCCAGAGAGAACAGAATAAATAGTCAACACCCAAAACAAAAATCCTGTTTACGCTATACAAAACTAACGAAAAACATATTTGACTCTTATAATTATCTTGTGAGCTTTACAAGTCTTGGGTTTTTTATATTCCTCTACATTTGCATTATAAGTTATCACTATCTTTCTAAGCTCAGCGGATATTCTTATCTATAGGAAAAGGTGAAATAACATTTGATAAAATCATTCGTAATGTCGTCACTCTATTAATTATCCCCTGTATTGCATAGCTAGATTAAATTACAGGTTCATCTTCAGTTATATGAATATTTTATAAAAGACAATTAAGTCAAATTTCACGCGTCATTAATTCGCTACATGTCCTTCATACATACCATTTAACACAAAGTAGATGTGACGGCTGGGCTGTACTCTAGAAATAGTAACATATCTTTTAGCCTAACAGTGGCTCAACTTTTAACTTAAGAGAATAGGTTAGGTTAGGTTAGGTTAGGTTAGGTTAGGTTAGGTTAGGTTAGGTTAGGTTAGGTTAGGTTAGGTTAGGTTAGGTTAGGTTAGGTTAGGTTAGTTTAGGTTAGGTTAGGTTAGGTTAGGTTAGGTTAGGTTAGGTTAGGTTAGGTTAGGTTAGTTTAGGTTAGGTTAGGTTAGGTTAGTTTAGGTTAGGTTAGGTTAGGTTAGTTTAGGTTAGGTTAGGTTAGGTTAGGTTAGGTTAGGTTAGGTTAGTTTAGGTTAGGTTAGGTTAGGTTAGGTTAGTTTAGGTTAGTTTAGTTAAGATTTGGTTAGGATGTTTATTTATATTTACAAAAAAGTACAATACAAACAATTAGGGACAATGTATAACTTGTGAAATGAAGTGTAAGTTTATATTGGTCCTATCCTAACCTAACCTAACCTAACCTAACCTAACCTAACCTAACCTAACCTAACCTAACCTAAACTAACCTAACCTAACCTAACCTAACCTAACCTAACCTAACCTAACCTAACCTAACCTAACCTAACCTAACCTTTTCACTCAAGAGAATAGTTTTAGGATTTTGTTTTCTTTCGTATTTTTGTTTTTTGTTTTTGGTATTTTGTTTTGTTTGTTTATCTTCTTTTTTTATTTGTTAAAACGAAAAACAAACCAATCAAAATAACATAAAAACAGTACCGCCACCTCCCTGTTAATGTTTAAAGGCGAAATATCGACTTAAAAAAGTAAATAAAATAGAGACTTCTACTCTAACAGCGTCAAGGCTCTAAGAGAAGAAGAGTATCAAGCAAGACATGATAGACAAGATGAAAGAAAGTAAATAAAATAGAGACTTCTACTCTAACAGCGTCAAGGCTCTAAGAGAAGAAGAGTATCAAGCAAGACATGATAGACAAGATGAAAGAAGACTACGTAAATCCAGTTTGGTTGTCCTCACTATAAGTGAGGCCTTGAGGGATTCTCATTGTAATCATTTAAAGACAGCAATAAGTCATACGTCACATAAACTTGTATTAGTTTTGAATTTGTGTTTTTATCTCTTTCTTGTTGTTTAAAGGCGAAAAACCTTTTGGTCATTATCGTCTTAAAAAAGGAGGGAAAAGAACATAAAATAAAGACCGCCTCCCTAGCCTTCGAATGCTCTAATAGCAATGGAAATAATGAAACAATTATTTAATTCCACAAAAGAGCTTTATTAAACGACGCTAGTTTCACCGCCATTTTCAAGCAACTAAATTGAAAACGAAACTAGTCTAAATAAGCAAAATTGGAAGAGAATGGAAAGGGTTGAGAAAGGGTAGGTTATGACAGAAAGGACAATGATTTGACCTGTGGTGTGGTGTATTTTAGTAAACAAAGGTTACACAATAAGGGTGATGAGTTAAGATATGTTGGAAGTATGGGTTTTAAAAATAGATCTATTGATTTCCAAACATTCCATGTTATTGAGTTTTCTACTTTGTTTGTTCAATGTGGAGAAGTTTAACATTTGACAGAATTAAAATTATGTCCGTCTAATAAATGATTTGCAAAATTTGAATTATATTTGTCATACTTCCAAATGTTCGAATGTTCATTAATTCTCTTTTTAAAGGTAATTTATGATATAAATTAACTGAGCAAACTATAATTCGTTATCTTACTCCAATTCAAAATGGCGGCCGGTCAATTATTCAAAAAATTCAATTTACTTTCAGAATTTTATTCAAGTTTACTCAGAGGTTACATTACTCTAAAAATTTCATTTTAACTTCAAAATTTGTTTTTTTAGAGCTAAAATTTAAATTTTCTTTAGAGTGGATTCTGATATAAATTGATTTTTTTTTTACTATTTCACCGGCCGCCATTTTGGATTGTTGTAAGATAAGTGACCTCTAATTTGAGCAGTTAATTTCTATAAGTAAGAGATTTAAAATGAGATATTACTTGATGAACTTTACAATACAAAGTTTGAGTCCCTCGCCCCCTCTGCCACTCCATTATAATCAAAAATACTCTTAAGTGTATTTTTATATGTTTTTAAACACATTTCTTAAGATATTCTCGTATTAAAATTAAAACAGTTACACTCAAAGTGGAAGACGTTACTTGAAAGCGTCAAATCGATTTGAAGAAAAAATATAATCTATGAATTTTCAAGAATGAAAATCATATTTACACAAAAACAGATTTCTTTTCCTATAAACTCAGTAATATTAAAAAACTAAAGGATGAAACAGTTGTATATTTAGGAATATTCCAACAGTAGCATAAAATAATTGAACGCAGTAAATAAATATGAATAGATATAACCCCAAAAACGTGACCAATCACCTTAGAACAAAACACAATGTTTTTAAGGGAAAAAACCTGTGATCATCGGGTTTAAAAAAAAAAGAAGGAAAGAACATAAAATACTCCCAAGTTCTCAAATACTCCAATAACCTCAGAATATGAAGATGACCCTCTGATAGAAACAATGAAACAGCTATCTAACCCAGGACTACCTAGGGATTACTGGTCAATCCTTAGAGATTCACTTATAGAGCGTATTGGCTTGGAAATCCAGTCATGGGTTAGATACCTCTCTTTCATCTTCCCTATCTCGTCCAGACCACAACAATATTAGAGTTTCGAGAGGTAGAGTGTCTTTATTTTATTTTATTCCTTCTTTATAAAACGATTATGGCCTAGAGGTTTAAACAACAACAAAAGAAAAACTTTTACGTACAATAATTGATATTTATAACAGAAGATGAAATTTGAAATATAACTAATTACACGAGTTATATTGTCCAGGGTTGATATAAGAAAGCACCACCAATAAACTTTTTGAATGTCAGATCAATTGAAACACAAAATTATTTAGAAAATTAGCGTATATAAAAACAAATCAAATTCTTACTTAAACTAGATGACAAAGCAATTACAATGCAAAATGGATTCACCCATCCCCCAAGATGGCGCACTCGCCTAAAGAAACTTTCACTAATCGTTCCTCTCGAGCAATCACTTCTAACAGTCTCGTTTATATAATCTGTGACAAAGAAAAGTACAACGTACAGAAAAACTTCATTCAAATTAATTTCCCTAAAGTGTATATCTAAAGTGTAAATATTGTTCAGAGCATCAAAAGGCAAGCAGAAGTAAATGTTGTATCAGAGGACATTTTAATTAAATATATAGGTTGACCACACTGAAGAGTTACATGTACAACTAAAATCCTTTGATAGAAATTTCTCGCTTCTATTTTAATTAACACTTTTAGTGGGAAAGTCCATATGAAAAATTGTATGTATAGAAAAAAACAAAGAAGTAAACTAATAAGAGTAGCCTATAAGAAAAGTGTATTTATAAATTTTCTTTTATAAAATAACCAAACTATTTTAAAACATTTAATAATATTAACAACTTCTTTATTTGATATTGTATTCATTTTATGATGATATAAAACAAATTTATCATGCATTTTAATTTTACTAATACCTATAAAAACTTGTTTTAGTGCTGTTATAACTTTAACTGTATTTTTTGGTTGTTCGCAAAAACTTATTTGATCGTATTCACATATAAATAAATGTGCACAAAATTGCTCCAAAGAATTAAAACTGCACAAACAAAGGTTTGCTTACAATTAAAGTTTGACCAGAATCTTTACAACTCTATCAAAACTTTCAAATGATTCAAGAAAGCCACTTCCTAGACATCGTCTAGATATACCGAAATGGTAACGCACATTTTTAAATCTATAAAGACATTTTATAATGTTATGACTATGAGAACACATTGATGAAATTCGCATTGAGTAGGGTATCACTGTTGATTCAGAAACCGGACATAATAATCAAATACTTTTTATTCCCCAGTGTGTCTCACGAAGAAATATACCCTTCTGATTGTCTATTAATTTCTCATTCCTCAACCGATTCTTTTGAAACTTTACATACTTTTCAATATAGTTTGATCTATTTAAAAGACAAAACAGTTAAGTCGCATTTTTAGTTGTATTCAGGGGATGAAAAAGTATAAACAATTTTCAAACTTTGGTTCCAAATCTAATTGAACCCAAACCGAAACCAAGATCTCAACCACGATGAACCGAGGTGACCGTTCATCAAAACGCATCACAGGCCAGAATATATCCAAATACCAATTGTTATTCAAATAAGTCCCCACGTATAGACAGACAGACATTCAAAATCCACTCAAACACACTATAACTTTATACTATGTGAGGAAATAAAATATTTTATACAAGATTTTAGTTGATTTTCGCACCCTGTAATTAAAATAACCTTTCCAATTATTAAAATAGACTCAAAGATTCTGTAACTAATAAAACGAACCTACTGTACTCTGTTACCACCTAAATAAATATTGTGATGTACACAACCAGTTTAAAAATCATTTAGGTATGTTTGTATAGTTTGAGGGATGACAAATAAAGGGTTTTACGATTGTATTTTCTCGCCGTATTTGCTTCCATAATGTATCTTAAAAGCAACGCCAATATAAACCACTTACCTAAGTATTCTGAACCCTAAAGTACATAAGCATTAACTTTCCATTTTATCGTCTATTGTTTTGTTGACTTCTTATAGAGCGTGGAAAACACAAAATATTGAATTAAACCAATGTCAATACTGGATCAGGACTGTTTTCAATGCATAATATTACCTAACAAAACTACTCTACCCTGTTACCTTAACAAAATGTTACAGATTTCGTGATACTTACCCATCCATATCATACAATGTAATTCCTAAAAGTTAGGAATTGTTAAATTGTATTGCAGAAGTCTTCTCCAGTAGGGTAAGTTTGTTTCAAAAAGTTATTAGGACGTTTTACGAACCACATTGTATCAGTTGTGTCTGTGACTGTGATCATTATCTAAATGTTGAAGATCTACAAAAATAAAGACATATTGTATTAAAGATAACGTCTTTAAACATTATAACATATGTCTTTAACCATTACCCTATAAACATACTGTACGTTTGATTGTGATATTTCCTTTTCAAATATCATAAATGTTGTGATAAATGTTAAATAAATGGAAAACAGAAAATTTTATGAAATTCAGTTGTTACTTAAATCTCGATATTATAATTTTTTAAACTGATATTTTGATAATTGCACCATAAAATGACAGAAAAATATCACAGATATTAGCCAAATATCACTAATAACTGTATTTTAAAAACTATGTAAATTAGGAAGTTAATTCATTTAACATGAGAAATGATCCATAACAGGTTTTCTTTTTAATTCAACCCTGTCAGAGTGCAACTGGTAAAAGCTTAAGTTTTTCCGTACTTCTTTACGTTTCATTTTTGATTTGAATAGAGATGTTCATATTTCCTTTTATTATAAACAACTTTCAGTTCTTAAACTTAACGACCTTAGCAATAATTTTCATATTTTGATATCTTGTGGGTAGTAGATTGCATAGCTGTCTGCAGATAGGCTTGTTTTTAGTAATATTAACTGCGTAGACACGTAACGAGGGTTGATTTTATAAGTTATTACAAGAAACAGGACTAGCGTATTCAATCAATAGGTATCGGTTTTGTGGTTGTTTTGGATAGTCTGGTGTGAGGTGTCGGTATCCCTGAATTTGTGTGAATGGATATATTTTGTTGTTCTATTTTTATTTTTATTTTTTAATGAATACTATTGTAATTTTGTTTCGCCCTAGACTGTTCTAGACGTACTTACTTACACATACTTAATACAAAACATTTAAATGAATTCAAATTGAAAATGAAAGTTTCTATTTATGTAGTATGTTGGTAGTATGTCAGCAATCGTCATGCAGTCTGCTGACCTTGTATTATATCCCATAATTAAGTATATAATTAACACATATCTAACAGTAATATATATACATATATATATATATATATATATATATATATGTGTGTGTGTGTGTGTGTGTGTGTGTGTGTGTGTGTGTGTGTGTGTGTGTGTGTGTGTGTGTGTGTGTGTGTGTGTGTGTTAAAAGTAAAAAAAAAAAATTTTGTTTATGCAATTCACATTCTACATTTTTAAAGTTTCGGGCATAGAATGTGACGTATATTACACATCGGAATGTAGGAATGTGTCACGCCAAGGGATTTATTAAAGGGTTATGCTACCACGCCCTTCGTTAGCTTGTATTTACAAGCCACTTCATACGAAAGATCAGTTGAAAAAATAAGCATATATCCTTGAATCTTATTTACATAATTTGTAATAATTTTTTGTTTTGAGACATCTTTTGTAACACAACATCAAATAATACTAATTTAAAAACCACAGATAAAACAAGTTGATTGTCACCATCATGATAATTACCCAGCCCCAATGATATACAAGAAGATTCTCTAAATGCGATGCCTAAAAGTTAGTTTCTTGGGCTTTGTAGAAATGTTTGGTAGATCACGAGGTCTTAGACGGTAGAACAAGTTTGTTTACAACAGTTGTTAGGCAGGTTTTCTGAACTTTATAACTGTGTATATCATTACTTTCTTGACAACGTCTAGGGTCTAATTGCCTCGTATATAGAAGTCTTCAGTCGCTGCGCTCGTATGGATAACTCGACCTTAGCGGATCTCAACTCTACGAATCACATTTTCTTTTGAGTTCAAAATTCCAAATTACTTTTAATAACGTTATTACTTTTTCGTTATTTCTCATCCTGGTGATGTGAGGCAGTATCTAATTTTAGTTGATATGCCACAAGTTATGAACGAAAAACACTTTTTAAAATAGATTCCTTTGTGCAATTCTGTTACCTACATTCATGAAATTTTAAATCTAAATGAATAGTAATGCATATTTGTAATAATTTACTGAATTTATAAAGTATAAATAATATGCGGCACCTTAATGTTTGGGATATTTGGGACCCTCAGGGGCTCTCTATAATGAGTACGATCTCAATCTACACCCCTTTTCACGTAGTCTTGAGTTTAATGCCGTCTTTCCTTAATAGATCTCTCTTGACCAACCCTTATTCTCTATCAACCCTGACTACGTTAGAGTATTTTAAGCCTAGTGTTTTTATTTATCACTCTATTCTTCTTCTTTGTACTTATCCAGTATACAAAATTATTGTCAAAAGTTATTTTGAACTCAGACTTTCTAAGAAATGTTACGAGTTCAGAGATAACGAACAAAATGTTAATATAATTTAACATCTCCTATTATGTCCAGCAGACCAACTTTTGGGCATTACATTTAGAGGCATCATATCATATGATGGGGCTGGGTTATTACCATGATGGTGTTCATTAACTTGTTTATTTTGAGTAATAAGAATTGAATTCATGAATCCACTTTGTTGTCCGATGCTAGAGATCCAATTATTTTGGAATATATCTTGTTGATCTCAATGCTCCAATGATTCTTTTCACGTACGCGGGTCACAAATAATTGACTCATGTATCAGGTTAATAATGGTGACTTGGAATATTCAATGATATTTTTAAATTTATTTATTCCCCTATTTTTCTTTTGTAAACACATAGTTACTGTACTTACAATGTGAGCTTAAATAAAAACAATACAGAAAAATATATAAATTTACTCTAAAATATAAAGTAAACAAAAGCTAATGTATGAGATAAAAATACATAATTAAAAGAAAACTTTTAAATAGTAAAAAGGAAAATGTAGGTATCTTAAGCCAGTCAAAGTTTGTGCCATTTATAACACTTAACAAGAAATAATAATTGTTTCACAAACTCAGCTATAAATGTAAAAATAAATATTTAACAATAACAATATTGGAAATGGGACATGTGAAAAAACACAAAAATTGCTTTCTTTGTATTCTTTTTTACCAGGATTCATGCAACAAAAAAGTGGTTTTAAATAATAGTAACGCACATTTGTAAGAAATTACTGCATTTCTTTAAAACACGTCACAAAACTGAGTTCATATACAGCGTTATAATATTGTAATTCCTGGGATAAAGTAAAAGTTATGGTTGTTTCTAAATATAATCCCTCACTAAAGTCATTCATACGCGCCAACAATTTTACTCATTTAACCTTTTCACTTCGACCAAACAATTCCATTTACTGGTAAACGCAAAGAGGAAATATATGAAGAAGACTACAAATATAAAAGCAGTGTTTCATCTTTCTGCCTTTACTGTTATGAAAAGACCCTCGGGCTGGAGTTGGATTCAATACACTGCGGATATTGATGTAGTGAAAGTTATGTTTTACTCCTAAAGCATATTTAGAGCAAGAATTTTCTTCATTCCAAAAATATCCTACTAGTATGTTTTATTTGATCCGTGTACAATGTTTTATACCTGATCACGTCTTTATAATTAATATATCACAGCAGCTCGTTAATATATTAAATGTAATAATATAATATATGCTAACAATACTAACATTTAGAACTAAAAACAAGAACATACAAATTTAACCATCCTAAATGGGGTCCTGAAAAAATTGAATAATGATAAACTGTGATAAATATTAATAAAAAACTACACAAAATATTAGTTACAAGACTGCATCGAAGTAATTGTGATTTGAACTCAATAGAAAATACAATAGTAGAGCTGCAAAGAAACCTGCAACAATCGATTCTAAATTAATAAAAATGACAATACCAGATCAATAATCTCAGCATTTATTGCCAAAGTAACAAATAATTAATTTAGTATGTTTAAGATACTAATTAATTACATAAACAGAATCATTGCTTATTTTTAAAATGTATTTACTTTTGACTGCAATAGTGTTTTTATTTGAAAAATTAATTTAATCGTCAAAACTTATGAATTTCAAAATAAATTAACTTAATTTTAAATTGAATTATATGTATTGTAAATTGTTATTTGGGTTACAATAATTTGAGATATACGCGAGGATAGAGGTTTGATTATATTAACAGCAACTGCTTTAAGGCTTTGGTAGCTAATTACACTTTCATTGCGAAGCTTCACACTAATGGAGAAGGTTTTTGACGAATTAAGTTTTGCCCACAGAAAATGTAATATTTAAAGAATATTATTAAATCAGTGTGAAGTAAATTGCCATAGAATTAGAGTTTAAGCCTTCCGCCACTAATGCGCTCCTTTCTGCAGTGAACGTTAATGAGCGCTAATGAAATTTAGAGACTTTTCTTTCTTTTTTTTTGTCATTTATAGGCGAGAAACCTCTTAATCATTATCGTCTTTAAAAAAAAATAAGAAAAGACTATAAAATTAAAATCCATTAGCCAGGCAGTGATTCCAACATCAATACGAGCGTGACAAGTGGAGGCTATGTGCAGCTACGAGGCACGTTAGGTTAGGTTAGGTTACATTAGGTTAGGTTAGGTTGTGTTAGGTTAGGTTTGTTGTTAATTCTTTCATTACTTTCAATGTGTCATCAAAGTGATATTTGAGTCACTTAGAACAGCTTCCAACACACTACACTATATGCATTACATCTTCAAATTTTATAATTGGACTTAAAAAGATTAGGTTAGGTTAGGTTAGGTTAGGTTAGGTTAGGCTTGTTATTAATTCATTCATTACTTTCAATGTGTCATCAAAGTGATATTTGAGTCACTTAGAACAGCTTCCAACTCACTACACTATATGCATTACATCTTCAAATTTTATAATTGGACTTAAAAAGATTAGGTTAGGTTAGGTTAGGTTAGGTTAGGTTAGGCTTGTTATTAATTCATTCATTACTTTCAATGTGTCATCAAAGTGATATTTGAGTCACTTAGAACAGCTTCCAACACACTACACTATATGCATTACATCTTCAAATTTTATAATTGGACTTAAAAAGATTAGGTTAGGTTAGGTTAGGTTAGGTTAGGTTAGGCTTGTTATTAATTCATTCATTACTTTCAATGTGTCATCAAAGTGATATTTGAGTCACTTAGAACAGCTTCCAACTCACTACACTATATGCATCACATCTTCAAATTTTATAATTAGACTTAAAAAGATTAGGTTAGGTTAGGTTACGTTACGTTTGGTTAGGTTAGGTTGCGTTAGGTTAGGTTAGGTTAGGTTACGTTTGGTTAGGTTAGGTTAGGTTAGGTTTGTTATTAATTCTTTCATTACTTTCAATGTGTCATCAAAGTGATATTTGAGTCACTTAGAACAGCTTCCAACACACTACACTATATGCATCACATCTTCAAATTTTATAATTAGACTTAAAAAGGTTAGGTTAGGTGAGGTTAGGTTAGGTTAGATTAGGTCAGGTTAGGTTAGGTTAGGTTTGTTGTTAATTCTTTCATTACTTTCAATGTGTCATCAAAGTGATATTTGAGTTACTTAGAACAGCTTCCAACACACTACACTATATGCATCACATCTTCAAATTTTATAATTAGACTTAAAAAGGTTAGGTTAGGTTAGGTTAGGTTAGGTTAGGTTAGGTTAGGTTAGGTTAGGTTAGGTTAGGTTAGGTTAGGTTAGGTTAGGTTAGGTTAGGTTAGGTTAGGTCAGGTTAGGTTAGGTTAGGCTTGTTATTAATTCATTCATTACTTTCAATGTGTCATCAAAGTGATATTTGAGTCACTTAGAACAGCTTCCAACTCACTACACTATATGCATCACATCTTCAAATTTTATAATTAGACTTAAAATGGTTAGGTTAGGTTAGGTTTGTTATTAATTCATTCATTACTTTCACTGTGTCATCAAAGTGATACTTGAGTCACTTAGAACAGCTTCCAACATCCTACACTTTATGCATCACATCTTCAAATTTTATAATTAGACTTTAAAAGATCAATATCTTCAAAGGATCGGTTAGGTTAGGTTAGGTTAGGTTAGGTTACGTTACGTTACGTTAGGTTAGGTTAGATTTGTTGTTAATTCATTCATTACTTTCAATGTGTCATCAAAGTGATATTTGAGTCACTTAGAACAGCTTCCAACTCACTACACTATATGCATCACATCTTCAAATTTTATAATTAGACCTTAAAGGTTAGGTTAGGTGAGGTTAGGTTAGGTTAGGTTTGGTTAGGTCAGGTTCGGTTAGGTTAGGTTAGGTTATGTTCGGTTAGGTTAAGTTAGGTTAGGTTAGGTTAGGTTAGGTTAGGTTAGGTTAGGTTAGGTTAGGTAAGGTTAGGTTAGGTTTGTTAGGTTAGGTTAGGTTTGTTATTAATTCATTCATTACTTTCAATGTGTTATCAAAGTGATATTTGAGTCACTTAGAACAGCTTCCAACACACTACACTATATGCATCACATCTTCAAATTTTATTATTAGACTTAAAAAGATCAATATCTTCAAAGGATCGGTAGGCCCCTAGCCGACGTCAACAAGGTAGCTATATACACAATTACAAGATTCAGAAAACCTGTTTCAACAAACAACTGTTTTAAACAAACTTGCTCTACTGACAAACACTAATACAATTTAACATTTCCTACAAGGCCCATGAACCAAAGTTTGACCATTCAATTTAAAGGATGTGCTTACAATAAACTGTATAAATTACCTTACAATATTTAAAATTATTGTATCTGTTTCTAACATGGGGGGGGGATGGTTTATAAACGTGGCATGAACCCAAGTGACTCTCTGCTTTAGCTGGCAGATTTCCATTTATCTCAAGTATAGAGAGATTATAAAAGCTGAATGTATTGTTAATTTTCAATTAAACTTTTTGTGTATTTATATATTTACCAATCATAGAAACAATACACATGTTTCGAAGGCATGAAGCATTGAATTTATATCTAAGAAAAAGTCTCATATGATACTATAATGTGAATTGTTGTAGTTTTATGTAGCTACAGAATGCCCTAGTCTGCCCTTGAAGTAGGCTGTTAGATGTTAGGTTAGGTTAGGTTAGGTTAGGTTAGGTTAGATGTTAGCACTAAAGCCTATCTGAGCTTCAAACTGCAGCATGGAGATGGACAATCTAGGGCCTATATAGTCAACTATAATAACAAACCTTGCAAGTCATTAAAGACTGTATCAAATAATATTTTCCATGGAGGTTATTTTAAAGTTTCACTTAAAATCAAAATGTCGACCAACAATTACAATGCTAAAGGTTGTGGTACTGCAATATTTGAGAATAGAAACAAGTAAAATAGAAGAGGAAATACCAGACTTTGTAAGATTGCACATAGTTACATCCTCAAAACCAAATGTAACCGATCCTATACTAATCGTCGGTTGTTCTCAATCAATCAGTATAATACAATAAAAACAAGACAAGAATATACAAAAAGTGTTGTAATTAATTATTTGAATTTTCACAGCAAACAAATATATTAAAACGCCCTATTTCAAAAAATAGTTTATTAACAGTTAACGTTCAGAAATCCGATTTGTTCATTTACCAAAGAGATTTAAGAAAAGAAAATTATTCTATGTTCTATACTAAAGCTGAATTTAGATTTGTAAACTTAAATAGAAGACTTTTTAGATATAAATTCAATGCTGCTAGTTATATTGAACATTTCCGTTTAGTATTTAGTTGGTTAGCAATTAAAGTTTACCTGTTGAGTAAGAGTTGTTAAAATATAGTTTTTATCAATGATCATATTATGTTACATTGAAATTTTTAAATTGATACACTTGTGGAAACTTCAATAAATGAAAACACAATTTATCCGCCACAAAAAAAAAAAACACTTTATTTGTGGAATACACATAGGCCTACAAGATGACGTTTCAATGACTAAATCATCATCCTCAGTTGCTACATAAACACAAACATTACTAACAGTGGTTTACTGTAGAAAATTATGTTTTTATAGATAATTACTAGTTATTATTTAAAGTCTACCTGTTTATGTATTGCTAGAATGTATATGATGTTTGTTAATTATTGTTTCTTTATATTACGTATTATTTGCAAATTGAAAATTATAATTAGTAATTACCTGTTACAGTTTATTAATTGATACAGTCATTAGTTATTGATAGAAATGATTAGGAACTGTTTAATACACCAAGTAAAAAGTAAATAGTGAGGGGGTGGGTGGGTTGCTGCTGTACCCAGAGTTGTAACGTTTCACATGACAGTTATTTAAAGTTTTTGGATAGTGAATTGAAATGGGTAATTTGGTAAGCTACTTTTGGTTTAATAAGAACATTTGCGGTTACTTAAAATTTGATGATGACTTCTTTCAATTCTTAATAGTGAAACTTTTACTGTTTTGAAATAGAATGTGTCCAATGTATACAATATCATGTTTCTATTAACCATTGGTATTGTTCAATACCAAACAAACTCCGATTCTTGTTATGAACTGTTTACATTTTCTGAGACAATTTAATGCTTCTCTTTTCTAAACCTTACCGATGACTGTTGAAGGTGAAACTTTTTTAGATACAGAATTTTATTAACGCAAATTGTGTGGGTACATCATACTGTCCAGTAAGTTACAGCGAGGATAATCATAGGAAATACTTTTGTTAAAGAATCTCGTAATTGAGTTGATGTAGGAACTACTTTTGTGGAAAGTTTCAGAAGAAGAAAGAAATCGCAAAGAAAATAGCTTGGTCGATCTAAGTAGAAAGATTAAAGACAAAGTAAAAGTTGATAAGACACAATGACAGCTCTGAAAACACAGTTTAAAAGATTCAGAGGTTAGACAATCTGGAAAGTAAGTACGGTAAGTATTAAAGCCTTGTTGGACGTATAATCCTCCAAAGAAGACAAAGATAAATCTTTTGATAATAAAATGTGTTCAATTTACTGAAGCAAACTTTTAAACATTTCTCAAGTTTGATTATCATAAAAAATTTTAGAGTAACAGTTTATTGGTAGAAGATCTGTACTTCATGAAAAAATTGAAACTTCTTATTACAGGTAGGATAATATGAAATTGTCTGTGGAATCAATATAACAACAAAAACAGAATTGTATATGTTATATAAAGAGTGATTTCATCGTATCTTGTTCTTTAAAGTTGAAAAAGTTTGTCAGTATCGCTTTATAATAAAAAGAAGAAAAGATGTAAAATATAAACCCTGAACAAGAGTTGGTCAAGAGAGATAATATAAGAGATCTAACCCGAGTTATAGAATTCAGTTACAGTCCCTAGGGTCTACCAAGGCCCGTAATCACGATAAGTAGTAAACCCGTGAATGTAAAAAAGAGTGATTCAATACAGCTGACTAAAAAGTAACGTAGAAAATGGTTGAAGATCTAAAATTGGTTAAAAGTTTGAATATGAAAAATTACAATATTTTAATTTTTTTTTTAAACATGGTTTCTTGTATTTTGGGACAGGAGTATTCTTAAAGTATGCAGTTACATAAATAATAACGTATTTGGGATAGCTGTTCAAATATAAAACCAAACTTCAATCCTGTTTTGTAATAGGTAGGAAATAGATAATTTCATAGAGTCATATTTAAAATATCGTTTTATTTTTTCGAACATTTTTCCCCTCAATCCCCTTCAATGCACCCTCGGTAGTTTGATTTCTTGGCTATTACGTTAAAAACAAATTTAATCAAAATCGTACGGATTTAAAATTTCTTTAATACAGGTTATTTGACTTGTTGCACTCATATTTTAGAGGCACATCTCAAAACCTCAAAATACTAAATTTTATGAAAATCTGTGGAACCGTTTGTGCTTTAGAAACAGATACATATAAAAGTTTTGTAAATATTTTTTCAATCAATAGTATTGTCGGGAAAAAATGTGTAAATAATATCCATAATTATATTTTACAATATAAATTTGAGAAGATTAAAAAAAAAATTCTCTACAATTTTGCAAATAAAAAATTTTAATCGTTTTTTTTTTTTTTAGTTGCTTTATCAAAACCTTTTAAAGGCATATCAAAACCTTTTTGTTTACATTTTAGAGAAAACTGAACGAATGAAGTTTGAACTATTTAGTAAAAATTAAGCGTATGAAAATATAGTTCCCGTCTCCAAGACTCATTAGTTTTATCGAATCTAATTTGTGTTTCTAGTAATTTGATTTCTCACATTTGAGTCTTAAACTTTGCATGTTCAAATGATTAACGATGAATATTGTTTCAACCAAAATACAACAATAGACGTAAGCTTTTTGTCTCTCTGCTGAATGGCTGACGAACCTTTCAAGAGGCTTCTGAGATAGATTAATTACAAACTTTCCAAAATTAAAATGGACAGGATACTCAACTTTCAGAAACATTTTATATATTTCATTTCAATACAATGTTAACTATTATTTAGCAATCGCTTTGGATATTGATAAACCTCTTAATATGGTCACTACTTTATTTGTTGATAAAAAGTATATTTGAACAACTCTTACTCAACAGTTAAACACTAACTGCTAACCAACTAAGCAATTTATAGTCCTATATAATAATATGAGACTCAATATGCTCTAGTGTGGGAACATACTGCTCGTAATATTACCAGAAGTGTACAGTTAGAGCCTCTTTCTGAGCTTCAATGCATACTATGAGATGGACAATTTATTTTACCTACTATTGCTTTACAAAGTTGACTTTTTAAAACGATAAACGGTTCGAAAAACAGATTTTTCTATATTCTACTATTTTCTTCACGCAATATGTTGTTTTTCTCACACTACAGATTGCAACAATAGTATATTTGAAGATAAAAACCTCGGTTATCATCGCATAATAAAAAAATAATAATAAGGAAATAATATAAAATAAATAGACCTACCCTTAGCGTCGAATACTCTAATAACGTCAGGGGTCGGGAAAAAACAAGAGTTGGTCAAGAGACACCTGATAAAAAAAAAGATTTTTGTTGTGTCTTCACAAAGTTGAGTGTAAGGTGCTCCACATTCATAAAATACAAATAAAACAAAAACAATAACATGATATTTAAACAACAATAACAAGACTAAAACTAGTTGACAATTGTGAATAAACAACAACATAACATTTTACAAGGATGTAAAGAGGTCCTGCAACAAGTTAACAATAATAAACTATGATAAATACAATAAACTATTTTTTTGCAATATTACAGTGCTTTAAGTGGTAAAAATTATTAAACCTAACCTCCTCAGTCATGTGATGAGTCAAAAACAATCACGATAATCATCACCTTAACCCGACCTAACCTAACCTCCTCAGTCATGTGTTGAATGAAAAACAATCACGATTATCATCACCTTAACCTAACCTAACCTAACCTCCTCAGTCATGTGTTGAATGAAAAACAATCACGATTATCATCACCTTAACCCAACCTAACCTAACCTCCTCAGTCATGTGTTGAATGAAAAACAATCACGATTATCATCACCTTAACCTAACCTAACCTAACCTCCTCAGTCATGTGTTGAATGAAAAACAATCACGATTATCATCACCTTAACCCAACCTAACCTAACCTCCTCAGTCATGTGTTGAATGAAAAACAATCACGATTATCATCACCTTAACCTAACCTAACCTAACCTCCTCAGTCATGTGTTGAATGAAAAACAATCACGATTATCATCACCTTAACCTAACCTAACCTAACCTCCTCAGTCATGTGTTGAATGAAAAACAATCACGATTATCATCACCTTAACCCGACCTAACCTAACCTCCTCAGTCATGTGTTGAATGAAAAACAATCACGATTATCATCACGTTAACCCAACCTAACCTAACCTCCTCATTCATGTGTTAAATGAAAAACAATCGTGATCATCATCATCACCTTAACCCGACCTAACCTAACCTCCTCAGTCATGTGTTGAATGAAAAACAATCACGATTATCATCATGTTAATCCGACCTAACCTAACCTCCTCAGTCATGTGTTGAATGAAAAACAATCGTGATCATCATCATCACCTTAACCTAACCTAATCTAATCTCCTCAGTCATGTGTTGAATGAAAAACAATCACGATTATCATCACCTTAACCCGACCTAACCTAACCTCCTCAGTCATGTGTTGAATGAAAAACAATCACGATTATCATCACGTTAACCCAACCTAACCTAACCTCCTCATTCATGTGTTAAATGAAAAACAATCACGATTATCATCATGTTAATCCGACCTAACCTAACCTCCTCAGTCATGTGTTGAATGAAAAACAATCGTGATCATCATCATCACCTTAACCTAACCTAATCTAATCTCCTCAGTCATGTGTTGAATGAAAAACAATCACGATTATCATCACCTTAACCTAACCTAACCTAACCTCCTCAGTCATGTGTTGAATGAAAAACAATCGTGATCATCATCATCACCTTAACCTAACCTAATCTAATCTCCTCAGTCATGTGTTGAATGAAAAACAATCACGATTATCATCACCTTAACCTAACCTAACCTAACCTCCTCAGTCATGTGTTGAATGAAAAACAATCGTGATCATCATCATCACCTTAACCTAACCTAATCTAATCTCCTCAGTCATGTGTTGAATGAAAAACAATCACGATTATCATCACCTTAACCTAACCTAATCTAATCTCCTCAGTCATGTGTTAAGTGAAAAATAATCACGATCATCATCACCTTAACAAAATTTATTGCAAAATACTCCTTAATAGAAAACTAAGAAATCAAGCTAAACACAAAATAATGATAACATAAAATTTTATCAAAGTTAGTTAACAATAACTTTGATGAAATTCAATAAACAATAACTTTGTTGAAATTCAATAAACAATAACAACAAATTACAGTTAAAAATACTTCAAGCAGAAAAATAACATAGTTGCAATGTTGTAATAAACTGAAATCTAAATTAAATTAAACTAGAGTTGGTCAAAAAAGACTGATAGGAAATATGAGAGGGATCTAACCCAATACATGAAGAAAGGTGTAGACCCTGCTAGGGTGCCTCGGGATTGTTTTTGATGGCAGTTTTTTTTCTTCCTAATTATAAACGAGGGGCTTTCATTATGAATCAGAGCTCAAGGTGGATGGATGTGCTGTGGCCGACCGGTTCCTTATCTCTAACGTGATTACGTTTGGTGCGTGTTTAATAATTGAGTTACGGCTTCTAAGAATTTTGTATTCAGGAAATAAAGCTTTGAAGGAAATAAGTAACTTTTTTGTTTCCATTACATATTGTGAAATAGTTGTTTTTTGTTACAAGTTCAATATGAGTGATAAATGTAAAGCTTGTGTTAAAACTGTTCAAAGTCGACAACCCAAAATTCAGTGTAATGACTGTGGAAATGTTTTTCACGGTTCCTGTGTTAAAATGTCAAGGGAAGATATTGATTTTATTACTGAAAATAGTGATATATGGCGTTGTGAACTTTGTAGAAAGTCAAAAAGGAAAAGCATGCATGTTGAATCAGAACTTCAGAAGGACGATGTGTGTATTAAAGATGTAATCAACCTTCTGCATGAAATGCGGGGTGAGTCAAAAAAACAAATTAAAGACCTGGAAAAAGAGCTAGGGAAGTCTGTGGAAATGTGCTACGGTAAAATAGAAGACCTGATGAAAATAATTGAATCGCAAGCTGTGGTTTTAAAAGATTATGAAAAAAATTTCGAAAACCTTAAACAGGGGAATATAATATTGTCAAAAAAATTACAATATTTGGAAACTCGCTTGGAAGATATGGAACAGTACTCGAGAGCAAACTGTATAGAAATAAATGGCGTACCTGAAGAAAAAGAAGAGAACGTGATTGACGTAGTCAAGAAAATAGGGAATAGTTTAGGAATTCAAATTGAAGAAGATATGATTGACGCTTGTCATCGCTTAGGTCTTAAGCAGGGCATGGATGTAGGAAGAGCAAGAGGAATAATTTGTAAATTTACCAGGAGAGCGATAAAGGAAGAGGTTTTGCGGAAAAGAAGGGTCAAGCGAGATTTAAATACTCAGGATATAGGCCTAAGCGACAGTTCTGGGAATGTAGTTTACATTAATGAAAGTTTTAGTCAGGCAAGGAGACGTTTGTTCAATGCTGTAAGACAAGTGAAGAAGGAGAAGAATTTTCGCTTCCTGTGGGTCCGTAATGGGAGAATTTTGTTACGCACGGAAGAGGGAGCTAAAGTAATAACCATAACTACTATGGAACAAGTGGCTGAACTACAACACATGAAACCGCTAAACCTGATTGTGACACCTCAACAAACTACTTAAATGGACCTGGTAGCTATAAACCTTATTTTGTACAAACATGCGTGCCTTTGTTTAGACTTAGCCTACTGGCAGGAGATGCTCTAAATTTGTTATATTATTATAGAGTTGTCATTATTGAAATGAGTTTTTTGTTTTTTTGTTGGTTTGAATACTTGGTAATGCAGAGAATCTATAATATAAAATTGTTGTACAATTTAAATTTAGCTCTTTTTAGAATATTTTTATTGTTTTTAAAACCTTATGATTGATGTTTTGAAGAGTAATAGTTTTGACCATGTGTACAATCATTTTATAGTTGTACAGCAAAATATTAGAAGTGTAAGAAAAAACTTTGATTTGTTTGCCTTAAAACTACAGAAATTAAATAAATTACCAGATATTATTATATTAAGTGAGGTATGGATAGGAGATAGCGAGGTTAATCAGTATGGCTTGTCTAATTTTAATATGTTTGCAAATTGTAATAATCGTTATCGCTCGGGAGGAGTAATCGTTTACTTATCTGATCGTTTATCTGTGTTGAACGTTGAGAAAGCCGTTCTGTCGACTGCCGATATCATGCAGTTCAAAGTAAATATTGGCCAAGATTTAATTATCGAAATTATTGCCTTGTACAGATTACAGGAATACAATGCCGATCAGTTTACGCTTGAATTTGATACGTTTTTGCAATCAGTAAAAAATCCAAATGTAATAATAAGTGGGGATGTGAATATAGATTTATTGAAAAAATCGAGATCATTAGATAATTTTTTAATCAGAATGGCAAGCCACGGGTTAATGTCGCTAATTACCGACCCAACTAGAGTTAATAATAAATGCAGTTCTTGTATCGATCATGTTTGGTTTAGACGTAGTATTGGTTTGAGTGTGGAGTATGAAAGTTGGGTGATTGAGAGTGGAGTGACTGATCATAGGATGACTGTAATGAGTATGAAATGTGGTAATTATAATAAAGAACAAGTAACCCAGCCCAATAAACCAAAGTTGAATTATAGATTATTATTTGAATATATTAAAATAGCTAAGTGGGATGAGGTATATATGGCTCAAAGTGTCTCTCTTGCGTTTGCAAATTTTTTCGAAATTTTAGAATCGTGCTTTTCTAAATCATTCAGACTGGCAAATGTAAATACAAAGTCAAAAGGAAAGTTAAAACCATGGATTAATGATACGCTTGTTAAGTTAGTAAATAAAAAGAACTCCTTATACAGAAAAAGTCTAAGGTATCCTAATAACGCTGCGCTTAAGTTGTCCTATAATACCTTTAAAAATAAATTAATCAATGAAATTAGAGTGACTAAGATAGGTTATTATAGGTGTCTATTTGAGGAAAGCAAAGGTGATCCAAAGAAGCAATGGAAACTTATCAAACAGATAGTTGGAGATGATAAGAAGAATGCAGAGCAGATTGCTCTAAATGACAATTTCAACAAACCAATAGTAGGCATAGAACGGGTGGCAAATGTATTTAATGATTTCTTTTGTAATATAGCAGACGAGCTTAGAGGAAAGATTAAGTGCGATATGATTGGAGTGGAATTGGATTCAAAAAATTACAACAGTGTTTTTAGAAGCGAATCTTGCTCAAATTCTTTGTTTCTCTATCCTGCAACGGCATTAGAAATTCAAAGTATTATAACAGCTTTAAAAAACAGAAAGGCTCCCGGGTTCGACAATGTCACACCTTTTATTATTAAAAACATTTCGAAATTCATAATAGATGAGCTTGTTTACCTGGTTAATTATAGTTTAAGTTCAGGAGAATTCCCGGAAATTTTAAAAAAGGCAATGGTAACACCTGTATATAAGAAGGGTGTTAAAACAAATCCAACAAATTACCGACCGATATCACTTCTGTCAATTTTTGCAAAAACTTTAGAAAAGGTCGTAAAAGAAAGGTTAGTTTCGTTTATAGATAAAAATAGTTTTTTTAGTAAAATGCAATTTGGGTTTAGACATAAGTTGAGCACCAATGATGCATTGATAAATTTTGTGTCTCAGGTATATAGCGGTATAAATGACGGTAAATATTGCGCTGGGTTATTTGTAGACGTAATGAAAGCATTTGATACAGTAGACCACTTAATATTGTTGTCAAGAATGTATGATGCTGGTGTTAGAGGAGTGGCTTTTGAATGGTTTCGCTCATATTTAACGGATAGAATTCAACGAACTCGGGTCAACGATGTCGTTAGTGATCAAGGTACATTGAAGTATGGGATTCCGCAGGGTTCAGTTCTTTCTGGACCATTATTCTTAATATACGTTAATAACTTATGTAACGGTCGATTCAAAGGGAACCTTGTCTCCTTTGCTGATGACACTGCACTTTTTTACAAGGCTGATTCATTGGAACAGTTGAGAAAAGATATGCAAGATGACGTAAATGTTTTGCGATGGTGGTTTACCAAGAGCTATATGGTAATGAGCCCTAAGACCAAATATATAATATATAATGTTGCTCGTAAGACCTATTTCTCAACAAACATAAAATATCATAGCATTAACTGTAAAGAAAGCGGAACGTGCGATTGCCTAGAAATAGAACAAGTAGACAACATTAGATATTTGGGATTATTCATGGATTCCAGACTCTCCAGGAAAACGCATATTGATAATATCAAACTGAAATTGATTAAATATATTAGGTTTTTTTACATGTTAAGGTCGGTGACTAAATTGAAATTATTAAAATCAATATACCATGCTTTGATTGGCTCAAAGTTAGAATATGGTATTGAAGTTTGGGGAGGTGCGTACTACAGTGTCTTAAAACCAGTCATTGTACTTCAGAAGCATTTTATTCGAATTATGGCAAATAGAACTAAATTGGAACACGCTGCTCCATTATTCAAAATCTTCAAAATTTTACCGGTTAGAAATTTATATATATTTAAAGTGTTAAGATTATTCTACAATAGAAGCGGAGGGAATTATACAACAGGGGGTGGAGGGAGGACTTTACGAAATGACTTAAACGAAGTTTTTCCAAAACCAAATTTAACAATTTTTAAAAAATTTTTTGGTCCAAAATTTTTTAATCTGATGCCTTTAAAAATTAAAACGTGTACAAATAAAATCGAGTTTTGTAGATTCGTGAAACAATATTTATTAGAACAGGAGCAGGTGTATATGTTTTTTATCAGTAACCAGTGAGGGAGAATAAACTGGTAGTAAGTGACTTGCCACGCCTGCTCCTCTCTTCGTTAGTGGGTTCGAGTAGGGTTCTTCTTGCCCCACGTTGGAACGCCACTTGCCACGCTGCGCCTCTTTCTGACTTCACGAATTTAAGATTCTTGTTCCCTTTTTTGGAACACTATTATCACGAACTCTTAAACTCGCTGTACGATCACCACCGACTGGGCGAACCACCTTTCTTTTCAGAGCAAGCGCGGGCAAGACCAAGATGCTCACTTTTACTTTTTTTAAATCAAAGATTTTGCAACTCTTGGCTCTAATAAGTATGAGCTTGTCCTCATAAACTTACTTAATTTTAATTAACGCAAAATTCCCTGAATTTTATCTCAATGCTCGATTATTTAAATCTTTTAAGATTAACTCTCTCTCTCTCCAAGGTCGTGCCTTTTGGGAGAAATCGGCTCTTAAGTTCTGATGATAACTTTTTAAAATTTTCAAATTATATTACCAGAGCACATATATAAAATTTATGTTAAAACAAGGTTAATAGCATACACAGAATGGATATATATTAAAAACACAACAAAATTTAGGAATGAATTATTTGTATATTATTTTCTCTTTTGCACAGAAAAATTTTATATTCAAAACTTTTTTAATCACACCAAACAATTTAATTGAACAATAACACAACTATTTATTTATTTGACAAAATTAATTAATGTAATATTTTCTATATCTTAAACAAAATAACAACGCTTGACTTTTCAGACAGAACCACAAACAGTTTTTCCTGTCCTGAAAAAGTCGTATTTAAATTATTAATTATTTTTAACACCAAAGCAGAGGTTTAAAAATGAATTTAATTTTTAATAATTCCCCTAATGACGTTATATTTGACAAGAAGTTAATATTTGCGAATTATTCCTTAAGTATAAGATACCTTCACACTTTAATAGAAGTTCTAGTTGGATTTGGAATTTGTTGTATTATTATGATGATGGTGATGTGATGTTTCCTATCCAGAGTCTGTAAGCTGCTATGTAGTTGAATGCTGGTATCGAATTCTTCTAAGTCGCCTTGAAGATCGATTAAAGTTGAAATTATTCTAAGTCCAATTAGTAGAGTGACAGTTGAATCTTCCTCTCAGCTCAGAGTCGGTTGCAGAAGAAACGTCCTTTCAGCGTCGATTCCAAATCAAAAGTAACCGTCTTTCGACGGTTAAATCTCGGTCTCCCTGTCAGTGGGAATTAATCCACTTTTCTGGAGCCAATTTTCCTCCCTTTTTGGGAAAAAGGTATTTTCCTTATATTATGTGTTTTCAGGCCCTTTTGGTCTGAAATAATTACACTATATATTTTATTAGTCATATTTCTTGACTAATGAATAGTTTTCTTCCTTAATTATTAATTAAAACACCTTTTAATTAATAATTTATAGTATTTTTTCTTTAACGTTATCTTTGATCCAAGTTGGCAACATGATGATTCTGACTTTAGACTCTGCTTGAAGATGCGCACGCAACTTTTCATGTTTTTGCATGAAAATCTCTACTTTTGACGTTTTTTCGTTCAACTCGCTATAACTTTCGAACGCACGAACCGATTTTAAAGTTCCTTTCGGATTCTTCTTCCTTTCCATCTTGTGGGTCTTGTGGAACTTGATTCATCGCTCGATACTACGCTTCGTTCGCGAGTTATCGCCCTTTTCCCGAAATTTGATTTTTCCTCTTTTCAAATTTTGAGATAAGTCCTTTCTCAAAATTCTTTTGACGAAATCTTGTTCCTCTTCTACTACGACGAAAAACTATGTTTTTATTTTTTACATAACTCGTTTGGTTGTCGAGTTATTCGCCTTTGAAGTCCTTAAGTTTGTGTCGTATGAGTTTATGTTCATAAAAACCCCCCCATTATATATTATTACTTCTGCTTTGGTGTGTTACAATTTTACATACTAAATACATATAATTATCATGTTACTTTACCCCTTTAACGTTTAATTTACCCGCTTTTGGGCTTTGAAGTTTTAAGTTTTGTAATTATTATATCTCCCTTATTTTAATTTCAAATTTGATTCTAAGTACCTATTATTGTGCCCTATTGTGGTCTCTACAATAGTACTTATTATTATTTTTTAAATGATCCCCCCTTCAACTCAAAAATTCCAAAAAACTCCCCAAGAATGACTTTCTAAGTCCATTCTCACCTGTTAATTATTATTAATTCATATTTTTTATTTATGATTATTATTAGTTCCCCTCTGAGTTATGACTCTACGTTTTTTGAATTTTGAATTTACGTTTTTTCCAAATTTTAGGTTTTTGAGCCCCTATAAAAACTTGAATAACTTTTTTGTTTTAAATACTTTTAAATTTATTCTTTGATATTCTTAATCGGTTGATTCTACTGTACATTAATTTATTTTAATAATTTAATATTTTAATAAAATAAGAAACCAGACAGAACGATTGTACACGATTCAACATGCAGTGTTCGACACCTGTTGCCGTGACGTCATCGCTCCCCCCTCGTCCCTCATCCACTCTGCTTTATCGCGGGAATTTAACTTGTTTTAAATGGACTTGAGACGTTTGGCTTTTCCAAACCGTCGCAATATGCCCCCTTGAACTAAAATTTTCGGTTAAAATGAAAAATTCTTAGTTTTCATTTTTTTAAAAAACTAAAATTTTAGTATTAAACCCCTTTTTTGACATATTAACTATTTATTCATCATCTCCATTGATCATCATCATAAAATTTGACATATTACCTAACAATTTATATAAACACATTTATTTATATCTAAAAAACATCTCCTCCATCATTTCATATATTTATCCTCAAAACACATTTTATTCATTATAGCATAATATTCATATATTCAAATCACATTTTATTCATTATGGTATACATACAAATTTGTTTAATCGTTCTTTCTAGTCCATTACAGCCGTTTCATCTAAACGTCCTTGCTGTAAATAAACACATTATCACACACAAAACATATTACATTTATATAAGGAATAATTCGTCTTATATGATTATATTTATCTGCTTTGGTTGAATTTAAAACTATGTCCTACATATACATAAAGTACTTGGTAACTACAACGTTTACTATCCTAATTGCAGTTAAAAAGAAAAAAAATTTATTTTATTAGAAATCTCCCTTTAATAAAAAACAAAACAGTACACCTTTAAACATCCATTCATTCCTATCCCCCTCAGCTAATTTGTTGAACACGCAGTCTGTCAATATTGGTTGATTGACGTCCGGTTCTCCCCTTCACCTCCTCGTCTATACTTTGTTTATTCAGGTGCGGCCTGCAGATGCGTGCTACCGCTATGCTCCTGACCTTGTACACTTAGTAATTTATTCGGGACTTTTCCTGTTATTCACTGACCTAGGTTACATTCTTTAAATCAGCTGACAGTCCGTTATTTCCTTTTACCTCACTCGCTTCTACACTTTACATATTTTTCCATCAAAACTTTTATTTTTTCTTCTTGATCGAGTGTTAAAACACTATTTCCTAACCCTAGAATTTTGCCATTTTCTTCAAACATGATTTCTTTTACTTGAACCTCTTCTTTCCTTTTATATTTCACCTTGGGCCGTCCTCCTTTTATTTTGTACTTCGTATAATTTTTGAACTTGACTTTCTTCTTTCGATACCTTAAATTTCGTCCATTTTGTCTTTCCGGATCCGCCATTGTTATTATAGCTCTCCTTTCTCTCCCGTCTCTGGCGTCGAATCTGTCTTGTGTAAGTTCTGAATCGTTTTCGGAGTTATTTTGCAAATTTTCGTCGTAATTTATTATTTTATTATTTTCGTCGATCATGGCCTCTGGCCCAATATTAATTCCTTTAATCTCCGCTTCTTTCAGCCCTTCATCTTTATTAATTAATTGGTTACCTTTATCCCACGCTTTTAACAGCACTTCTTCATTATTAAAATTTGCATTTTTCCTCTTCGTTGATTCATTCCTTGCACTTAACTTGCTTCTTCGCTTTTGACCACTTTCTGTTTCGTCACTACTCGGTCTAGACACGTCCTTTGCTTTTGGTTTTATGTCTACCGGCATTTTGGTAGACAACGTATAAGCCCCTGATACTCGCTTGTACGAATTTGAGCCTCCTTTATTTGCAGCTGACGACTCTACCATTTTACCGGTTTCGCCGCCATTTTGATGTTCGGTCTGCGCGTCGCTTTTGCTCAATCTTAAATTATTTTCTTTAAGAAAATCTACAACAATAAATTCATTTTCCTTTACCAGTTGTAGGAAACCCTTTTCCATATTAATTCGACTTCGATATTTGCACTTTAAATCACAACCCATTATCATTTTGCTTTCTAGCTTTGGTACCACCATAAATACCCCTCTTATTGATTGGTTATTTATTCTAATCTCCAATAATGCCTGTAATTTAATCTTCTGTCGCTGGCTTTTTATCGCTGTCACCATTTCCGTATTTACAACTGGTAATTCCAAGATTTTATCGTTCCTATTTTTAAGCACATGTTTATAAAAATCCTCTTGAACACAGGACATCTGAGCTCCGGTGTCAATGGACATATTTACTTTTATATTTTCGATTTCTATCCCTATTTCCGGACATTTTTCGTAAACTTCACTATTTAAAATTTTATTATCTCTTTCCTCCATTAAATCTTCCTTAATTTCTGTGTTTAAAATCCCTAATTTAATTTTATTTATTTTCAGATCCCCCCTTTTATGTTTGCTAAATTCGGTTTTATCGTCGATCTCAATTCCGTTTGTATTATCCTTTTTCTGCCAAAAATTTTGCCTTGAGATCTCGTATTTTAGTTTTTTGTGACCTTGGGCGGGAATTTTTGGTTTGAAGGACCAGGGTTTTGAGGTATCTGTGGTTGAGGTTTATTCTGGGTTTGACCATAGGATCGAGGGTTAGGGTTTTGGGATGGTTTTGAGTAGTCTTGATTCCTTTGCCTGAAATTTTGATCTCTTTGTGGTCCGTCCCTCCTTTCGAAACTATCTGGTCGGCGAACTTCTCTCGTCATTCCGTCTACGTTTTCTATTGTCCTCAAAAACTTAATGGCGTCCTCCAAATGCTCACTAGCCCTACCAATACACGCTAATTGAACTTTTTGATCAAAATGCCTCATTAGTTGGTATATGAGGAACTCTTCCGGAATTTTGGGTTCCAAATACTCGGCCTTTCGCACCATTTTACAAAAATAATCGACCCTACTCATATTTCCGTTAGGATTATACCTATGGTTTTCTATCTGATTCCTAACTACTTGTTGCGTTTGATAACCCCAATAATGCTCTAAAAATAACAATTTAAACTGGCTATATTCTTCTGTATCTCGCTTAATTATTTCCCACCACTCCATGGCAGCTCCTTTCAATTTTTTCTCCACTACTTTTAGTTTATCACTTTCTTCCATAACCGGATTTATTTCTTGAAATACCTCCTCAATTTGTTTTAAAAATTGCACAGGATTATCTCTTGAATTTCCCCAAAATTCTATAGTTTTTGATTCTAAATTTGCCCTGTCTAAATAAATTATATTTTTAGCATTACCACCGGTTTCTTTAATTTTGGCTACTTCCCTAATTTTAACTTCTAACTTTTTAACTTTCTCCCCAATTTCTTTGGTCGACTTTCCCTGTTCCTTTAAATCGTCCGTCATTTTTTTAATTTCCCCTACGCACTCTTCCACTTTTTCTTCACAATTTTCTATTCGCCTCGTATTTTCGGCCATATTACTATCTATAGATTCCTTAATTTCCTCCATATATTTCCCTATTTCCTGTTTTCGGGCGTCTTCCCTTTGGATACGTTTCGTTTCCATTTCTTCCTCTCTCTTCATCCTCTCTTCTCTCTCCTGCTTCCATCTTGCTTCCATTTCTTCTCTCTCCTGCTTCCGTTTGTTTTCTGCTTCCTCATCTCTCTTGCTCCATTTGGCATCCAAATCTTCTTTTTCCTTCTTCCGTAATTCCTCCATCTGGATCCACTTGGTCTCCATCTCCTCCTTCTCTTGTCTTCGCTTGGCCTCCATCTCTTCTTTCTCCTTCTTTCGTAATGATTCCATTTCTTCCTTCTCCTGGTTTCTCTCGATTCTTTCTTCTAATCTTCTTAACTTGTCCTCGTCTTCCTTCTCCTTTTCTTTTTTCAGTTGTTCCGCTTTGTCCTGTTCCCTCTCTTGCTTTCTTCTATCCTCCATTTGGTTCAGGTACCTCACCATTTTCTGCATTTCTGTCTCCTGTTCCTTTGAACCCTCCTGTTTTGCTGGATCTTTCGCTGGTCCCATTTTCACTTCACTTATTCACTTGATTTTATTTATTAAAAAATTTAAATTTCGGTTTAATTTGGACTCTACTTTTAATTATTATTATTTTTGCAATTTAGTATATTTGTCGTTGTAATTACCAGCACAACTTATTACTAACGCACATGTACATATAAGATATATCAGAACTTAAGATATTCTCGTTCGTATGAAACACTGAAAAATTCAAAATTTTGAAAATTTGTTCCAAAACTTTGCTTTTTCGTGCTCCACGCTATTGGGCGCCACTTGCCACGCCTGCTCCTCTCTTCGTTAGTGGGTTCGAGTAGGGTTCTTCTTGCCCCACGTTGGAACGCCACTTGCCACGCTGCGCCTCTTTCTGACTTCACGAATTTAAGATTCTTGTTCCCTTTTTTGGAACACTATTATCACGAACTCTTAAACTCGCTGTACGATCACCACCGACTGGGCGAACCACCTTTCTTTTCAGAGCAAGCGCGGGCAAGACCAAGATGCTCACTTTTACTTTTTTTAAATCAAAGATTTTGCAACTCTTGGCTCTAATAAGTATGAGCTTGTCCTCATAAACTTACTAAATTTTAATTAACGCAAAATTCCCTGAATTTTATCTCAATGCTCGATTATTTAAATCTTTTAAGATTAACTCTCTCTCTCTCCAAGGTCGTGCCTTTTGGGAGAAATCGGCTCTTAAGTTCTGATGATAACTTTTTAAAATTTTCAAATTATATTACCAGAGCACATATATAAAATTTATGTTAAAACAAGGTTAATAGCATACACAGAATGGATATATATTAAAAATACAACAAAATTTAGGAATGAATTATTTGTATATTATTTTCTCTTTTGCACAGAAAAATTTTATATTCAAAACTTTTTTAATCACACCAAACAATTTAATTGAACAATAACACAACTATTTATTTATTTGACAAAATTAATTAATGTAATATTTTCTATATCTTAAACAAAATAACAACGCTTGACTTTTCAGACAGAACCACAAACAGTTTTTCCTGTCCTGAAAAAGTCGTATTTAAATTATTAATTATTTTTAACACCAAAGCAGAGGTTTAAAAATGAATTTAATTTTTAATAATTCCCCTAATGACGTTATATTTGACAAGAAGTTAATATTTGCGAATTATTCCTTAAGTATAAGATACCTTCACACTTTAATAGAAGTTCTAGTTGGATTTGGAATTTGTTGTATTATTATGATGATGGTGATGTGATGTTTTCTATCCAGAGTCTGTAAGCTGCTATGTAGTTGAATGCTGGTATCGAATTCTTCTAAGTCGCCTTGAAGATTGATTAAAGTTGAAATTATTCTAAGTCCAATTAGTAGAGTGACAGTTGAATCTTCCTCTCAGCTCAGAGTCGGTTGCAGAAGAAACGTCCTTTCAGCGTCGATTCCAAATCAAAAGTAACCGTCTTTCGACGGTTAAATCTCGGTCTCCCTGTCAGTGGGAATTAATCCACTTTTCTGGAGCCAATTTTCCTCCCTTTTTGGGAAAAAGGTATTTTCCTTATATTATGTGTTTTCAGGCCCTTTTGGTCTGAAATAATTACACTATATATTTTATTAGTCATATTTCTTGACTAATGAATAGTTTTCTTCCTTAATTATTAATTAAAACACCTTTTAATTAATAATTTATAGTATTTTTTCTTTAACGTTATCTTTGATCCAAGTTGGCAACATGATGATTCTGACTTTAGACTCTGCTTGAAGATGCGCACGCAACTTTTCATGTTTTTGCATGAAAATCTCTACTTTGACGTTTTTTCGTTCAACTCGCTATAACTTTCGAACGCACGAACCGATTTTAAAGTTCCTTTCGGATTCTTCTTCCTTTCCATCTTGTGGGTCTTGTGGAACTTGATTCATCGCTCTACTACGCTTCGTTCGCGAGTTATCGCCTTTTTCCCGAAATTTGATTTTTCCTCTTTTCAAATTTTGAGATAAGTCCTTTCTCAAAATTCTTTTGACGAAATCTTGTTCCTCTTCTACTACGACGAAAAACTATGTTTTTATTTTTTACATAACTCGTTTGGTTGTCGAGTTATTCGCCTTTGAAGTCCTTAAGTTTGTGTCGTATGAGTTTATGTTCATAAAAACCCCCCCATTATATATTATTACTTCTGCTTTGGTGTGTTACAATTTTACATACTAAATACATATAATTATCATGTTACTTTACCCCTTTAACGTTTAATTTACCCGCTTTTGGGCTTTGAAGTTTTAAGTTTTGTAATTATTATATCTCCCTTATTTTAATTTCAAATTTGATTCTAAGTACCTATTATTGTGCCCTATTGTGGTCTCTACAATAGTACTTATTATTATTTTTTAAATGATCCCCCCTTCAACTCAAAAATTCCAAAAAACTCCCCAAGAATGACTTTCTAAGTCCATTCTCACCTGTTAATTATTATTAATTCATATTTTTTATTTATGATTATTATTAGTTCCCCTCTGAGTTATGACTCTACGTTTTTTGAATTTTGAATTTACGTTTTTTCCAAATTTTAGGTTTTTGAGCCCCTATAAAAACTTGAATAACTTTTTTGTTTTAAATACTTTTAAATTTATTCTTTGATATTCTTAATCGGTTGATTCTACTGTACATTAATTTATTTTAATAATTTAATATTTTAATAAAATAAGAAACCAGACAGAACGATTGTACACGATTCAACATGCAGTGTTCGACACCTGTTGCCGTGACGTCATCGCTCCCCCTCGTCCCTCATCCACTCTGCTTTATCGCGGGAATTTAACTTGTTTTAAATGGACTTGAGACGTTTGGCTTTTCCAAACCGTCGCAGACTGTATTTTATTCTTGAAAGCTCTCTTCTTCACCAGTAATATGAATGGTAAGTGTGTGTGTGAATTATGTATAGTATGTGTATGTATGTGTATAGTTTTATTATTGTATTTCTATTTTTTTAGTGTTTTATGTTGATTTGAAATGGTTTGTTATAAAAGCCAAATCCTAGTTTTCTAAATGTAATTTGTGTGTGTATATGTGGGTTGGACTGGTCGGTCACATTGTTTCTCTCCCATCGAGCTATATTGTTAGAAATGTATAGAGTATTTCATCCCAAACAGGTTTTAACCTCGGGATGAAGTGACCCTTTGCTATTTTCTTGTAATACAGCAGGAAGTATTTTTTGTTATTATTATTATTATTATTAATAATAATATTATTGTTTATTATGTTATTATGAATTTTATTTTATATGTATTACATTTTATAATGTGAACAGTTGTCTATTTTATTATTAAGCATATAAGATTGTCAAATTTTTCCTGTTAAAATTATGTATGAAAGAGGGTCAAATAAATAAATTTTCAAAAAATTATTATGGAAAGGACTTCACTCTTGTATCAGTTTTTCTTACAAGCAATTATAGTTCAGTCCTTTACATTGGACACATGTATCAAGTTGCCTTGTGGCGTCCTTGACATTATTATTAACCCTGAACACTTTTAGTCTCACTCATTATAAAAATTAAAATTCAATTTACATTTTTTTTATTCCTTTTTGTTGTTTAAAGACGTAAAGCTCCTCTGCCATTAGAAAAAAAGAACCATTAAAAAAAGTTCCTCTGCCATTATCGCCTTATAAAAAAAGAACATACAAAACCCATAGCCCTAGAATACTGGCATAGCGTCAAAGTCAGAAACAAACATATAAGAAAAAAGTAAGTGATCTAACCAACAACTTCAAGAAAAAAAGTGTATATCCAGCTAGGGATCTTGGAAATGCCAAAACCATACTCACTGATGGTAATGAAATTTACAACTGACTATTCATCTGATTTTTCAACAACTATGTTGTTGAATTTTGAAAAACTGTGGCAATGAAAAAATCTTTAAAAATATTGTATTAATTTTCTTGTACACCTATTTACAAAACTAAAAATAATATGTTACTATATACTTCAAAAATATCTGAACTACTGTCCAAAATTAAAATTAAAAAGTCTATTAAAACAAACAAGTTTCAATGTCAATGTGAGGCCTCAAGGGCTCACTTTAGTGTTTCTTGTAGTATTGGATTACATCCCTCTCTTTTATCTTTCCTATCAGGTTTCTCTTGACCAACTCTTGTTCTTTTTTAAACTAACACTATTAGATTATTCAAGAGACAGGTGTCTTTATTTCATGTCTTTTTCTTCCTTTTTTTTATAAGCTGATCTTGATCCAGAGGTTTTTGCCTTTTTAAATGACATCTTCTATGCCTAAGCAATAACTAAACTATAACCACAAACAAGAGAGTAAACTAATTTATGGGGTAAAGTAAGAAAATAATTTTTGAATTTGTAATGGATGTGTATAAAGTTAGTAGCTCAGGTATCACTGAAGGTGGCGACATTCTCGTTGAAACCTGTTTGAGTTAATAAACATATAATTTGTTCAAGTTTATTTTTTATTTTATGTCATCCCACTTGTGAACCTCAATACAATATCTATTTACTACTTTATAGATGAGAAAACAATGTAAGTTATAGATTTCTCCCTTGTAAGGTTCCTCTTTATTTTACTGATTTTAAAACACATTTATACGTTTAGCTCAACCTTTCTTCACTCGTGCCATAAACTCTGCTGGAGGGAAATATACATACTGTATATACAAACTTATACAAACTTAGTTTTTAAAAAGATATTTTATTTTAATTTTTTGACAATTATTCCTCAACCATAAATTTCTTTTACTGCTGTAAGTGGGTGATTAATCTTCACATTTCAACATTATGTTGGTTTGGGTATTGTTGCGTCTTAGTTTGTGGATGAGACCATCATGCCACACTCTATCCAAGGCCTTTTCTATGTCCAGGAAGACTGAACCAGTTGAGCGGTTCCTGTTGAACCCCTCGGGTACATGTTCAACCACCCTCAGCAGTTGAAGTGTCATGAAATGTTTGGTTCTGAAGCAAAATTGCTCCGGCCTCGGGATGTTGTGTGTATTTATGTGTTCATTGATATGCTTAAGCAAGACATTCTCAAAAACTTTGCTCATAGTGTTCAACAAACTTATAGGACTGTATCATGTGTTCATACTTCACTGGGTTGAGGAAAACTAATATCTTAGCCTCCTTCCAAGCTGCAGGGAAATGTTGCGTGCAGAAAATGGCGTTGTATATATTAGTGAGATATCTAAGTGCCTTTTTGGATAAGTTTTTGAGTGTTGTATAACCAATGGTGACCTGTCCAGGAGCTTTCCTGGCCTTTGTGTGTGAAATCACCCACTGTATTTCTGTGAGCAAAGTTTTATGTATGGGTTGTTGATGTGGAGAGTGGGCGAACTGGAGTATGTTTGTTTCCACTCAGTCAGTGAAAACAGGATCTGAAGAATGAGATTTTGGTTGAAATGCAAGCTCGAGGGTGTCAGCAAAGAGATTCGCCTTGTCATATGGGTCACCAACTTGTCCGTTAGATCCAACTAAGGGTGAATAACACAAAGGTGCCAATGTAAGGTATTTAACTAAGGGCCAAACTGGTGTATCAGTAGGGTTCAGCTTTGACGATTCCCCCTGGAAGCCGTTGGCTCTAATATTTAGCATCTTATTTATTGTGGTATGTGAAACACATCTGTTTACACCCTGTTGAAGTGCCCTTCTTAACCTATTGCGACGTTTAATCAGCTGAAGTATGTTTTGGAATCTAAGTGTCATAACGGGGCTGACATTTGATTGGTACTGTGTATTCGACCAAAACATACACTGGGTGAATCAAGTTAAGTACCTAGGGGTCACCCTGGATAGGAAACTAACTAATAAAAACAAGTCTTTTGTGGGGTTAATTATATGACCACTTTTAGTTTAAAATTGTAAGTGAAGGAATTTTCCTTTTGCTTACCAATTTAGTAGTTAGTTTTTATGATCACAGGAAAAAGTTAAAATCTTGTTTTCGACCTTTTGAGCTAAAGGAACATATTTAGACCATTTATTGGATTGTCCTGCTGGTATATCTATGGAATTTTGTCAAACATTATATATAAAACAGGTCACCCAATTAACACAAAATATTTAAGCTAGTTGTCTTGTGGAATGATTGGAGCAAATTAGTGCAAAATGGTTCAGCATAAAACATCATTTTAATTCATTATCTTGCTACTGTACTTAAATTTTGGTTCATTTATCTGAAAATGTCAATTGAATCCAAGATAAAATGGCTGAAAAACCCAATAACCATACCAAAATATACAAATCAAGATATCATAATTATATCACTTTACTTTTTACAATTAAGTTGATCCAGATTTTTGCCTCACCTATAATAAATGCATTAATAAAATGAAAAGTGTGATAACAACAAATTTTATATTAGTAATGTATTGATTGATATCAGAAATACTTTCAAAACACTAAAAGAACAAACATTTAGTCAACTATTGAATGCACTTCAGAAGCTTGTTATGCCTCCTTAGTACAGGTGATAAAGCATGATTCTTACAATACTTTCCCAATCTAATCTCTGACAGTAGGCTTATACAAGATTATAAAAATGACACAAAATTTACAAGAAGATTTATTTAGTATTTTGTGTAGCAGCATGAAGTTGGAACAAGTGGAGTTTTAAAAAATATATACAGTACTGAGGTGGAAATATCATTGACAGGTCAATGCAGGTAAAATTATTTGATATTAATTCAAAATAAATTTATTTTATACATAAGTTCAATCTTTTATATTATTTCTAAATTTAGACAAACACTAGGCATTTCAAATTTATTTTTCAATTAAATCTACATTATTTTGTTTACTAATGTTTTTATATTAGATGATTAGGATTTAAATATAAACAAAAATAATACCTTTCTAATATAAGTGGAAAACACATTTACTGACAAGTTATAAATAAATCAAACCAACCCATTGTGGGTATAGGCCTGCTAGATGCCTTTTCATTAGGTGATATATCAGGTCAGTACATTGAGTTCCCATCACAATAATTCCAGTTTTCTTCTTCTCTTTTTTATCTGATGTACTGAAACTTTTTTAAGCTCCCCCACGGGATCATAAAGATGAGAGCTCTGGTCTGAGGTTCATTGACAAGTTATAGTCCTTTAAAAATATCAAATAAAATTTGTGGAAAATTCTCATTGAAGTATAAATATTATGATCTGGAAGATGATGACTTGGTCACTGAAATGTCTTGTTGGTGTGAGATTGTTATAAACATTAGCGTTTTGTTTGCTATTTATTTAATATAACATGTTGAAACTAATCTCCTAGCTCAAATTAACAACAGGTTTAAGTTAACTTGTCTTTTACCTCATCTATCAGTTTAAATGAGGGTGACAGAAGAAAAAATATACAAGTGTTACAAACTGATTATTTATCAAGTTTTGAACGAATGTGGTGTTGTTCTTTCTACAATTTAAACTAGGTTTGAAGTACAGTTTGCGAACTAATGTTTGTCACAAGGGTTTAGTTGAGCCAAATCATTCTGAGAAGGGCATGAATGTATTTAAAATTAATCTCACGCATTGGTAGCCAAAAACTTCTGACTTGAAATTTGATGAGCTTGTTTGGGTTAATTGATAAATTACTTTTTTGGTCGCAGAAGGTAGGAATTAGTACAGGGAATGTAAACAAAATTCTATATAATGAGTTGAAATACAAAGGCCATATTTGATTATAGTTGGAGTGCTTGGCGCCTAAATTGAAAATAGCAAGCATGCAATGAAACCACAGCTCTCTCGAGAATGTTAATACAATATTTATCCAGAGTAAATCATGGCTCCTGTATTTTGGAATTTAAAAGTAGTGCTTTCGCATTGATCAAACAATCAACACAAAGTAGTATTCAACATTCATGTCTGAAAAAGTTAAACCAGCAATTCTTAAAAACAAAAAGTACAGGATTATATTTATTTTTTTTCAAGACAACATTATTTGTCCTCACAGCTTTTAAAATATTAAATTTTACAAAAATTGAAGAGTGAAATACTATCTCATCCGTCACACAATACTGATTTAGCTCAATCAGATTTGGATTTTTTTTTTTTTTTTTTTTTTTTGTCAATGAAAGGGTTTTAGGAGACAAAACATTTTTTAAATAATGATTTGTTCATTTACAGATGTACAAGGCAAATCTGATTAAATCAGATTAAATGGACAATGAAAAACCTTCTTTAAAACATAACTTAAGAAGTTTTTAGAAAGTTGGCAAATCTGCATTGCAGAGATTACGCTGGAAACTCGCGAGTATATATTTTCCATTTTGTGCTAATAAATTTGAGTGATACAAATTCTCTGTTATATTTAAACTCACCTCAATTAAGTAGAAAAAAGTAACACAATATTCAATGTCAGTGACTTAAATCACAATCATTCAAATAAATTATTGTTTTCTTGATTAGAACAATCTAATCTGTAATGAAAATGAAAATGAAGTAAATGTAAAAAATACTGCACAAACATTCTAGCATATATTTTTTAAATAAACAATTTTTGGCTTGTTTTCATTTTTATAGTATATTTCTCATAAAAAACACCTTTTTTACCTTTTGTGTTTGCCTGTATTAGTTTCACCTAATAAAGTATAATATAATATTTATATTGGTTATTTAATGGCAAATTTTGAAAGAGAACTTCAATGTTCAAATTCATAGACGCTAGAACATCTTTAGTTGAAAGTGTAGTGGAGTACCTCCCTACTTAGTGTATTTAAGTAGTTTTTTGAAGATGAAAGTACTTAGAAACATGTCAACTAGTAATAAGGTGAAAAGGCTAGGAATAACTCAAAATTATATTCTTAGGTACATTTGAAATTTGTGTTTTTTACAAATGACATTTTTGATGTTTATGAACAAATTTTCGTCAATTAAATAAATAAGCATATCTTTATAATTCGATGGATCAGTTTCATCCTGGTACTTCAGATCTTTTATATTGTTAACTGCACTAATAATAAATTGTCATTAACATAATTTATAATTCTTTATTCACAATATCTTATTAGCTTCTTCATAACACTTGACAAATCAATCCTTTTTATTAACCCCCCCCCCCCCCGTAATTCTTCTCTATCCTTTTCTTAACATATCCCTTAGTAATAATGTAACACTGCATTTTAAACTTTGTACTCCAAGTTTAAATAATGTTTTCCTAAATTTCCAATATAATTAATAACTGTTATTCTGGTTACATATACATTAAAATCAATAAGTTGTCTAAATTGCCTGTATAAAATTGTGTTTCTAAGGAAGAACAAAAAGAGAGGGAAATGTTTAATTTTTTTTTATATATATATATTTTACTACAATTAAAACTAGACAATGTCTATGATTTTGTCTCTAATATTTATAAGTAACTTTATGGTGAGTAAACTCCCATTAGATTCTACATCAAATAGTAGAGGTATCTATAATTGAAGTGTTAACTTATATCACCTACCGTACTTAAAATTAAAGATTTATGTAAATCAAATCTCCACCAGTGTATATACAAGAGTTTACAAATTTTCTGTTGTTATGAGCAGAAACATACATACCATGTGGACAACTTTAATCCATTTATTGTTCATTTAATTTTATCAAAAGCTAAAAATCGTAAAAATTTCTTGTATAAATAAATATTGAGCTTGACTTGTGAGATAATATTAGAAAGAATAAAACTCAAACTCAAGATCTCACAAAAATTATCTTTACTTAATAAGTTATAGTTTAGTAATTGTAGCTCATGTATCACTGAGGATGGTGACTTTGTCCTTGAAACGTGTTTTATTAAGTAAACATATTTTTTGTGAGATCTTGTCTTCGAGTTTTATTCTATCTAAGTAAATGAATATTTGTATATTATTGTCTAAATGTATATGTATATTTAAATGGTGAAATAATTTTGTTTTAGAAATTTTAAAATTAGGATTAAACTTTTTTAAATAGACATAAATAAATAGATTATCTGAAAATCAAAAATAAATATTGATATTAATAATAATCTAATTATTATTAGGTTATTCGAAAACTTGAAATTTTAAAGTTCTTGGACAGTTAGTTGCCACTTTAAAATTTTTGAGAGGAATTTGCTAGTTAACAAACTTAATAAGGGACAATTAGAAAACAGAATAAAAGCCAAATATACATAGATATTTTAAACAAAGTGACATTTGGAAGATTGTAATAGCTAAGCATATTCAAATTGTATGTGGTGCATTTGGCAGGATAGGATGAAATTGTGTATATAATGAAATTTAAAATAAAAGTTTTTTTTTCTTGGAGAATAATTTTGGGCTTAGGTTTTGTGCTATCAAGTTAATTTCATGGACATGTAAAGCACAGTCATTGACCTAAAAAAATAATTATTTTTGCATATTACCTACCAAGTTTGTGAGTTATATTAGATTATTATAAATATATGAGATCTTCCCCCTTCCCTAGAATGGTAGAATCAGTGTTGTTGAAAATTAATAAAATCCATTGTTGATTGTTGTCAGGATACAAACTCAATAAGTTAAATAATGTACAACTAAATTCCAGTGAATCTATTTTTTGGTCTTCATTTCAAAATTTTTGTAAACTAAACAAAATAAATATGTCAATAAAAAAAGAACCAAAACCAAGTGTTGATTACAAGGATAATATAATAGGTGGAGGTACAACAAATGTACAACAAAATCCATACCATCAAAGTAAGTTCCTAGTAAATTTCCTCTTGTCATAATTGTTTTTTTATTTATTACATAAATGTAGCATAGAGAATGATATATACAATGTACCAATTTTGAGTCCAATAAATTGTTTTTAAAATTTAATATTTAGATTTTGTTCACTGTTTGTAAATTTTAGGGCTAGGATCAAAAGACTTAGGTTTTAAAATCATACCTAGAAAATGAATAATACAAAAATATGTATAATATTATTCCCATTAGACCAAAATATAAATTCAAATTTCAAATGTTTAAATCAGCTCTAAGAAATTTAATAAAATTAATGTTAATGGAGTTCTTTAAAACCTATGAAGAACACATGGGTGAATTTCAACTTTCTAAAATATTGACTGATATCTCCCCAGAAATAGGGAGATTATGATCACTACTTTTGTCATTTAGGCCTCAAGGTTTTGTGTGGGCGAGTAAAATTGTTAGTGCACAGTTCATTTATTTTTATATTTTTAATTTAAACAAAATATACAATCTTCAAAAGTGTTCATATTCCCGTACATTTTGTTGTTATTGTAGAAAATACAAATGTAATAAAATAGTTCTACTATGAGTTTACTCTTAAATACTTGTAAATTCTAATTACTTTAAATACAATTTTGTACTATTTCTAGCTTTAGCCTTCTAAAATTCTTAGTTAACCATTTTGGATCCATTTTTACTAGTACCTTTGAATACTTAGTAGTATCAGGGTAGGTAAAGGTCAAACAAAAACCTGATAAGAAAGATAAAAAGATAAGAGGGACCTTTAAGAAGGGAAGAATGGTACAAATTCGTAAACAAACTAATTATGTAAATCTTATCAAAACCAAACAAAATAAAACTGTATAATAAGTGTTTCCACTTAATACACATTAAATTCAGTAAACAATAATGACAATCTTTTATTTTACTTTTTTATTATGTAGAGTATACAGATGATGGAAATTTTAAGTTATATTTTTGTGGGTATATTAGTTTTGGGAGCCCTTAAGCTTTTAATATCCTTCTCTGAATATTTAAAATTTGAAGTGAGAGTGTTTCTGAAACTATAATTTAACTATAATTTCTATAATTTATAATGTATATATTCCAAAGCCCACAAATGTACTAGGTAAGATTCTTTTGACATGTAAAAAGTATTATAAACAAATTTAATAATAGAATTCCTACTTATTGAACAAAATTTTAATTATATAAGAATTTTATTTTGTCACGGTATATATAAGTAATTAATTTTGATAAATTTTCAGCACCTGGTCCTAATGCATATACATTACCAACAACTGTGGGGTATAAGGGTCATGATATGAGTCGGTGGCGGAATCCTGCTTATTCTATGGGAATGAAACTCAGACCTGTTGATAAAACTATTGGACCAGGACCAAAATATGAAATTCGTGAAAATACAAGATTTGGCAAAAATTCAGCACCAAAATACACTATGAGACCTAAACTTAAAGATCTTGGTAATGTATAAAACAGAAAAGTTAATAGCATTATAAATCAATAATGTTTATAGATATGGTTGTGTGGTCCATAGTCAGGGTATAACTGTTGATAGAATGGAAGAATTTGATTGTGAGAATTATAATAAAGTATTTTAGTTTTGAATTAAATTATTTTGCCATAAATTTTGTAATACAATGCAAAGTTTACCTTGTTTGGTTTTAGCTGGGTTTTCAATGCCAGGTCCGGGTACTTATTCTCCAGAAAAGTGTAGAGTAGTGAAAGGCAACAAACCACCTGCTTACAGTTTTGGTCTGAAGAATTATATTGGGAACAAAAGTTTTGGACCTGGGCCTAATGCCTACAATCTCCCAAGTTGTGTTGGAATGAAAAATCCAGCCATTAAAACTAATCCTGCATATTCAATGTAAGTAACCAAATGAAGAGTGAGAGAGACTATACATTAACATGGAAACAAAATAAAAGTTGAAATAAAAAGACTAGAAAAATATTTTGATAAATACCAATGAAAATTATTTACTGTACTATACTTTGACGTTTTTTTATTATTTGAGTGAACAATTACTTTAATGGGCAAAATGCACAATTGGTAAAGTTATTTATAATAAAGTAATAAAGAAGACTGTTTCTTCAGAGTTAAATAATAAAGTTATTATTTTTTCAGGGGAATTCATTTGACTACAAAGACAATGGAAAAATCTCCTGGTCCAGCAGCCTATGGACCTCCTAATTTAAACACATATAAAATAAAACCACCTGGTGTTAAAATTAAAGACCGTACATCAGGAGGTATAGTTGGATATAAACCATCACCTGGGCCTAATGCGTATTATCCACAATATAACACCAGTAAACACCCTCCTAAGTTTTCATTTGGTGTTAAACATTGGGAAAGTTCACCTCCATATGTCACGAAAGAAGATAACATGTGTTAATTTTAAATGTAATTGTTAAATAAACTTATTTATTTTAAAAGTACCCGTGTTTGTGCTATTAAAATGTGATTTCATATTTTTCCATAATTAATAACAATAAAGTCATAGACCATAATATTTTCAAACAGGTTTATAAAATGTACAATTTATTTCTTCGAACATTTTACAGTTTGTGTTATACTCTTCCCAGGCCTGAATGTTATATAGGATAATATTAAAATCTGTGCAAAGATGTGTATATTTGTCAACTACCATGTTCCACAGCATCGGTGAGAGAATTCCTCTCACCACTATCACCTCTTATTTCTCACTATTCTGGGTTGCACGGATTATTCTATTTCTTAATATTGATTCTACTCAATTACTAATAGTGTTTTCTTCCCCTCGATTTTTAACTGCTGCTATGATTGATTGATAAGCAATATTATCAAAGACCCCTTGTATATCGAGAAATGCACATAACGCAAATTCTTTGTTACGTATTGATTCCTTGATTCTACTGGCCAGTTGATGCAATACTATTTCACAGGACTTACTCAACAACTGGTATGCTGTAAATAATATATTATTAAAAATATTTTGTTATAAAAATACACCTTTATAACACCTCATATATATATAATTATATTATAAGACCTTGTTATAATTTCATTAGTTTTTCTGTCAGTATGGTTTTTATTTATTTTTTTTAAATCATCAATAAAGCTAGAATGAATATTAAGATCATATAGTAATAACAAACCGTTTTATTTATACATTACAAGGGTTTTTAGTAGGGAACCACCGTTGACGTTGTCACCATATATATATTACATAGGTTGACTGTACGTGCACACACGAAACAAAATTAGGGAAAGTGGAGTATACTCTATCACTATTCTACCTACGTGTCAAGCACCAAGTACCTAACAATGTAATTGTAACAGAAACCTCATTGACTATAAGTAAGATCAGTTTTTATTTTAGTTGAATATCGTTTACCCGAACATCAAATAAAGATAATTAAAGTTTAAGGAAATTTCTTCTTAAACGGTTTTCAACCTATAGAGATTTGATTGTTTGTATGAAATTCAACTTATAGTGGTTTTGTTTTTAATATGGAGCAATGTTGATTTTTTCTTGTTGTAGATCCTTAAAGAAATAAAAAATTCCACTTACAAATTTATAGTTGTATTTACATACTTAGAACTACAGTATTCGATACAGTAATACAAATATATATAGGCCTATCATAATTATTTAAATAGTAAATCATATTACTGTACAGTATTCTACTATAAAAAAACAATATAATTTATTTTTTAACAATAAGGAAAATAATAAATAATAGCATGAGAATATCTCCAAGTGCATCAATATCTGATAAACTAAGTTTAAAAACAAAATTTCTAGTTAAAAACATTCATAATTTGATTTATTTTATTGTATTGTTTTCAAAATAAATTTATTTACACGACGTTTTTATAACCAACACGGTAAACAAAACACAAGTTTCTTTTGAGAAAAAAAATGTATATTTCATTAGGAAAAAATTCTTTAATTTGCAATTGGTATGTTAAAATTCTCCAGGATTTATTTTGACACTAGGAGATAGCAATTTGTTTCTATCACATTTAATACAAACTGTATGGGTAGACAGTTTTTATCAACCTTGGATCAATAGACTTAAAATATGGAGTCTCTTGACCAACTATCCAATAAACATTTTGATAGGATTATTATATTATGATAGACAAAGTCGAGAGCAAAAATGTTTATAATAAAGAGGATCAAATAAATTTTTCTTTAAAAAGGCATTTATACAAAATTATTGGACATATAAACTTTTTTTCTGAGCTAAGATAACAGTAGACCGAAGTTTTATAATTTTAACTTAGAGTACTGTCTTGGATTGGGAAACAATTACAATATCTGTTTGTACAATTAATTTTGTCTTCAGCTACAGACTTTTGTCCTCAACAGACTTTGGTATTAGAAATTCCGCGCTGCCACAGTTTTTGAGGTTAGGGTCACATTCTTGTGAGGTTGAAAATTACTCCTACATTGACAGAAACAAACTGTTATTTTAGAATCTTCAAAACAAACCATGATTCATTTTAAAAGACCGTGTTTATTATTTAAGTACCAGAAGAAAAAAACCATAGTCCAACAATTAATTATATCTTAAGCATGTATATTTAATGATATCTAAAAGTACATGCTTGCCTCAAGTCCTGATAATTGTTTCCGTCAAATTGTTGCTTCTCCTGCAACATCATAGGACATACATAATATTATTATATTTCCTGATAACTGAATAAAAATAATGTTGTTTTATTAAGGTAAATGTATGTTTAAGAATATTGCTAAATGGTTAGCAATAATATAACCTATAGTTTCAAATAATTACTACCCCTTTAGCTACCAATCGTCTTAAGCAAGCTTTGTTTTTAAGTGTTACAATCACCACATAACAATTGAAACAGCTTGTTTTTGGTCTCTATATAAAGTACAAGAGTCCAACTTTTAACACAATAAAATATCAAGCAAGAATTTGAGTTTTTTTTTAGTGATGGTGACTCAAAGTAAAGAAAACGTGCATAACCAGTTCATTTGTGCACATATTATGGTATACATGTTAATATTTTGAATTGTATTTCATTTTAGTTTTTTTTAAATCTAACATTTTCTTAAAAGAGTTAATTTTATCTATAAAAAAAATAGTTACATTTTTTAATACAGTGTAGCATATTTAATTCTTTTGTGGTTAATTAAGTGTAATGTGGTAGAGTTATGCACTCCTTCATCAATTCTTTACATATTAGGCTATACCAAGTGTGGCCCATCAAGTATGTGTTCATATTAATTCAAATAACTTCTATAATACACTGAGAGTCAAAAAAAGTGGGACACTTAATTTTATGTCAAAATGAAAGAAATTAGTTGATGTAAAAATATAAAACCAACACCATTATTTTTCTGTTCGCTTGTATATATAATAAAACTGAATGAAATTTCAAAATGGCTCCAATAAATATAGTCCAAGGGTATAGCCACCCTGAGGTGGATTAAATACAACAATTGCCTCTAAGAGGAGAGGTGACCTAAGCCAAGTTGTTAGGCAACTCACGCCTAAAAACTAAATGACACTGTCAGCATATCCAGTGTCGAAAACAGAGTGTATTGGGAACATGGAGGAATCCAGTAGTATTCCCTTTATCAATCGGTTTCCTGAAGAGATGGACTGTAGCAACTCAGTACTCGTGGGAACAAAATGACGAAAAAAATAGAGTAATTGGAGTGTTGCCCTGGGGAAACTAGATCTCACCAAGTCTGTGTCTGCCAGTGCAATCCGTTTTTTGATAGGTCTTATTATTTAGTCAATATACACCTTCAAAAAATGTCTACACCCACTTTAGTTGCATCCACCATTTTGAATTTTTTTTCAGGGTTAAAATTTTTTTTGCAATTTTCCTATCGGCTGAACGGTAAAAGCTATGTTTGATAAATTTCAAGTGTCTAGCTCATCTGGAAGTCAGTTTGAATTTGTACAGATGAGTCCTATAAGGGGTTGTTTATATATTGGATTCTAGTCATTAATACTTTTAAAGGATAAAATATCGAACTGGTATTTTTTGGAAAGATGGCGACCAATACATTTTGTTTGGGGCCTTAGGTGCTTTATTTTAACAAAATTTGATCAAAATATTTATATACTACATGTATGTGAGAAAACAATCTCACACTTTCTTAAGTGCTGAAAAGGCAACATATCTAGATTTTTGTCTGTGGGATGATCCACATTTTTTTGTTCAAGGATGCTGTATAAATATAAATCTTGTTTAAGTAAGGAAAACGAGTGCACTTTGTATCTGGAAGTTTGTGAAAGTAAAAATATAAAATATCTAGGTATCATATTAGATAGTGAATTGAGTTGGAACCCCACATAAGATAATTGAAATTTAAAATAACATTATTTCCTTTCTTTGTAATATCTGCCCTCTCCAGTTTATGGGCTCTCTGTATTTTGCACTTGTGCATAGCAGAATGGAGGAGTATGGCATTGTATGTTGGTGTGGGGGGACGACAATGTACAAAATTCCTTTAAATTCCATTATAACATTACAAAAATTGTTTATTATATTTTTATACACAGTACTAAAGATTTTCCTGATGGTAATTCCCTGACCAAGGAAAATAATTATAGAACAAAACTTAAGAAATGGAGAACATTTTTCGGTTCCTAAGTCAGGTACCACTTTTTATTTAAAAAACTTGTAACCTTATAGTGCCTAGAATTTATAGAGCTTAGACAATAAAAATACATTCTTAAAAGCATAATACATTCGTTATTTGAGAATGGTAACATTGAAAATTACTAAATATTCAGGAATAAATTATAATTGTTAAACTACCCCCCATTTTATTTTCTTCTTCATGATCGCTGTTCGTGTATTTTTTGTGATTGATCTTCATATGTTGTGAGGTACTGCGTTGCGAGAATAAGGTAGTTTATAATTGGTTTCATGTGAAATTATTTGGCTAAGAAAGCTGTGTCTGTTTATTTTTGTAGTTGTTTGTATTATATTAGTTTTAGTATGTGTCACACGGTATATAAAGCTTTGTGTTTAAGATTTAATTTTATTAGTGTAATAAGTATAAAAAGTTTCGTTTTGCACAAGCTTTTTAAATTTTTTTTTTAAATTGTACATTTTTGTAATTGAACCTCCAAAACAGGTACTGTATTATTTACAAAATTTGGGCTATAATTCAGAAGAAGAAAGAAGAAAATTAGAAATTTGTCAATAATTCCACAATACTAGTATTATCAATATTTAAAAAAAAAAAAATAATAATCGATATGGTTATCGATTTTGCTCAAATTGTTACCACCATCTTGTAGTCATATCTGGCAAAGACTCTTATTATTATAACCTTTATATTTTGCCAAATTCATAAATATGAAGTAGTGAGAAGCCTATATAAAACATTTTTTTGTTTCCCTGTATTCAGATATAATTTAGCTATAGAAAACTTTTAATATAAGCGTACTACGTAAAAAATAGGCTAAAGTTGAAAGAATATAACAATTGTTAATATATTATTTTCTCCTAAAAACTGTCAGATTTAAGGCTATAACAAAAATATATAAATATTTGTCTGCGTAATTGAGTTTTCTAGATGAATGATATTGTCAAATAAATTAGTTCATTTGTGTATACAAATTAAAATTATTACTTTATATTACGCTCCTTTGAATCTACCAATCCCACTTGCGCAAACATTTATATATGTGTATAAATGTGTGAAGTCACGTTATGCCTATATTGCTATTTCATTCAAGCAGACTGTGTGGTCAATAATTCACCAAATTTTTAGATGATCGTCCATAACTGTCTGCTCATATAAAACATTGTCCCTATTTATTAAGCTACAATAAAATTTCAATTTTCACTATGAACAACTAATTTCCATAGATACTTATATATTATCTAATAGAATTTTTAATCAGACTGTTTTACGGAAAAAAAATTATATAACAATTCCTACATTCATTCAACTTTTATTGATGTATGGTGTCCCAATATATTTAAAACAACCTCAGAAGGATTCATCTCATATAGTTTTTTCGTTGTGAATTAACTGAAATTTTATGATGAAGGGGTAATGCCATGGAAGGATTTAATTTTAGATTAGTATTTCAATTTACCATTATTTTATTCCATTCAATATTTTTTCAGGGGAGATAGGCTACATAAAAATATCTAAAAAGCCTGTAATTTATTTTAATAAATGACACTTACCTGAGGATATAAGTCTCTAGTAGATATCTCAGTTGATTTGAGTTTTCAGTTGATAAGGTGGATGCTGTACTAATAAATAGTATCTCATTTTAAACTTTAGGCTTTCTTCTGCGATTAGTTTTTTTGGATCCAGAAGAATCACGATCGTCATCAGGTTTACTTTTACCCTGTTGGTTCCACTCTCGTCTTAGTTCTTGTAACATATGTGGTGTCAATAAACCTTGTGCAATGAGACGTTCTGTTAGGCGCCCTCGGCCCACTGCTTCAGCACCTCTTTCATTTCGCAAATAGGCTTGTTTATTTTGAGCCATTGTAAACTTTTCTTGAACATCTTCTCCGGTACCACTAGACACACTGGTTTCTGAATTACGAAGTAAACTTGTAAGTTGAAACACACCTTGATATATAACAGCATCTAGTTCATTTTGCATGTCTCGTACCAAATTTGCATCAGGAAATAAGTCTGCAAAACGATAACTCAACCAAAGATATAAATCCAAAACATCAAAAACTGCTTCTAAGTGAACAAGATCAAGAATAGTTTTTGGTGCAGATACAGGCCAACCAATATTTCTACATAACCAATCAAAAGTCAATGCTTCATTCCTACTATATTGACGAGCATACTTTAAAAACATAGAACAAATAAAAGGCATTTTTCGGTTTATAGGAGCACAGCAGAAAACATATCTTGCTCGAAGGGGTAATGGCACATGATTAATCATGTCTGCTAGGAACTTAAAATCTTCTGTGTTACACATAAAATAAAGTGAGTCATCAACAGTAGACAGAGTTACAAAAATATCCATCAAATTTGATAAGGTTGAGTTCGGTAAATGATACGCATACAGTTCTATTTGATCAGCTGTAGGATGTAAACCAGCCTTGTCAATTGGCTCTGGGGATTGTGAAAGCAAATTTCTCAAAGTAGGTAAATCCTCCTCTTTAAACGTTGTTACAAACCCCTTTTCAAACTGTGTGCCGTACCGACCAGCTCTTCCAGCTATCTGCAGAGCCTGAGATACTGATAGTGTGTCCATTTCTTTCTCACCTTTAATGTTCATTATTGGCTTTATTAAAGAATAAAAGATAACCCTACGGATACTTAAATTGAGACCCATTCCAATAGCATCAGTAGCAACAAGAACTTTGCATGCACTTGATGGGTTATTAAATTCTTGAGCTTGAGCTATTTTTGTACCAGGTGGAAGACTACCATATATTACAGCAACTTGTTGGCCATTGGCTTCAATTGCTCGACTAACTGTATATATATCATTTTTGCTAAAACAAACTATACAATCACCAGGTTGGACATTATTGAGAGTACCAAGAGCTGATGACTCAAGCTCAAGCTCTGTTAGTCTCTTATATTTACGAACCTCTACATCTTCGCCAGTAGTAGCCATTATAGATTTAAGTAAATCTACTGCAGCTTCCTCACCACAGACATGAATTTCTTCCGCCATTAAACCTAGGAGGGCTCTTGTCCATGCCCAACCACGACCAAAGTCTTTCATCATTTGAATTTCATCTATAATCGCTACTTCATAGGGTGTATTAAGATTTGTCATTTCAACTGTACACGACACATGGTTAGCAGGATTATTGTTTGGTTGAACAAATTTTCTTTCCTCTCCAGTTATAAGGTCACATGGAGTTCCTCCTTCATTTGCTTTCTTAAATACTTCTGAAGCAAGGAGCTTAAGAGGTCCACAATAAACACCTGATTTCGCTGTCATGAATCTCTCTAATGCATGATATGTTTTACCACTGTTTGTTGGACCGGCATGAAAAATAATACGTCTATTCACTGAACGAGCTTCTGGATACCAATTAGCTGGAGACCGCAAATCACTAATTTTTTTTAAGTCATCCATACATTCCAAGTGTGGAAACATTTGTTTTGCATGCCTTATAAAATAGGGGAAAATATCATCTACATGGCCAGCTCCTTGTAGTATATCACTAACAACTACGTGAAGATCTGCGGGAAGATTATCTGCTTCGAGACAAAATCTACGAAAACTGATATATGCCTGATGTTGCAAGTAGGTGTCCAAACCATTTTCTAAAGCTAGTATTTTTATTTCTTGTTTCTGATAAAATTTATTTAGCACTTTTAAAAGTTCTCCTTTATTTAAATTACCTGTTAGTTCAGCTCCAACATTAATATCATCTGGATTTGCTTTTACCGGCACTGGCACAAATAATTGGGAAATATTAGAATCACTTTTTTTGTCCCTTTTAATAATATAACCTGCAAAATTATTGAGTCTGCTTCCTTCTGTAATTATTAATTGTGAATTAACAAATACATTTACCAAATTTTGAGGACCAGCACAAACTGATTTTAATCTTCTACTTAAATGAAACATTTCGACTATAGTTTAAATAACTGTTCCTAAAAGGTATTAATGACCTAAAATGAAATAGGCCTACATAACCTTCCTAATACATGTTATTTACGTTTAACTTTAAAGTTCGATTACAAACGACCATAGATAAAATACTGCACACAAACAGATTTAAAGCTACAGAATTCGATCAACATCTAGGTATAATATAATACAGCACTGGAAATATATAGTCAAACCATAGATAACCAACGATAACGGTTATAATAGTTCTCTGTGTCACTGAATACTGAATTCTTTTAAATCCTCTCAATTTCCAATTTATCTCATTGTCTAGGCGCTACTTGTACTAGGCTTGGAAAGTCAGCTGGTTTAGTTAGTTTTGAAAATCAAGATCATGCCTGGTCCGTATAGAAGGAAGAAGTACCATTATGGTGATACTCATTTGAAAAAAGGTTGGAGAACTAAAAGAAGGACGAAGGATTTGGATGAGGTAATAATAGATTTCATTTCATTTAACACCAAAAATTGTTAGAGCTTAGAACGTATATTTTTGTTCCTGTGAGAATAACACGTGTCTTTTGTAAGCCATTTCTGTAAGATCCCTCTAATGGTCTATTATTAGTGTACTACTAATTAAACTTATTGAATAATAACTACTTCTACCTTATTAATTACGTTCGCCCTTAGAGTATCTACGCCTTAATAGTATTTAAAATTAAAATAACACTATAGTTCTGGAAGCAAGCTGAAGTAGGCTTATGGTAAATTTGCATTGTAGCATAGCCTACATGTTGAATATTTGCTTCTATTTTGTGAATTCATTAAATACGTACTTTATTATGTACAATTCACATCCTACTGATTTTGGTATTTGTCCCAACACTGTTTTCAATGCACCAAATACATTATGTAAGAAAATAACAATTTAAAACAAGAGAATCCTGTTTAGGTTATGTTAGTACAAGGGATGGATAATTGTTTACAAAGAAAGTCACTGCTATTTTTCATTTTTTTTTAACATGTTCTACATACCTTATTTGTTAATAATAAAATAAGTTTTCAACACGGAGCTAATTTTTTCACCAAAAAACTACGGAATTCAATCCATTAATATGTCACCAAAGTCAAGCAACATCGAGCGTGGTTACTAATTGAATGGGTGACCGCTTGGGAAATAATGCACAATTTCTTTTTTTACAAATTTACCTGTATCAAGGTCGACTTTCTAAAATGAGACATTTAATCCTCCTGCATGATGTATGTATGACCTGTTTATTCATACATAAAAATAATGTTGACGCTATAAATTATGTTTAGTGGTTTTATTTCTTTTCCTTTAGTCTATTACTTATACATTATTGTTATATTTTCTGATTTTAATCCAACTATTTTATATTATTTGGTGTGATTCTTACTACCACTATTCTAATCTACATTTTTTTTTTTAAATCAAAAACTCCGTGAATAGGTTAGGTCAGGTTTTGTTATATATTCAAAGACTCTTAAAGTTATTCAGTGTAAAGCCAACATGGGTTTAAAAATTTGGTAATTGTTAACTATTTGTACATCCCCTCAAAGATTAAAAAACAACAAAAACAGAACAATCTGAAAAGTGTGTTAGGCAATACAGGAAGTTATAAAAGTATCGGTAATGTACAAAATGCACATATATATATATAGGTTATGACACGTACATGAATGTCTTGATATTAAGTAGTCATTTTTCAAATTACAAATTCTCATTGCTATGTGTACATAACCTGTCTATGCATACATAGCCTATATTTTTCTTACTTTTTCAACACTTCTTTACTTCCTGCATTGGCCTACATAAATTTCAGATTTTTTTTCCTTTTCCATTTTTGAGGTGTCATGCAAATAATTAACAGTTACCAAAAATTAAAGCTAATAAATCTTGGTTCTAATTTTATGTGTATCTAGATTTTTAGTTATCTATTGCACAAAACAAACACATTTTCAATTAATTTGGTAAATATTGGCTGTAATTTAATTGGGTTTTCCAATCAACTGATGAATTAAGATAAGCACATTTTTAGTTACTTTGGCAAATTTTTGTTCTAATTCAATTTGTTTCAATAATTTTACAATTAACTAATGCATTAAAAGATATATCCATTTGTAATTAGTTCAATATAGGTTATCTTGATTCTAATTTAATTTGCAACACGATAAACTATCAAATGTCTAAAAACCAATATTCACAATAAGGAAAACGAGGATTCCCTGAAGCTCAAAAACTAAAATCAAAATAAATACTGTAATAAATCCCAGTATATTTATTATTTTACCCTTTTATACATTTCAATGACATAGTCCTCAGAGATTTACAGCTAAACTAATAGACTAAACATAAACTTAAAGCCAAGTGCCAACTAGCATCCCTCCATCTCGTAACTGGCCAATGATATCTTACCTCAGGTAAAAGGGTAAAATGTTAATTTTTTAGATATTAAGAACTGTTTTCGCCAATTTATTTGATGGTATAATTGTCTGTTGATTGTATTTACCTTTAGGCAGGCATCATAGACAAAGAAAAATGATTTCAATAAGATATAATAGAAATAAATAATGTGTTTTTACAGAATTACAATATTTTAATGCAAAATTCACTTTTTCACTGTGAACATTGAAAACGGAAGGTAGGCCCTACCAAATACACACACAAATAGGTTACATATGTTTTGCAATAGGAATTCGCAAGTTAATGTATAACTGTCAAATAACTAAGATTTACTTCCACGATGGTCACTTTTAAAAGCCTATTTTTAAAAAAATGTTTTGTGGAAATTTATATAGGCTTTTACTATAAGTACCGTCGGTCATCATACCGACAGTATCAAAAATACCGACGATCATCAATACTATAACAGTAAAAAAATTGCTAAAAAATTATGAAAGAAGCCAATTTTGAATCGTTAAATTTAAACATAAAATTATGACACTTTGTTTTAAACTAGACTTTTACTATATTTCAACCACCATGTCGTAAACTTCAAATGTATCAAGATTTCACTCATTATATATAATGACAGTATTTCATATAAATAATAGTTCAGTTATGTTAATATAAAAGGAAGGGTGAGAGAGAGGGACATGTGTTTACATTTTTTGCCTTCAATGAGTTACTCAACGACTTCACAGCACACAAAGAAAACAATATGTCAAATTAATAAGTACGAATTAAATAAAACAATGGTGAACTGCAAGACATGTTGTGCATCTTATCAAAAAGAACACTGACTGACTCTGAAGAGGCCTTGTGGAAGGTTTGTGAGTCACGGTAGTACTAAACCACTAATATGTAGATTGGAGTCCCTTGTTAACAATTTAACTTTTATTATCGTTATTATTTTGGCTCTCTGAATTTGAATTAAATGAAGTCCAGCTTAATTAGGTTTTTCTGTATTTTTTTTTTTTTTTTTTCTTTTTTTTTTTCAAATTGAATCACATGATAGGAAATTATGATTATAACTGTATCCAGATATTTAGTTCATTTTTGTATAGTGTAACTTGAATGTTTTTTTTTTTTTATTTTATAGATCGATGATGATTTGTCTGAGACAAAAGCGCCAAAACTTCTAAAGCAGGAAGTAGATGAGGACAAGCCTGGCTGTGGTCAGTTCTATTGTTTACACTGCGCGTAAGTTTATTTGCAACATGTTTAACTTTTTATAATTTAACATTAGCTTAATGTTATTCCCGTGCATATCTTGAAATAGTACAAGAACTGCTTTTAAAATATATATGTTTACAATGTCCAAATTAGGTTGTTTTTGTTATAGTAATCATAATAATCTTTATTGACAGAATATTTATACAAAATGTATGATGGTGTCAAACGTATAATGTCAAAACTAGTCAATCTTAAACTATAATAAATAATACTAACAAGTTAATAAACATTAGTCAACAACATTAGACTGCTTAAAAGAATAAAACAAACACAAATTAAGGAGGATTCTGGTATCATCAGTAAATTTTAAACAAATAATTTGATAGTACATATAGATTTACTTAAATATACAATATACAACTATATTATATATAATATATACATACACCTTCATAATTACATATGCATAACCCATAAACGCCAATAATTTTTTCAGAATTTTTTGCCAATTTCCTGACATATTTTTAACCAAATTTGTTTAGACCATGAAAAAACATTCACTAATTCTAGATTTGTTTATGATTTTTTTATATTTTTACTGGTACCGTATGGTACCACTCGGCGCTCACATGCAGAATTTTTGTCAGCCATATACATTATATGGTAGAACCAGACAAAATGCATTTTTTTGTATAAATAAAAGTTTATTTAGAAACAGAATATTTTTTACATGTAGCCTACATAAATACAATATACATTTTAATATTTAACTTTTTTTAAATTAATGTCATTCAAACATTTCCAGAATTTTTTATTCAGTGTGATATGATAAGAAACAATTTATGCATAACCCTGCATTATATTTTTTGCACATTGAACGGCATCTGGATGTGCAGTTTTCTCCAGAACATCTCCTACGGGATCCATCAGTAGGTATAATGTAATGTCCTATATTATCGTACATAATAGTAACTAAAGTTTTTTTACATGGACCTGGCTTGGACATCGGGGTTCCGTATCGCTTGAGATAAGTTTAGACTATCATACGTCGGAATTGCAATTGTGTACAACTTCTATACACTTTTTAACAAATGATTATGCAAGAATAGTCTATTTAATATATGAACATTTATTGTTGCTTTAAAATATATATATTTAATATTTACAAAAAGAATGTTTTTGAAACGACATGAATGTAGCATGAATATGTTATAGAATATATATAATTCTGTAATGGTGGAGATAATTCAGGGGATGGTTATATGGTCAAAATAAAATTAAAAATTTCTTTGAACATATGTCTGGTAAAACACTTCTTTTACCAGCTTTCTGCCATTTTGTTTTTTTTTTACTAAATAGTTTGTATTTCTAGAACGGCTTATCTGATCAAGTTGAAATAATCAACTTGTTCCAATAATCCATTATAAAATGGGGTCCATTTAAAAATATTATATGAAAATAACTCAAAAACAGTAAATTTTTTAAATAATGTCAAGAATAAATTTTTGTACCACGTTTTAATTTCCTATCAAATTTTATAACTCTGTCAAAACTATCGAACAAAGGGTAATATTAATACCAGCGTCCATTAGTTTGGTGCATTTCAACATAACGGTGGTTCTAAATTTTTTTATGAAAAATTTCATTATACTGTAAAAGCAAATAAGTCAGAAATTAAAACTATCATTATGCATTTAAATTTTTTTATTGTAAGTTATGCAGTAATTTGATTAAACTGGCAAGCACCTGACGATGAGATTTATCCTGTAAAAGCTTTAGTGCAAATAATAAAAAAGATCCACTACTGACTACAAAAAAAAGTAAGTTTATTCAATTATTAAAACTATTTTAATTGAAACATATTTTGCTCGTTTAATACATGGAGATCAACTAGATTAACAAAACCTTTAAATTAAGTACTTGCAATGACTGCAATTTGATACAATGCAGCTATTAACTTGCCCGACAAAAATTTGTCTCATTCTTTTAAATATTCCCAGCTGATTTCTGATAGTTACAGCGGCATTATGAATATGCTAGTGAAGCATTTCTTCGTTTTCAATCGGCATTGCATTCACTAATGACTTCATATGACCCCAGACATAGAAATCTTTACAATTCAAGTCTGTAGAACGCGGAAGTCGTGTACATTTTTGACAATACACATCATTTAAATGTTCCCTCAGCAGAACATGGTGTAATGTTCTGGAGCTCCTTTATGCATAATTCTATACTTCATTTATAAGTCTGAAGTAACTATAACAATATAATTATCTATCTCTTAATTAATTATATTTAGATATTTGTTAATAAATAAACAAAAAGGTTTATTACAATACTTAGAATAGCGGTTTTCTGCATAGGATGATGGTGAGAAGCTGTGTGTAGGTATCGATCAGTGTGTGTCTTCTTTCTGTAAACCGTATGGCCTAAGCTGCCGTCGTCTTTCCTAATAACCAATACATCTAAGAATGGCAGTTTTCTGTTCTCTTCTACTTTAGTGAACTGAATTTTCGGGTTGATTGAATTTAAATGGTCTAGGAAACCTTTCAAAGTGTTCATTCCGTGTGGCCATACTATGAAGGTGTCACCTACATATCTTAAAAACAGTTTAGGTTTAAGTGTTGCTGTTTCCAAAGCTTTTTCTTCAAACCTTTCCATAAATAAATTAGCTATTATAGGAGAAAGTGGAAAACCCATGGCTGCTCCGTTAGTTTGTTCGTAATAACTTCCATCGAAATAGAAAAAATGTTGATTTTAAGCAAACTTCAGCTACTTTAGAAATATCTTTTGGTAGGATGTCCTGAATTATCTGTATTGTTTCTTGAATAGGTATATTTGTGAATAGTGAGACTATGTTGAAACTTACTAGAAGATCAGTCTTCTTGAGTTGTATAGATTTCATAATTTTAACGAAGTCACGAGAATCCTTTATGTAAGTATCAGTTTTCCCTATGTGTAGACTCAGTATAGTGGCGATGTAGCGTGCAGTTTTATGTTCAGGTGAGCCGATTGTGCTAACTATTGGTCTCATTGGGACGTCCTCTTTGTGGATTTTTGGCAATCCATAGAGAACCGGTGTTGTCGGATCTGAAGACACTAAATTGTCGAATTTCTTGCGGAATAGACGTGGAGGAATCTACAAGTTTCTTTAGCTCGTTATTTATGCGTTTGGTAGGGTTTTTAATCTTCCTATATATCTCGTCTTTTATCAGGGAATACATTTTCTCTTTATACTTAGATGTTTTCATTATAACTGTAGCGTTGCCTTTATCTGCAGGTAATATGATTATGTCTTTGTCCATTCGTAATAGTTTTAGAGCTTTAAACTCGGATTTTGAAATATTACTCGGTGGCGGCTTCGATTTCCTAAAATAATAGGAAATAATAAAAATAATTTTCCTTCGGTGGCGTTATTTCAAAAATAAATACACAATGCAGCTTAGAATCTTCTAGAAACGACAACTGTCACAATAAAACAATAGAATTATTGGTAGTCAAACGGCGACCCGACAAGGGTCCACTCCCAGGACTATATAAGCTCAGGCCTAGGATGGCTTGCTTCACTTGACATTTGTTAAGCCTTGAGAATGGACATGTAAAGTGCCAAAAACGTCGGCTGTACTCAACGTGCAGACAATATTGACGAGGTCGAACCCCGAAGAACAAGATCATAAAGCTGATTCTTCTTGAGTTTAAATATAGTCACCATGTGATATATAGCCTAGCTCTTAGCAATGCTCACTCATGGATGCTGTTTTACTGTTACCCTTTTTTCAATAGTTTTGATAGTTATAGCATTCGATAGGAAATTAAACGAGCTGCAAAAATTTACTATTGACTTTTTTATAAACATTTACTATTTTTTCATTAAAAAATTTTTAATTGGCACCATTTTGAAACGGATTATTTTAACTATTTTGTTTTGTTTTTTTTTTAAGCTAGGTCTTTACATTGATGAGTACCGTGCAAAATTTCAACTCAATCGGTTAAACCATTTTAGAGATATAAGTTATTTAGTAAAAAAAAACAAAACAGTGGGTAGGTGGTAAAGAAGCATTTCTGGACATATGTTTGTAGGATTTTTTTCCTTTATTTTGACTCATATAACCTTCCTAATTATATAAAAATGTCAAATTTAATTGCTACCAGTATTTTAAACAGTAGATTTATTATTATCTCAGCAGATTAACCATTCTGTAACAACTGGGTGTGTTATCATAAAGAAAGGTTCAAGAAATAAATAGAAGATGAATATATTTGATAAACTATGGGTACAGGACTGTTGTTCAAGGTGTCAGGAGAATAATGGTCGTCGGAAGGAATATAAAAGCATTAGGGTCATCCCACATCAGTTTACTCAGGCCATGTCACCCACCACTTAAGATTTTGAGAATTTTTTGTCTAAGTGTTGCTATTACCAAAAATTATAAAAGCATGCCAAATTTTTTTAGCTTAAGTCAAATACTTTGAGAATATAGGAAGTCAAAGTTTCAGTCAAATAGGCGGTTTTAGTGTTCCCGCAGCTCTGCAATGACTGTGTCACTTATAATAGAAAATTATATAACTCTGTCAAAAATGAAGATAGCAATACCAACATTTTTTTACTGTATTTTTTAAGATATGCCGATTCTAGAAAAAAAAAGCTTATGCTTCTATTGTTACGTGTATAATTATTTAAAAAAATATAATGTTTTTCAATTTTTTTTAGTCGCTGTACATATTTTTTTTTCAAAATTCATTTCTACGGAGAGGCAGTATAGTTACCAAGTTGTTCTTTTTATTTAAATAAACCTCAAGTGGTCTAAAATAGTGAAAAATAAAAATAATGCGGTTTTACCTGTTTTATAGTTTTTGTGGACTTTTAATTGGTCAGTTTTAGTTTCATAATATTCATTCCCACTTCTGGATTACACTTATATAATATGAGAAGACTGCAGTGTTTTGCATATGAAATTTGGCAAACAATAAATCTTTAGAAGACTTTTTAATAATTTGCTAATTACAACACATAGACAAAAAATTATCAAAATCTGAAGTGGTGGGTGACCCTAATGCTTTTATATTCTTTCTTTCTTTCTTTTCCCTCGGTGATCTGATGTGGAATGACCCCATATCGGATGATGGGTCAGTAGCCACTAGGATTTATTCATTTCTCTGAGCAACACATCATACAGTATGACGTGTCAGTGGAGTTTTCATCAACTTCTGTTTATATTTCTCAGAGAATATATCACATATGAGAAATCTTAAAACTCATAATAGATATACAATACACAGTCCAGGATATTTTAAATATAACTGTAGATTTGTTGCTTGTTTATTTATTTTTAGATTCTTAGAGGCGAAGTTGATGAAATACACTTACAATTTCCATATTGTTGATTTTGCAGTCACTTTAAATACGCCATCAAAGCAGTAAATGATGCTTTCATTGTTTAATTTATAACTGCAAACACGAAAGAAAGGATGTGTCAGAAATAAGATATTTTCACTTGTTCTGGTGGTTTTTACTTAATATAATATGTCTTAACTATATGAACTGAGTCCTTAGGTTTTTCATGTTGGAGCAGTGAAACTGAAATATTACATATTTTGTAGCCATGAGTTGTAAATAAATGAAAGACAAACCATCGTTATATGTCATCTTTGTAGATTAAACAACATAAATTTATTTTACAGTTAAAACTTTTGATATGTATTATAACTTATACCTAATGGTACTCTTTATTTTCAGGCGTTATTTCATCGATGAAAAAGCATTAATCGATCACTTTAGAACAAAAGTTCATAAACGTAGACTTAAAGCTTTGGAGTTAGAACCTTATAGTATAGAAGATTCTGAGAGAGCAGCTGGTCATGGAAGCTACAAAGCTCCTGAGAAGAGAAAAATTAATACTCAGTCAATGCTGTCGGACTTATCAGAAACTGATGGACAAATTAAATTAAAAGAAACTCTTGATGAAGAAAAAATTATTACTGATTAACTGTTAGTAATACAAATTAAAATGATACGGGCAGGCTTTAAAATCATACTTTGTTTAACTTCTCGTCAATGTGTGCACAGATTTTCTTCGTCTGCATTATATGTTGCAAATGACAAAGCAAGGGAAATATATTCAGTAGTAGTACCCTATTTAGATTGTGAACAACGGTTTAAAGATTTACAAACATTAAAGGAAAATTTACACAAGAGGGAGTTAAATGTAAATATAAATGAAATTAAAGAATTGTGGGAATTTTATAAACAGTGGGCAAAATCAAAGGAAATATTAGAAACAAAACGATTGCAAGTTACAGTAGAAATGAATAAAGTAACTAAACTTGAAGAAAGTGAAACTAAAGAAAAGGAAATGAAGAGATTAACATTACAAAGCAAACTTTTAAAAGAGGATTTAAAAAATGTTAAGAAAACAGTATGCGGTATTGAAGAAGTTGTTATTTTACAAGCTTTAGGCTTACCCAATGATTTGCATCCTAATACTCCAAGTGAAGAAGTGGTATTGAAAGAATCAAAACAAGAAATGGAAATAACAGAAGGAAAAGATCATTTGATTGTTGGAAATGAACTAAATTGTGTTGATTATCACAATGCTCTAACTTGTTATTTAAAAAATGATGCAGCACAGTTTGAGCTAGCGGTAGGTTCCTTTTTTAAAGATCAGTTTATGTCTGAAATGTTTATTCCTTTTAGTAATCCAGATTTTGCTAAAAGTGTGTTAATAGAAGGAGTATCTTTATCACCACTTAATCCTCACAATGCTTTACTTTTAAAAGTCATAGATCAAGGTTTACATAATAGATTACATCTTGCTGGTGGTGCCTCTCTATTTTCGTTTTGTGCTTTTCATGCAAAGCGAAATGTTATTTCTGATTCTTTACCTGCAAGATACATTACGGTTGGACGAAATTATAACCCTAAACCCAACAACAATTTAGGAGGACTTTATTCTATTTGGCAATCGCTTTCTGCAGAAGTTTTCATCGCCCTTAATAATGACAACATCAAAATGGAGTCGGAGTTTGATAAAACAATAGAATTACTCTATCAAATTTATAATACTTTAGGTCTCAATTTCCGTATAGTTAATCAACCTGCTAAATTATTACAGCCATGGGAAAGCTTGCGCTCAAGTATACAAGTATACTCGTACACAAATGATACTTTCATTGAAGTTGGCCATCTTTCAATTATTGATGACTTTATAAGCAAACGTTTACGAATGTGTTACTTGGATAAAAAAAAAGATAACTTTTTAAAATTAGTATCAGGCACAGTTGTAAATATTCCAGTGTTACTTGCATTATGTTTAGAGCGATCAAATGATCACTTATTTTTCCCTGAAGTAGTGAATAAATTTAAGATTCTGTAATGAAAATACATATAGGTTGGCCGAAAAATCACTTCTATTTCAAATTTGTTTTGTTTGTAATTGTGAAGTAACTTTTGGGTTACCTTGTATATATAAGATAGTATGTAACATTTTATAAAGTAGATGAAGAATTAAACAAAATATTTATAAAGTTTTGTCAAAGTGTTTATTAACCCTAGGATGGGAAGTTGTGGTACCATTGACAGATAATTTCATTTTTAATATGGCTGTGTTAGTTGGTAACTGTTAATAAAAACAATGAAAATAAATGACGGATGGTGTTTTTGAATATATATAGCGACGAAACTTTCTTCCTTCCATATGCGTCATCAACATTAATTATTGTATGTATTTCATTAAAATGGAGTGTTTAATGACAGCAGTCAATAATTCCAGAATTGTAACATTTTGCACTTGGGTTTGGGTCATTAATCTTCACATTACACTAACATTTAAATGAAATTGGTAGGGTAGATTTCGATCTATAATAGACGGACATTATAGAAGAGATAGCAACCAATGTGCTGTGTTTGGGTCATTGGAGGCTACACATGCACTAAATTTGATAAAATTGTTAGAACTGATTTTGAGAAAACCCTAATTTTCTTATGGCAGTTAACATAGAAAACCAATATAACTTCGGGAGGTGTTAAGAGACCTAAAAATAAGCAAAAATGTTTTATATAATCCTATGTTATGACACCTATATCTGGAAACGCTTTGTTTTCCGTCTGTCAAGTGTTTTATGTCAAAAAAAATTAGTGATAACTTTAGAAGTAAGCTTATGCATTTTAATTTGGTTTGTGCATTGTTTTGGAATATCTATAGCCTACGCATGTGTGTGTCCCCAGATGGGCGCTGCATAGGTGATGGTGCTTCTAAGTACAGATAAATAGATTGTGGTGGCTGTTCTCAATTCAAGAGAACTTGTTTTATTGAGCAATGGATATAAGTGTGACAGTATCATGTTTGCTCTTTTAATTGTGTCGGATATGTGGGCGGACCAAGTCAGTTTCCTATCTAAGATGACCCCGAGGTACTTGACCTGACCATGCCAGTGTATGTCCTAGTTGAATAAGCGTAAGGGTGTTTAATTGTGAGAGTTTTTTTTAAAGAGCAAAAGCGCCTGGCACTTGGACACATTAACCTTTACTCTCCAAGCTCTATATTGTTTAGTGAAGTTTGTAACCTACTGTAGATCATACGTGGTTGCCATGACTGTGCGGATATCACAGTGTCGTCAGCATATATAGCCACATTGGTGTTATCAAGTGTTGGAATGTCAATGATGTAGATATTGAACATACACTTCTTTTACAAGATTTACTGTACATAGGTAACATGAAGAAATAAATAGCAAGGTTTGAAATAAATTTTTTTTTTTTATTATTTCAATGATATATACATCAATAGACGCAGAATCCATAGTAGATCATTCACTGAAAAAATCATTTCGGTTTCGTTACTAGTTTGGATGAAATATCAGTTTAAAAGTGATGAAAAATGTCCATTTTTAACAAAACCCGTTTTGTCACTTTTAAGCCTCTTTTAAAACGTTTATAGCTCGGCAACTAATAATCCAAATGATTTGAATATTTGGGTTCATAAAGACGAAAGTTCAAATTTTCATTGGGTTCTTTCAAATTTTAAATATCTTCTATAGTTTCCGAGATATTAATTGCTAAAAATGACCTATTTTCAACTTTTGCAAAATGGTAAGGTTAGGTTTATTTATGAAGAAATAAAAAGCAAGGTTTAAAATAAAAATATTATTTTTTAATTTCAATGATATATACATCAATAGAAGCAGAATCCAAAGTAGATCATTCACTGAAAAAAAATCATTTAGGTATCGCTACTAGTTTGGAAGATATTCCATTACACCCTTGCTTAAATCATTACAGCCAAATCGTTTGTTTCTTCCATTTATTATGCAATTCTTTGTTAAAAATCTGATCAAATTTAATACATTATTATTATTATTATTACTGGATACCCACTATCCTTCTCATCCTCCCCATTACTCTCAATGTCTGTTAATTTACCAGAATCAATATCTGGCAGATCTTCGCACACAAGTTCTGACAGAAAGTTTTGTATTTGATCATCTGTCAAATTGTCCTTGATAAAACAATAAAATTATTAAAGAGCACTAAAACAATAACATTTTCCTGTGCTCATAAAAACTAACTACTAAATTGGTAAGCAAAAGGAAAATTCCTTCATTTACAATTTTAAACTAAAAGTGGTCATATAATTAATCCCACAAAAGATTTGTTTTTATTAGTTAGACTTTTTTAAATTAGTTATGCCATGTTATTGTCAGCCTGTTTTTATCAAGTCTACAATGAATTGTTAACATAAAAAATGTTGCACTGAAAGTTGTTATATCTTAATTTTTTTTTTTTTTTTTTTACTAATCCACTAATTGCTTCTTTATATATATATATATATATTTTTTTTTTTTCCTTGTATGGAAAGAAAAATTATAAAATTTATAGGCAAAAAATGTCTCGATCTACAATTAATTACCTTATAAAATACTCTAATAGTCTTATGGTCATACAAGAGCAAAGAATTGGTCAAGCAAGACAGGAAAAATGAAAAGAGTGTAATCTAAGCCAAGACTACATGAAAAAAAGGCGCAGAATCTAGCTAGGTTCCTTCAGGATTGTCATGCTGGTACTCACTGTAAGCTCTTGGGGACTCGGTGCATATAGTTGTTCCTTAATTTTAAGTAGTGTTTTTGGATTCTTTAAAAATGACTATTCAGATACTAAATCCTATAAAATTAACTAATTTTATTCATATTTCATTTGAATAAGTTCAATCATGGATATCTTCACTCCGGAGTATAGATTCATTTATGATTGCTTTACAATGAATTGGAATTTCCTGTCATTACAAATTTTGTAATAAAATATACCCTTAAAAATGTAACTTTCGAAGATTGTTACCAACAAATTCTAATTGAAAATATATACCTAAAATCTGTCGTGGTAAATTTATGACAAGGAATTAAAAGTTTTGGTTTTACCTAAAACCTAAAGAGCTGAAGAATATTTTTGAAAGATTATTATTGTCAGAATATTTTTTTTTTAAGTATAGTATACCATTTGATTTTTATTAGATATAATTTAACATTTAGCTAAGTTTTACGTTGACAATTCATTATCCACTTGATTGAAAACACGGCTAACATAACACTTTGGATTTAGTTAACAGAATTAATTAAAGAGGGATAGCTCTGTTAGTTTAGGTGTGTATGTATCTCATCACAGTTTAAAATCGTGAACCATCAAAAGGTTATACAGGTTTAGTTATACAGCATAGTTGATAACATTACAATTTTTCATATGTTACCTGTCTCATTAGTCAGTATAATGTAGCCATTAAAAAATAATGTTTAAAATTGACATTTTTTTCTTTGAATGGATGAATATTCCTTTTATTTTTCAACTATATAGTTTTTATGATGGTCAATGTTCTATAAATAGCACAGCCTCAGGAGGTCATGGGTGTGACAATTTTTGTATCAGCCGATGATGACCGAGAGGTTTTTTCAACTTTAACAAAGAAAATAAATCTACATTTTAAATTCATCAGATACAAAATTATGAAATTTCTCCCCACCACCATGGCAAGAATAAGTTAGTTTAAATTAAACTCCAAATGATGCATACATTTCTGTTAATGTTTTGCCCAAGAATTATATAAAACCTCAATTTAAAGAATATTCATAAGGTATTCGTGCATTTCCTTTAGAAGAGATAGTAGATTTTTGTTTAATGGTAATCTGTATCTAGCATATGTAGCATTTTTTTTCTTTTTCTTAACATCTATACTTTACACTTTTCGGACAAATGAAGATATCAAACCATTACAGCAGAAAGGAAACGATGTGGGTTCAATGACTGTATCAGAGGAATGCCACTGAAGCTGTGACAACTGCCAAAATAATAAAAACAATTAATAAAATATATGAATATGCATCATATTTTATTGAATTCAAGAAAACATGTTTATATATTTTCCTAATAAAACAACTTAATCTTATAAGAACATATATAAAAATTGTAACAATACTTTTATAATACTTATTCAATCATTAACAGACATTTTTACTGGTAAATAGATTTACCTGAAGTCTTGTAAATTAACAGGTTTGTCAGTTTAAATAAATGTTATATAATGTTTTAAATATTTAAATGAAGAGTATGGTATGATATAATATTTTGAAATTAAAGATATTTTAGGTAAATCAAGTGTTTATGAGTAAACGATTTTGTTTGGTAATAATTAAAAACAAGAATGTAGTATAAAATGCTTCATCAGATACAAAATGTCAAATTGGTGTAAGAATGATTCCTTGAAGGTGAGGTGCTTTGACACTATTAACAAAAAGAGGATAATTTAGGTGTATCAAGTGGTTTTAATTAATTTAAGAAATAAGGCTTTTGACAATGTTATCTAATAGTAAAACTGTGTACTGACAGCAACATACTTTAAAACTATAAAACCTCCAATTTGACTAAACAAAAGCAACTAAACAAGATCTTTGAATATTTCAATCAATGCTTTCAGAAAGTTTTGGGATCAAGATTTACCCCATTACAGTTTAAGATATACAACTTTTGCAAATAATTATATATACATCCTTAAAAAAAAACGGTTTTCAAAAATTATTAGGTTTTAAGTTTATTTTTCAAAGTTTGAAATTCTTGCCCTGCTCTGAAAATCAGTGGGAATTTATTCAATGTTTATGGTTTAAACCACCATTCAAAAATGAAAACTATGTATTAGTCCTGGTACATCCGGTATTTTTTGTAACTAGACTGGTTTTTTGTAACAAACTGAAATATTATTTTGTAAGCAAAACAAATTTGTAGCCTAAAATTGAAAAGTTTATAATTTGGCTCGAACACAAGATTTTTAGATTCACCAATTAGGGGTTCTTATTACTTTAGACTGTTTCAGCCCACTAGATCAATGATATTGGTATTCTTATGAATAAGCCCTCGCCTAATTATATCCCAAATACAGATAAACTATGAAAATTTACACAGTAAAATAATTTAAATTATTTTTATTAAATAGGTAAAAATTGTTCGTCTTTTTTATTGTATGTAATCCACCACAAATTAGTACTGGAATATACAGATTACAAGACAAAAGGTAAACCACTAGAACATAAAATTACTTCTTTTGTTTTCTTCTACATTATTAAAATCGGAGGAATTGAGTTATGTTTTTATTTCAATGAGAAACATTTTATTTTTTTAAATCTAACTTTAAATTTCTGGTCTACTATAATTTATATTATAGAACTGTGAATTAAATTGAATACTGGTGTAAATTTGGTGGTAACCTTTAGATTTGTTGTAGATTTAAAAACAAAATTATTTTTTAATTCAGGTGAAGAAATCTTTATTTATATTCTCTTGGCCACCAGTAAAACCTCATCCTTAATACATAAAAGTATCACTTTAAAAGGAAGTTATTTATGTAGAGTCTGGTTCGCATATAAATTCCACTTATTTTCTACTCAAACCAATTTTATTAAAAAATAGTTTCCTATAATTTTTTTCAAGACAAATAAATTTTGATATTAGTTTTAAGAAATCAATTTCTAACTACAAATTTGTCATTTTCAACAAAATATAAAATAAATCATCTGTATTTAAATATACTAGTCATATTTTTCCAATATTAATTTACAAACAAGCAAGATATCTTACAATAATGTTCTATATAACGAATACTGGATACTATAAACTAATACAACATTTATAATTTCGTTCTTATTAAAGTCATTGATGATTCATTTAATTCAACATTGTATACTCAATCTCATAACACTATCATAAATCTAATTCATTAATATACACAAACTTCAAGTTTTTTTTCATTTTATTACATTAATAAAAAAAAAGAAAAGAAGGGTTTTAAACATATTTAACTGTAAGTTAAATACAAAATGTTTTTCCCTTTCATAATGTTCACAAAAAAGATAAACAGTTTTCAGTTTTATTATTAAAAGTAGTTATTCTTGCTGCTATGTTTACAACTAATTTAAAAAGTACAGTTTTAAGCACAGTATAAAAATTATGGTTTGTCCTGGTCGACATTTAAAACATGTGATGGTATATAAAGTAGAAATATTATAAAAATAACAAAATTATTTTACCTTAATGTTATGATTTTCTTTTCTTTAATCTATTCATGGACCCTTTTATATTTTTAATAAATCAGTAAAAAATAAAATCGTAAGCATTAAATGTAAGTTAAGATACTGTTAAGATATTGGAAGTAAAAATAATAAATATTATTATACACTTTACTCGCCAATATTTACATATCTCCAAAACAATGAGTAAACATCCAAAATTAAAGTGAATATTTCTAGTGTGTTTATACTAATTTTGCAAATGTTACATCATGGAAATTAAATATATATTATAATAATTCTTAATATGACTAATAGCGCAATTTTAAATGTTAGTTCATCTAATTGAAATTTTAATACTTATCTGTTATTCCAGTATTTTGATTTAAAATTTTGAAAAGGTTTTCTCAAAAAAAAATGCTAACAAAGTTTGATCAAGAAATGACCATTTTATACTATACTACTGAATCTACACCAAATTAAGATTGTAAATATTAAGTTAGCTTTACCCAACACAGTAGGCATTGGAGCATTGGAGCACCCTTAGGGAGAAGAAATTCAGAAAAATAAAATCACAAATTAATCATGATAATTTCTAATTATGTAGAAATATATATTTTATAATAAAATTAATAACTTAATCTCTTTAACAATTAAAGCATCTTTATTTTCTCGAATGTAAATTTATATTATTAAAGTTCTTAAAACTATGGGTATATGTTTAGTTCAGTTAATAAATATCACACTCAAGTAGCTCATTTATAATCAGTACAATCCAACCCGAGGCATCCTAGAACTTGTTCATATAGTTTTAAGTTAAATCCTCTTTCAACATTCCTGTATCTCTCCTGTTCCTGACGCTATTGGAGTACTTGAGGGCTAGGAGTCATTATTTTATGTTACAACAGGAACGTTTAAATTGAAATAAAGTATAAAAAAGAGGAATAAGCTAAATGTATTCCATGAATTTTGATTTTTTTCTCCTTTCAGCGGGCATCACTTTTTTGTAATCTGGTACGATAGTTTAACCATCCAAGTGGTTTTCAACACATTTGTGTGATGAACTCCGTTCATGTAGCAGTAAATGACACAAAATCACTTTTTTTTTAAATTCAACATTCTGCCGACTCTGAATCGTCATACCGCAATAAGTAATATACCGGGGTAATGTTCCTAACATTCATATTCATGTAACCAAAATACCATAAAATGGTATTAATAATATTTAATTATTGATAAATTTGTGTATTTAACGGGAAACGAGTAACACAACAACTGCGCAGTTGTGAAACACAAATTTACATCATTATTTTTCTTCACAAATCCATACTTCCATACTTCTTGTCTAACACATCTACAGTGACATTGTTCTAAACAATGATTCTTCATCATCTGATCTATGATTTACAAATCTTTCTAACTATTATAGTTTTTAATCTATAAAACTTAAACAAAATCAAAAATTTTAACACATTTTTACACCCTAAAAATCACATTTTTTTCCAATTTTGAGCCTAGTAAATATTACTAGGAGTGTTGGAATGTGTTATATATCATTTTAAATGTAATGTTTCAACCTTTCATAATCATGTAACTGAAATTGTATACAGCAAAAGATAAAAATTAAAGAATTCGAATTCGATGTAGCTGGAGAGTTTTGCCGCACACACAATATAACAAAATATGATCTAATTTTTGTAAATGGTAATAATTCTTGTCCAAATATCACAAGATGACAATATTTTATAATGTTTTTCTTCCTCTTTCGAAATACGTATTCCAAATTATAGTACCCGCCATAGTTTTTGAGATATATACATTGTACAAAGTTGTAACCAATCCAGTTTACTTTTCAAATGTTTCTGATACCAATGTCAAATAACGATTAGTAATGTTTCAATTTTTTTGACGATCTTTATAGCATTGGTAAATACAATTTCAGATCTGTTGGATATTTCATTCCATTCCCTTGTCCAACTAATATTTCAGTCTTGACTAACACAAGGAAAGACATCAAGAAACTTGTCTAGCGGTGTCTAAGTGCACATTAAATCGTTGTTTTGTGAGTTTCTTGGATACATTTCTCTAAACAATGGTACATAACAAGTTGTGTTTTACATAATATTAATATTTTTGGTGATTTTAAAAAATAATCCTAACTTTTCAGTAAGATTTTTTTTCATCATAAAGGTTGATTTTTCAACATGTAAATTTTATAAATTGATTTATTTTTGTATCAACATTTATTTATTCACAACTTTTGGTAATCTTGAAAAAAAAAAAAAAATTTGTTACATAGTGTTTATAGGCTTTTCTGTGGCATTTTCAATTCATTTTTTGCACATTTTTGATTCCTAACATATTTACTCCAAAACCTTTACTTCTAACATTTTTTCATTACATAGATAAATTTAATGCATCTTTCTGAGAAAAATGATATATAAGTTGGGTTTTGCATAATATTACTATTTTTTATGATTTAAAAAAAACTATTAAAAAAGAAGCAAAATCGGCTGAACTTATTATAGTAGTCATTTAGAGGGTTAATGTAATAATCAAAATTAGTTGGACATTTGCCAGTATTTGTTTAGATACCAAACTTCGAATATTCCTTTGAGAAATATTTTGTAGAGTGGTTTAGGCCTATAACCTGGTTAGAGATATGAACAGTTGAGACAATTTTTAAAACAGTGAAACACAAATAAAACCAGCACAAACAAGAAGTGCAGGTTGTTCTGATTGTGTTGTTATTAACTGAAATAAACATGTACAAATAGTATTCTAAATAGATCTAAAAAGGGAGTGAAAAACTTTCAACGAAAATTCTGAAACTTTTTTTTTTTTTAAAGAAAAGTAATGATATATTAATCTAAACTAAATCAGAGAAGAAATATTGCAACATTAAATTCTATGTAGAATATTTTGTATCATTAAGCAAATAATATATTTCAGTCCAATACTTTTTAGTTTTATAATTCTTCTTGGTTATTTAAAAATATCAAAGTTGTTACATTATGTAACAATTCCTTTGCAGTTTTATTAGACATTCAATTAATTTTCACTTTGAACAAACACTAATGAAAAATGTCACTTTTCAAAGCTTCCTTACAACTTGTTGTAATTTAATTGTTTAAAAAATGTTATAAACAGTTGAGAATGTATAAACTAGATATTTAGCTGGAATGTTGAGACTCGCTTAATGAAAACCTGGCCAAAGGTTCTGTAATGCTCTCTCTGTCAGTTTGTTCTCTCCTATGCAAAGATTCTTCACTGAGGCCGTTGGTAGCACTTGGAATCAAAATTGGGTTTGGTGTTTGGCCCACAGTGGCTGGACTGAAGGTAGTCCATTCATCAGTCTTGTCATCAAGAAATTCAATACTGTTTAGGAACGTTTTGCCTGTGTAGATAACAAAAGTTCCCAATTTAAAATGAGGGATATGGTTATGAATTAAACATAATTAGATAATCAATTTTAAAAAGAAATAATACAAGTACTACAACGTGATTGTAAAAAACCAAATGAATGAAAACACAATTTTCCACAATAAAACTTTTTATTTGTACAACACAAATAAAAGACGTTGTTTCAATGACTAAGTGCTACCTACTGTCTGTAGGGTTTATCTGCATGTTACCAGCTGAATATTGTGTAGTACAGTTGAATAATATTTGTCTATATTTACTACTTTTTTGATATCAGCTAGGCCCTAACAAACCTTGTTGTTGTGCATATATTAAAAAGTCTCCACTCATTTTGTCCATGTCAGTGTCGAGGTCTAAATGCCAAATATATGTGAGTAGCAGTATATACAGTGTGTCCCATGAAGCTATTTATATTTTTAAACAACCACCAAGTACATATGCTTCTGCCAACATGTAAGATTTCTTTCATACATATTCCAAACGTACCAACAAATTTTTACGCTGATATTTGCAATAGAAATAAAATGGCGGCTGTTGATAGAAATGCAGTTTAATGATACCCCCTGCCAGCGGAGAACAGGATAACATAAAAGCTCCAAATGTTTGAACAGCTGGTTATTTTAAAACAAACAGCTGTTACTTTTATTTCAGATCATTGCATTGTTGACAACTTTTATTGTGGTCTCTTGGGCAACAAACATAATGGAGCCACTCCACACTATGCTCGAGAAGTGAGTAATCTAATAAACTTCAATTAACTGGTCGTTGGATTGGAAGAGGAAGCGATTTTATGGACTGGCCGCCTAAATCACCGAGCTTAACAGTCTGTGACTTTTTTGTGAAGGTAACTAAAAGAAAAGGTGTACTCCTACGACACTAATCGAAAAAGAAATCCATCCCTAGGGAATTCTTCAAGAATGCCTTTAAGGCTTTTGTTCATCGATGCTACCAACGAGTAGCAGTAGACAGGTTTCAATTTGAATGATTTTTTTGTTTTTGTTTTATAATAAAAAGAAATTTTATTATTTGTTATATTGTGGTAATTAAATCAAAATAATAATTAATGTCTATAAAAGAATAAAAAGTTATTTTATTGCTTGCTATCGCTTAAACCAACAGCCGCCATTTTATTTCTATTGCAGATATCAGCGTAAAAATATGTTGGTACACATTTGGATATGTTTCCAATATGTATGAAAAAAAACTTACAACATGGTAGATGCATATGTACTTGGTGGTTGTTTAAAAATGTCAATACCTTCAGTTAGAGTGTGTTTTGTTGTGTGTGGTTGTATATTTTAATTGTGTATATCATAATCTGTAAATATGCATTGAAGCATACGTGTTGAATATTTGCTTCTATTTTGTTAAATAGTTAAATACATACCTTATTACGTACAAATCATATCTTGGTGATTATGACATTTGTCCCAACAGCATTTTCAATGCACCCAATATATTATTTATGTAAGAAAATAACAATTTAAAAGTAGGGAATCCTGCTTTGGTTATGTTAGTACAAGCAATTATGTTAATAAACTTCTGCATGACCTCCCGAATCTGTGCGCCCTTCATCTTGATGTTGTAATCATATCTCTGTGTCTCTGTACTTGCCCTTCACATAAATATTAACTTCATATATTTTGTTTTATTATGTCGTCAGGTAAGGTATATAATATACACCTGACCTGAACTGACCTTCATGTATTAATAATAAATTTGTAAGCGTTAGTACAAATATATTATACCTTACCTGACTTCTAATAAAAGAAATTCGTTAAAAAATGTTTAGATTTTATTTTAACCAAACATACTGAATAATATTGAACAGTCAAACAACGTAATATCTAGAAGGTATATCACACGAAGCTTCTATCTCGATGTATTGGGCGATTTAAATACAGATGCAGGCCTATATTAACAACAGCAAAGTACAATCCATACTTGCATATTTGTTATTTTCATACAAAAATAATGTATTTGGTAAATTGAAAATGGTGTTGGCACAAATGCCATAATCACTAAGATGTGAATTGTACATAATAAGGTACGTATTTAACGATTTCATAAAATGGAAGCAAATATTCAACACGTATGCTTCAATGCATATTTACCTAGTAATCATCTATCTGTAACTTATTGTAGTTTAATTTATTGTATATTTTTTTCTTCTTGTTTTGTTTTTGTATTTATGATGATTTTGTTATTTTGTGTATATGTTGTATGTTATGTAATACTATTCGTCAAGAAGACTAATAATAATACTCGTTATACTTGTTTCGGAGACTTGGCCCTGACGGATTTCGCAACTATACGAATATCACATTTTTTTAAGAGGTCAGAGTTTGAAAATATATTTTTGACAATAACTTTGCTATTTGTCATCGTAGAGAGGTGAGGTTGGTACAGTGGACATGCACAATTGAAATCTGCAAATTTCTATCCAATTATTACACCCCCCCTTTTTTTTATAGTGTTGAAACACACGTGATATAAACAAAAACCTGTTTAAAATTATCACCATTTTGACATTTTCAATTTCATATTTCTGAATCTCAATAGGGGTTCTCTATAACAAATATCATGTTCCTATTTAAAATGTTTACATTTAGATGGTAACAACAATGACGAGGGGTGCTCTCTAAGAGCATAATATGGTTCTCTATAACAAATATCATGTTCCTATTTTAAATGTTTACATTTAGATGGTAACAACAATGACGAGGGGTGCTCTCTAAGAGCATAATATGGTTCTCTATAACAAATATCATGTTCCTATTTTAAATGTTTACATTTAGATGGTAACAACAATGACGGATGGACGGCTTGTCAAAAATCACTTTTTCTTTCTCTGAGACCATGAAACGTGAAGATCAGTCAAGAAACTAGGGTCAAATTTTTTTTGGAGATTACCGAAATTCCCATACTGGGTAAGTAAAAATGTATTCTTTTTCTAGCAAAAATTAAACAACTTTGAATAGTAAAGGTTGATAATGTGCAGGACAATGCCCAGTGAAGGCTGAGACTGGTAACAATTCCTTTGGTAAAGAAATAGTATAAGCATGGGACATTTTCCAACTAAAAATGTATTATAATTAAATAAATAAAAACAGAACTTTTAAACTATTTAGTGGTTCAGTATATTAAGAAAGAACATTCTCGAAGCAAGGAGGGAGGTGTGTTAACGATAATATGATGTCCAAATAAGAAAAGAGGAATGATCATACGATGTTCCAAATAAGGTAATAAACAGAGCAATTCTGAGAAAAACGTTTGGAGCGGGATGGGGGGGGGGAAAAATCTGTTGTTCAACACTCAGACTTCAGTCTTCTTCTTAACTCTACCGATTGAGAAAGTGAACAGTGTTTACGAAATATTTCAAAACTTTAGTGTTTTTTGTGTGTGTTTTCTTACTTATGTACTATTAGGTAATACCAAGGACCACTTCCCAAGGTAAGCCTATTTCCTGTCCATACAAAATCTAACCAATCTATATATAGTCCTTGGTATTACCTAATAGTAATAATATATATAATGGTAAAATAAATTAAAGAATAATGGACAATGATTTCTATTGATGCATTGTAATTAATATTGTAGAATTAGATTTAGGTTATACTTTTCAACAAATTAAATAAAAAATACAAGAAATGTGTATCTAAGACATTTATTGAGAACACCTATCCCTCTGATATCGCCTGAAATAGTAAAGTGTACAAGTACAGGCAAGTGAGAGAAGTCAAATTTATAAAATTTGCAATACAAATAAATGAGAATGACACGGAAGCAACCACAGCTACAATTATAAATTTCATAAGGAACTTAGGTTTGGACTGGATACAATATCAGTAAATTAGTAACAAAAGATCCACCTGGGTAAGAATGACAGGAGACAGAAATGCAATAGACTGCAGTATAACACAACATAAAATAAAATTTAATTAAAACATCTAAAATATAAAAATGTCAAAATTTGAAATTAATATTGGATATTCGTGGCTTAGGTATTTATTATCTAACTATGTAAAAACAGTAGTAAAATTTGACTTTAAAAACCTATCTACAGTACTGTTAATTTTATTAAAAACTGACATTTTTAGGTTTTGTGATGTTCAACTCTATTTCAGAAATCATTAGTTTTAAAGAACTGACTAACATCTCAAACATACAGGTTACCCGTTATACCCATAAATTTAAGAAATAAATTATGAATTTCCAACTGGAAAAAAATGTCCATTTTGGATCAAGATCATCTAACTTGATTTGACTAGTTTACAAACTCTTTAAATTTAATAGGTAGGAAAAGTAATTGTTTTGACAGATTTGGTCCTGTTTTCTTATAAAAGTTCAATGTTACATTCAGAGCTGAGTGGTACAAGTTCAATGTTACATTCAGAGCTGAGTGGTACAAGTTCAATGTTACATTCAGAGCTGAGTGGTACAAGTTCAATGTTACATTCAGAGCTGAGTGGTACAAGTTCAATGTTACATTCAGAGCTGAGTGGTACAAGTTCAATGTTACATTCAGAGCTGAGTGGTACAAGTTCAATGTTACATTCAGAGCTGAGTGGTGCAGTGTATTCTTTTTCCGGGGATACAAAAACAGGAATAGAATCAAAACCACAAATTGTAACAATCTAGTGTAAATTATATTGAACAAATATTTCAGGAGATCTGGTCAAATGACTGGAAAACATCTATGGCTACAAGAAAAAGTTTTGAAATTCAACAAATAGCCAATAATCTTCAGATATATATATATAGACAAACCCAAACATTCTTCTCCAGAGCTAGAACAGGACACATAATAACAGAGCAGTACCTATAAGAGATGTAACACTGAAATTGAGATACTAGAGCCTATATTGTTGTGATTCAAACCAGGACATGGGTCAGGATAAAATGAAAACTATTGATGTTGTACGAGATGACTCATGTTATCGATTGTACACGTACATCAATAATTAAATAAAACAAAAAACTACCATGATGTTATGGGGAGTTATGTAGCTGTTAGGAATAGGTTAATGTTAAGTTAATTATTCAATTTGTAAATTATGTTAGGAAGAACTAATATTAACAAAGCTCAGAATGAACCAACTATTGCGAAAGAATTGAAAAAGTGTTGAAATGCTTGACTTGCAACAAAAGTAGAGCATCAGAAGCCACGATACATATATAAGCGGTCAGCATGATTTGGAGGGGGTCTTTGGTCTTTTGGAGCTTTGGAAGATACACGGCTGTGTCACTAGCCGTGGTGCAGGAACTCTACTCCGGGAAATTTATTAGCCCAGGAAATCAACTCTACACCAGTAAGCAAGCATTTCTATATTTATAAGATCACCAATAAATTAATAATTTCATTTATTAGAGAGTAACAATAGTTGGAATACTTTTGGGCTTAGTGAAATGAATATTTAGTTTGAATATTGTTCATTTAATTAAATTCTTATCATTGTATTGCTTATTTAAAAGTATCCTATTAAATTCCTATTATTGTATTGTTTATTTAAAGTGTCGTATTATATTCTTATTTTTGTTGTATAGTATTTAAAGTATTGAATATAGTATTGAAGTATTAGAGTGTTTAAAATGTTACCCAAGTCTCATAAGCAGCAATAAAGATTAATTAATATAACTGAACCACTGATTGCAAAGAACCCAATCCTAATATAGCCAATTCAATTTCCATTTTCCAGATCTTTTAAACAAAGTTTCAATTAAAATATTTAGATTATGAAGAAAAGTACATGAAGGAATAGATAATATGCTAAATAATATATAGTGATAAAATGTCAAACTGTAAGCAAGTATTACATAAAATCCACCAACTTACCAGAAAATCCACCAACTGCATAAAGTCTTCCTCCAATTGTTGCAACACCTACATTAGACCTCGGTGTTGTCATATTGGGACCTGGTGACCATGTTTGTGTTTCAGGATCAAACATCTCTGTTGAACTAAGCGAATGAGTACCATCTGATCCACCAACAGCATACAGTTTCCCTGCAAATCAATTTTATTTTACTCAATCATTTATAAAAAATAATAAGCTGCTCATTTTTTTTTTTTTTTTTTTTTAAACAAAACTAATTTAAACAACATTTATAGCAAGAAAATTGAAACTCGACTATACCAGTCAATTTTGTATGAGTAAGGAATTAACATTTATTGTATAAACTTCTTATAAATGTGTTGTTAGAATGTGTTCACAAGATAAGTTTGAGAGCCTTAAATTAATAGTCAGAGTCACTAGTTATGCATCTTTTGTATAAAGAAAATACACTTAAACCTCTCCTGCTCACATTAGTAGTCCTGTTTTGAACATACATTCTTTATTGTATTAATACAGTAGACAACCTTTAATGCGACATTCTATGGTTTGGCATGTTCTATAACCCGGCACAACTCGGGCCTGCTCGGTAAATATTCGGGCATGCCTTAGCCTTGGTTTCTAACCGCCATTTTCTCAGTCTGCTGTCAGTTTATAAACACATCGTATCGCTATACTGTACTCTGTTGTTATTGTTTCCTGTTATTATTTGTTATTAGGTTTCAGTGTACTTTAGTTTAGAATTATTAATCTAGTTATACTTTTCCATTAAAACTATACTTAAAGATGTTCTCTAAGCCGAGTTGTTCCACCGGTACAAGTAAACAACACATGACTCTTACGGTCAAGCAAAAACTGGACATAGTTAAACGTCTTGAAAAAGGTGAAACTGTATTATTCATGATTACAATATTGGGTCATCGATGATTTACGATATATATATATATTAAAAAAAAAGAATAAATAAAAAAAGTTTGTTGCTCAGGCTATAACAGCAAAAAAAAAAAAAAAAAACAACCGAACATTGCATCTAGACATAAGTTAAAAAAAAGCCTAAATTGGAGCACATAGACAGTGTTTTATACACTTGGTTCAGTGCACAAAGTTCAGAAGGTAAACCTGTGACAGGGCCCCTATAGTAATTGAAAAGGCAAAACAATTTAATCGTGAGATGAACTTTCCAGATAAAGAATGTATATTTTCGGATGGTCGGCTTCAATAATTTAAAGTTCGGCATGGAATCCGTAGGCGAGATGAGGCCTGTGAAACTGGATCAGCTGATGGAAATGTAGCTGAAGAATACATAGGGACTTTTAAACCATTATTTTAGAGCAAAATTTAACCCCAAGTCAAAAAATTTACATGCTGATGAGACCGGCCTACTGTGGCATTGTTTACCCACTTCAACCCTAGAAGGAGGAGATGAAATATATACTAAAGGGTTTTAAGAAAAACAAAGACAGACTGACGGTTTTACTTTGTGCAAATGGTTCTGGTGACCATCAATAACACCTTGTCATTGGAAAATACAAAAAAAAAAACAAGAGCTTTTAAAGATGTTATAAACTGCCCTTTACATTACGATGCTCAGAGCAATGGATAGATGACAGAAGAACTTTTTAAGAACTGGTTTTTCCATCATTTCGTGCCAGAAGTAAAGAACAATTTTAAGTAACTTGGAATCCCTGAAATTTTTATAAATTAATTTTTGTTTTTAACAACTTTGATCGACAATTATATTAAAAATCTCCTGTATAACCTGAAAAAAAATTAAAAAACTTGTTCTTTAGAAAATATCCCCTTTATGAATTTTTTCTTCGGCTTTTGTAATAATTTTTGATTCCTCACATCAAATTTTTTACACATATTTTTGTTCATACACAGGTAAATTCCATGCACCTTTCCAAAAAAAAATAATGTAAAGAATTTGTATTTTCCATGACATTACTATTTTTGGTGATATTTTCAAATTAAGCCTAACTTTTTTCCTCATTTTATAAAAAAATAATTGTTTACATATGAAGATTTTATACATATATATTTTTAATCAACATTTATTCATAATTACATTCCACAACTTTTGTATATCTTGACAAAAATATAAAATTTTTGTTTGTTTGTTGTATGGATTTTTCTGTAAAATGTTAACTTCATTTTTTTTTATTCCTAACATACTTACTCCAAAACTGTAACAGATAATTTTTTTTTTTTTTTTTAATGACAGATAAATTCTATGCATATTTCTGAGAAAAATTATATCTTGCAAGTTAAGTTTTGCATAAAATTACTATTTTTTATGATTATTTTTAAAAACGAAGAAATTTTCCACAGGCGGGATCTAGGGTTAAGTCTGGTGAAGTAATTGAGTCCAGAGGTTTCCAAGATGAATATCTCACAAAATTTAGACATTAATTGTGCAATATAAGGACCTCTTGACTTTGGGACTTTGCAAAGGAAACAAGTCTACACCAATAATCCATAAAAAGTTCAAGGGCTTAAATAGAATATTGATGATGCATTTTTAGTCACAATAATATAAAAACATGACGTAGAACTTCCTTCATAGGATTAACAGAAAACTGAGTGTGCCATTTATCAAATATGTCAATCCACATTTAATAGTAAAGTTTTTACTTTAGATTGAAGTAAAAATGACTATTTAAAAATATAATATGTTTTTTATTGATTTAAAATGACATTTTTTAATGGATAACCTTATATATGCATGTCTGTCATTAGTAAATAACAATTATTGACTAATAGTTACTTAGTTATTACTACGATACTAAAGATGGTAATGCACATTTTATTTGCAATGCATTGTGGGATGAAGTGGTTCTATCCTGAAGATTAATGTTCTTTTCGTAATTCTGCCATTTTGTTTTGATTGACTATAAAACATGAAACATGTGGGTACTTTATATATATATATATATATATATATATATATATATCGATGTAACATAACTGTAAAGATGCAGGTTTTAGGCTGTTCCATATGTTTGGCATATTAATTCAAAAATAGCCATCTCTTCATGAGACAATCGGTCGTTCAATAACACTTTATAAACATATATTGACTTAAAGAATACGTTATCTTTACATAAAATTGTTTTAGTCAAATCTCCATTCCTTGAAGTCACATTCATATTACGAGTTCTTTAAGGTTAATTTTATTACCTTTAAAAACAGCAACTCCACATCCTCGTCTAGCAGTAATCATCTGAGGAGCGTAAGACCAGGAGTCTACTAGGGGATCATAAACTTCGACAGATGTCAAGCAATTCCAGCCATCACATCCTCCAACGGCCCATACTCGTTGATTCATAGAGCAGACACCAGCTTGATAGCGACCTTTTTAACCACAGGTTAATTAAAATAGTTTATACTCATTGTTATCAAAATAAAACATTTATCTAATTCTACATATTGTTTTAAAATTATGCTTTAGAGTTGATTACAGTATTTAATTTGAAATTAAATGTCTTATTTACGGAAAGATAATAAAATTTACCAATTTAATTGATATAAATCATATAATAAAATCTGAAATGATCAATTTTTTAAATATACAAAAAATGAAAATGTAATAAAACGATAAGTATTTTGAACCTTAACTCTTGTAAAGCTGTTGACGGCAGAAAAATTTTCAATAGACAAACATAATTAACTAGAACTTCCAGAGTTTAGGCCCAGTTATTAACAAGAGGCAACATGGATTGATTTATGTAACAGTTTATGTTTGTCACTTTTACTATATTTAATTAGAAGTATTTTTTAAATAAATATAAGTGTGGTGTCAATTTTATGATTATCTGCAGTAACATTATATTTGTCGGCAAGCCATGGTTCTCCCATCAATTATCCAGACTCTTTCGCTCTCATGCTATATCTCACATACTGTATTTAAATGACATATATTATGTATATAGTTTTTACTTTTTAATAAAAATCAAGGTGTTTGATGTGATTATAATTCGACCCCCTTATTCGAAAACTATATTTTAAAACATGTACAATAGATGGCTTAAATAATTTGGTATAAGATTAGGCTACAATTAAGTCTTACCAACTTGAATAGGTGCAATATTAGTCCATTGCTGTGTATCTGGATTAAAAGCATCACACTGATGGATGCCTACCTGTCCATTCCAGCCTCCTATACAATATAGTTTCCCTTCCAACTCGCATACTCCTACAAAGAGAAATATATTTAATTTAGTCAAGTATATAAAACATAAACATGTAACATGAAATATTGCTTAAATCTGCTGATCTAACAAAAACATATATTTATTATACCCATAAATGGTTTAGTGCTATGTTTTCTATCCAAATAGAATCACATAATGCTCTTTTGAAAAGAAAACCTATATCTTTTAAAATATACAATAATGTCATCTACTAGGATCAAATAATGTAATAACACAGCAAAAAAAATAATAAACTAAAAACAATGAGAAAATCAGAACAATGAGAAACGACTAATCAAAAACGCAGAAAGTAAAGTTTGAAGAGAAATAGATATAGACTGGGGACGAAATAAAAATCAATCAAGAAAACATGCAGTTGCTTCTTTCTGTCTTAATAAGGACATGACTGTCTTGTTGTCCAGCTCAAAAAATCCAATATTTATAAATCCGAAGAGTGTGCTCTTTGCCAAAAAGGCAAACTTCAGAATGAACAAAGAATGCCTTCTCCACTACCAAAAACTGAATATCAACCTTAGATGTTCAATAAACATCACACAGCTGATAGACTGGAGTCCACAATAGTCATAAGACACAACAACGAGGGTCAAATTTAACGTTAATGATACAAACTTACAGGTAAGACTGTTGTGATGACCTAACGTTATTATGCAGAATTGACTTCTTGCAGCTAATAGAAACGGATGAATTTGCAAGAGGTGATTCAAACATAAGACCCACTCAGTAGAACAGTTGAATGAAATCTGAAAAGACTTTCATATAATTGTTCCCCAGAGAACAAATGCAGAATGGTCAGTAGTCGAAGAGTGGAAGGTGAGTGCTACATTACAGATTCAAGAAGTTAGGATAGTTATATAATGTAACCATACAACACAGATACGGTCAACAACTATATTTTAAAGATAAATCTCTATTAATAAAAGGAGACAAGATTCATTAACTTTAAACCTAGAATCGACAATCATAGAAAATTGACCATTATAACTTCACCAACAAGAATAGGATTTTCATAGTTGAAAATCTATTAGATTACTTTGAAATCAGGTTCATTAGAAAAATGATTATCTATACTTTTGTTTTTCGTAGAACCCAGTATTACCACCAACTTTCTGGTGAACCGATAATGAAACCAGAATTATCACAGATTTCTGGTGGACCTATATAGAAACCAGAATTATCACAGATTTCTGGTGAACCGATATGAAAACCAGAATTACCACAGATTTTCTGCTGAACTGATATAGAAACCAAATAATTACTGTATATGAAAACCACTCCAGTTGTTAAAGTATACCTTTTTAGAGTATTACAGTAATAGAGGTCTGAATGCAGAAACATTAAAAAATGTTGGCTGAAAACTACACGTATAAAACTTTGATTCATGCAGAGCTATAAGGCTTGTTTTTAAATCTCATCATACCGTTTTCTTAAATTGTTGAAATCAGATATTAGTTTTCTTCTTGCAAAATAACATAATGTGTAATGATAATGGATATTCTGTAATAAAAATATTTACAAACTAAGATATCGAGAAAGATTAACACCATTTAGTAATAAATGTTATTTCATTTTAAAAAAGAATGAGTATTATGTACACAGAGAGCAATAATCATATTTTAAATTTAGTATCTCTTAATCTCAAGAGTTAATGCTTTTAAATCATTAACATAAAGTAATAAAAATCAATATACCAACAGAATAGGAATTGGAATCCAACATATAAGAAAAAATTATTTAATATCTATTTAAACAACTGTTATTACGACAAATTACATATAGTTATCATAATTTAAATGTTTATTATAAATGTTATAATACTTAGCAACAAGAAGTACAGCAATAAACTAGGCTTTCAAGAATGTTTTATATTTTACTTTTTTATACAAATATCACAATAAGGAATTAAATCAAAATTAATAACATGCCAAGCCATTTATATCAAAAATAATTACTTGTGATGATTGATAACTTATTTAAAATCAAGAAAGCCTAGTTATAATAACAATAGAATGATTAATATAAAATACAAATTAAAAGTTTTCATTTTTTGTACTATTATATGTTAAATTGGTCAACCATTTATCAGGAGCATTTCCCATTGCATTCACAGCAATCATTATAAAATTATAATCTAATAAATTCTACTCCACTATGCTGTAAGGGACTTTATGACTCTTCCGCTGTAAATTAAAAACTTAGCAGAGGCATAAAAGTTAAATATGAAACAATGTGTGTGTCAATCCCCGACTTCCAGAACCCAATATACATACAAATGTTTTCATGCGTGTAAAATAACTTTAAACAAGTTGTTCAGAAAGTTTAATAAAAAAACTGTGTCAATTTGATTAATTGAAAGACCATAGAAATCATCTAAACAAGATTTAAAGTAAATTTCTGATTGTTTGTTAAAAAATAATAATACTTATCAACTGTAATGTCACGTTCCAGTTTGGATTTCTGTGAGCAAGTCACTAGTGTTAGCCAGGAGGGGTATGACGAAGTACGAAGTCAGAATAGTAAGATCATTGATTGCCAGACACCACACTTTAATTGAGTACTTGATCTTGCATTCCAACCTTTATTTGTGTTTTAAGTATTGTTCCAAATCTGTCAATGAATGGGTAATACAGTGAGAAATGACATTCAGGTTTATCGTAGAGACTAATATTAGTCAACCAGCCAGTATGTGTTTTTGGTTATACAACACAGAAGGGACAAGGGCGTTTAGTGTTTATTTTGATAGTTTTGGAGTTTATAAGCACCCAAGTTCATCGAAGTTGGTTCCTCGTGTGTTTGTTTATTAGACTAGCTAACGGGAGTTTCATTAATTTTACAGTGTTGAGTTATCCACGGACCATCCCCAGGCATCTTACGTCTTGGCAACCACCAAAATCCATTACTGCACAAAACTTTTCAAGATTTATAATGAGAAATCAGCATTTTTCAATGCAGTAAATCCTGTCATCTCATGGCATTTAATCCTAATTTTGTAATACAAACTATCATCAATTTGTTCATCAAATTTCCCAAATTACACAATTAATTACTATTCACTCAATAATTACAAGTATTTTCCCTTGCCCACCACTAAGAAAAGTGAAAACGATAAACAAACTGTGAATACTAGTTGAGAATTACTTATAATTTTTTGTTAAACTTTATTTATTTGAATTTTATAAGAAGGTTAAAGAATAAACATTGCATATTATTATAGCAAAAAAATATACATTTTATCATAATGGATGTAAAAAATAAACAGAAAATGTATTCAAAACAATTCTGAACTCCTCATGAAGAAACTCAAATTATTATTGGATGGAGAGAAGTTTATTCTATACTTGATAAAACTAATGTAATTGTGTCAATGTTACTCAAATAACTATCCCATGCACAAGCTAATTAACTGAGCTTTGACTCTGCTTACCATTTGGAAAATGTATGACATCATCATGCCAAGAAAAACATCAAATGTAACAAATTAGTATTATTGACGTTTCATAGATATAAACTCGAATAAATTGCAAGCAGCACTGTCATTAAAAGTTGTAAAAACATAACTATACCCAGTCAAAAAATATTAATTTTAAGCTCATTAAATTTGACAAGCAAGAAAAGTGTAAAAGTGATGGTTAAATATTGACAATAGAACATGGCTTAACAATATAGTGTAAATACGAAGTGCAAAATAATAGCATCATATATTTCTATTTAAAAAAAAATAGCTTAAAACCAGTTGAATACTAATTAAAATTTGGCAAACACAAATATTTTAATGATTTTACTACAATAGTTGTAAATATTTACTGGACAAAATTTTAATTTAAAAACTTGACCACCAAAGGAAAACGAGACAACAAAAAATCGGTAAAATATGATTTAACACTGTGCTTCGATTAATACTAAATAACTACTGAAGATTAAGAAATGTGTTCTTTGCATACGAGAATAGACAGAGCATGATAGTAAGTAGAAGTACACTGCACTACTAGCTGGATGGAACAATGTCCTGTAGTTAATATAAAACTACTGAAGATTAAGAAATGTGTTCTTTGCATAAGAAAATATACCGAGCATGATAGTAAGTAGACGTGCACTGCACTACTAGCTGGAGGGAACAATGTCCTGTAGTTAATATAAAACTACGGAAGATTAAGAAATGTGTTCTTTGCATAAGAAAATATACCGAGCATGATAGTAAGTAGATGTGCACTGCACTACTTAGCTGGAGGGAACAATGTCCTGCAGTTAATATAAAACTACTGAAGATTAAGAAATGTGTTTTTTGCATACGAGAATAGACAGAGCATGATAGTAAGTAGACGTTCATTGCACTACTAGCTGGATGGAACAATGTCCTGCAGTTAATATAAAACTACTGAATGCAACAATGCTATTTTATACAATTGAAACTGTAAAAATTACAGACAGATATTTACCAATACAATGAGAGAAATCTAAGCAAGTTAAAAATTTATTACCTGAACAAGATACTAATCCTACAACCTCAACTCATTAGGTATATTCTCATGGCCAACTTCCCTATATTATGCTCGCCCTGTTTTAATTGATATTGCAGCCCTTCATTAAAATAATAATAAATTGCTACACTACAAATTTAATTAAATCAACTGGTACTTTCTTTTTAAAAATGAAAGATTACGAACACCTGGGAATTTAAAATGTAAAATCTAACTGACTCCATTTCACCTTATAGAATAATATTGTCAATCTAATTGTATAATACTACAAAAGCATTCTTGCCAGGCTATATAACTGAAAGTAATATTTGTATGGGTGATTTTATATCAAATGTTTTATAAATAATTTTAATCATTGCACAAAAACTCCATTGAAATGTGCCGCTAAAAAAAATGGCAAATAGCAATTGTTTTTAACTTTAACTCCATAATTATTGTTTGTATACAAAATGTTTCTTTTTTTTATAAATGAGAATATTAGTGATAAGAAGTTAAGATTAATTTTATAAACAATAAGTTAACATAGATTTTTTGAAATGATATACAAAGTGTCGAGAAGTAAAAAAAGGAACCAAAATAGGGTAATAGATTCTAAATATCAAAATAACGAAAAAAGTGTTATACATCAGACATTTGTTTTGTTTTTTACAATATTTCACAAATTTATAAACATTAAAATTTTAATACTAAAAATAAACAAACAAAAATCTTAGTTTTACAATTACGTTAAGTATAATGGTAGGATGAAAATATATTTTAAATAGTGACAAAAAACATTGAACGCTAGGCTTACAACTTGTGAACCAAATGTGGATTTGATAATTCGTCCTAAATTTCACTTACAGACTATAAAATATTATAATTGATATATTTTTAAAAGCATTAAATATATTAACAAAAATATACAATAAACTATATATAGCCATCAGCATTCAAGGGTTGGAAAATAAACATATATTTACAACAACTTGAGTAATAATTTATTTTCAAACACAATTATAACAGATACAACGTTTAAATATAATAAAATAAACAAAAAACAAATCTATATTAAAAGAGTTAAGTAAAAGATAGTTTGGACTTACCTAAGTTCTAGAGTGCCAGCGACTTACCCCAACAGATGGATTTAACTTAGTCTGCTCCAATACAAACTTGTAGAATGTGAAGGGGTGGGGGGACGGGAGGTTACAATTAGTTAATCATACAAAAATTTAATATTTTGGTGAGTTTGAGAAAGTAGAGCAAATTTTGATTGAAATTAAAACTATATGACAGTTCAAGCATTACTTTTTAAAACATGCAAATCCAAAGTAGTTGCAAAGGATAAAACATGTAACAATATAAATTTTAAAACTAATATTTCATTCAACTTTCTAAAACTCACAAAATTTATCTAATCTTAATTTGGTAATTGTTTAGTGGAGAAAAATTTGATTGTTAAAATTCAACCGAAAGTTCTAATACTGTACTTGCAAAATTAAAATAAATAAGTATTATCTGCAGCTTTGTAAATAAACCTGGCAACAGTGTTTCAGTAGATAACTGTGTAGCATCATTCTTATTTACAAAAATTAGACTAAAATAGATTAACTACATACACTTTTGAATTCAGATTAAATATTATAATGTGTTTGTTAATTTAAATTGAACGCAATAAAACAACCTTGGTTATTAATTTCAATTTGTGCTAAAGACACATAAAATAATGAGCCAAAATGATAATGGTTATTCATAAACAATAATGAAAGAAAATGTTTCCTCTTCTATTATTAAATTATGAATATGACATTTCAAATAAAAGAAGTAAATAGTACATACTGTTAGTTTAGTATAAAATGGTCGACTTCTCACCAGGACTTTAAAACAGAGTCAACATGTGTTGTAAAATAAGATAAGGAAGATATTAAAATTTGATAAAACAATGGCTGTTAGAGTGAACTGCGGATAATTAGAATGAAGGATAAAGGCAAATTATGCAGCAGAAATATGATTACTTAAGAAAATTAAACTATGTATGTGGATAGTTAGAATGTTCACCATATGGTTGCTCTAACGGCGAGAGCTCTAATCTTGTGCACAAGAGGTTTCAGGTTCAATCCCTGTGAGGGCTTAAAAAAATGTTGGTGTTGACGTAGCATCGTGGGGGAAGTGAGAAGCTATAGCTGGAGCAAATTCTGGTTACGAAAACTACAATTATGGCAACGTGATTACCAACAAATGACCCGATGAAAAACAGTCTTGCTGGCTGGCATCAACGAATTGTTGCACTAAGGATTTATTATTTACATATTTAACTTAAATGAACGAGTTAGAGAAAACTAGGGGAAATGGAGTGAAAGCCCAAAAAGAATAAGTGAAGAAAAGATCCCCAAAATCATATACAAATATAATCTACAGGAAGGTTGAGATGTTCTTAACGATAACAATAATTTAAACAAGAAAAAATGCCTAATCCATGTACTGCTAATTTTGGAAGTTACTCGTATACCAAACTGGAGAGGTCACTGCTCTAACTACTTTAGTATCCCACTTACGGACTTCTTAAGATATCTGACTCATACATTATACCTTACTCTCCCATTTTCTTTTTTTCTCTTAGGGGAGAGAGTGAAGGAGTATCAGAGGAGGGTATCTTACAAAACTGGTAGTTCCAAAGCAACTGAGGAATTATAAAAATGATGATATGAAACATGAAATGCACATAAATTGAAAACCTAAATGTTTATCACACTAAGCAACAAATTTGACATAAAAGAACAAACACAACAGTCATAAATAAAGCAATACACAGTTACCTAGAGAATACACTGATTCCTTAGTTTTGTAATAACACCGTACAAAAGCAGAAACATTATAAAATTAGATACGCACCGATTTCAAAAGGATTTATTTAACAAGGTTGAAAATATTGTGTTAGCGTAGGAGCTTTGTGTCCATATGATCATCTCACCAATTCCATCTTGCGAGTGTATGCTGCAACGGAAATAGAGAGAGACAAACCTGTTTAGTGAATGTTGTGCTCATGTACATCCTTCAGAATGCTTTAACACTAGGTTTACTATAATAACATGAAAATAAGAGGTGTGCAAGGAGGAAATTAAAATCATACAATAACTTAAAACTTTTATTTAACTCTACAATAAATTACAAACTAAATATCGTAATAATTATATTTAGACAGTTTTTATCCTTTTACACTTGTGTCATGTTTTCTTCTTCGGGTGGTTCATAAACTTCATATTACTAATAAATTTCCAATTAATTTAGCCAATTCTGAATTTACCTTCAATGGTTCTTTACTTATTTATTTTTTTTTAATTTATCCGTATAATAAAAAAAAAAAAAAAAAAAAAAAAAAAAAAAAAAAAAAAAAAAAAAAAGAAGTTTTGTGTCAAAAAGAGTAAAAAACCCTATCAAAGTAATTTTTAGTTTGCATTGTTGGTGCCTGTAATAAATTATGTAAATCCTTAATTATAAATGAGAAATGATGATAGTGTTAAACAAAATTTAATAATAAATTCCCTTGTTCTGTGTTTCGATGTTTTAAAACAGGGTTCTACCTCAACTAAAATAACAAATTTTGGAAATAAAATTTAAGATAGACTTGCATTATTATCCTGCCTGCAATGTTTTTTTATTGTTTGTTCACGTTCTATAATGGATTGAATTGTTAAATTTCAACTGTCTTTGTTTTCTTTATTTGTGTGTATATTGTATGTACTTATTCAATTTATTATGGATATCTTGTCATTATATATATTAACTGCATACATAATTATATAAAAACATACCATAACAAATTTCACATTTTGATGTCAATGAATATAACAAGACACATTTGTGATACAGTAATACATTGTAAACTTTTTATTTATGTACATAGTAATGTAATGAAACATTTTAACTATACAATCACTCTTTTGTAGGACCACATTATGAGATAGTTACGTTTATATAATTTTGTTCTAAAATTTATATTTTTTAAACGAATACATACACTTGGTTTTTCAATTCTATGAAATAAAAAAAAAAGACAAACCAGTTATTTTTAAACAGCCCTATATCCAAGTAAATTAAAATATATTTTAGTGAGTCACTGAATTGAATAAACAAGATACAAGTGTATGATAGAGAGAAAAACAATAACTAAACGATCCTTACACTAACTGTGACCTTTTTTAATAGTCACTTCTAAAATACAATATGTAGTAGTAAAACTTGTATTTACTAAAAACTAGAGATTTATAATTAAAGAAACCCTCGGAGGCTCAGTTGGCAATCCTGAAGGGACCTAGCTGGATGTAGTCTTGGGTTAGATCCCTCTTGACCAACTCTTATTATTTTCCTAACATAACGCTATTAGAGTATTCTTCTTGATGAACAAGATAATCAAGGCAAATACAGTAGACTCGTGATTATCGGTACTACCGTGGACAGTAATCAACATCTTTCTTTGCGATTAACAATCAAATTTGTGATAACTAAAAATCAGTAGTGTTTTATACCACATTTAAACTTGGGTTTTATACAATTTATTGTTAATTTGACCTAATTATGAAAGAAAAGTTAAATAAACTTACAAAAATATTGATAAAATTTTTAACATTTAATTAAAGAATATAACATACATCAGACTCCATATTTCTTGTATTTGTCACTCCTATTTAACCAACGGTTATAAACAGTTACACAACTGATCTTAAATCAAAATAAGAACACACCAATAAAAACTGAACGTCACATAAACAACAAGAGTACTGTAAAATAATAGAGCCGTAATTTTCTTGAAGACAAAAATGTTGTAACGTCTCTTCAGTAATCTTTTTGTCAATAAATCAATTTCAAAGGGAAGCATCAGTAATTACTTTGGATATAAAACCTACGCAAAGAACTTGAATTTTGGATATAGGTATATATTTCATAAGGGCTTTACAATCTAAAAGTATTGTAAATTAACTATTTTATAGACTAAATTTGTGGATACAAATTAATATTATTTACCACTGTTCAGGTCGGATAGTACAGAGGGCCTGATAGTCACGAGTCTACTGTTTAATTATTAGCCTTGACAAAAGTAAAGTATAAAGAAAAACTAATCTTAATTAATGGAAAAGCAATCTATATGTATACAATAATTATTGAAATTGTATTATTTGGGCAGATTTATTTATATATTCTGGCTTTGATACTGGAAAATAAAAGAGAAATTTTAATGGAAAATAATTGTATCTTAATAAGTATAGTGCAAATAATCAATCCCAAAAGTTTAACTATTTGCAAATCATAATATATAATTCATTTTTAAATACTATGTGCCCTATTATATATGTGTGTGTATGTGTATGTGTGTGTGTGTGTGTGTAAATAAGGTCAACATTTAGCTATCTGAGTTCATCTAAATACATGAAGAGAAAAAAGACAGATCACCTTAATAAATGATTCACCAAAACAATGTAAATATATATATATATATATATATATATATGAAGATAAAACGTATTAATTTTTAATTGATAGTTCAAGGGCATAAGGGACATTTTGTTAGGAACAACAACAATAAAAATATCAGTTAATAATTATGTACATTCTTTTATTTGTAACATACTTAAAATGTTAACAGTATTACACTAAAACCTGACACAGAAATAACAAAATATTGAAATAAAATTCAATTTTGATATGAAAAGCAATGATTTAAGAATTTACTAAATACTTTTATATAATATCTAATTGACCGCAGTAAAAAACAAAACAAAAAATAACGGCACATATTTAAAAACTTACCAGAGTGGACCATTCCTCATGAAAGGAGGTTTGGCCGTGAGACCAAGTTAGCGCCAAGCGCCATGTTCCAACAAAGTGGCGCCTGAGAACAAAATCACACAGAACACAGCAACGCCCCAAACACGCACACGCTTACAAACTATAATATTGATACATCATCAACCGGAAAATGCTCCTGAGATTTTATTTCATTCTTGTTTGATCCAGGTTATAATTAAAAATTTTAAATTGTAAATGTTAAAGACATTTAATGTACATTGTGAATGTCAAATAGTAAAACTTCTTTAATATTAGATTATTTGAAACAGATTTTAAAATAAAAAATAGATTTCGAAAACAAGGTTTTGTACAGAATCAAAGCTGGAAATGCACAATTTTTAATTATTGTAACATGTTCTTTCACTGGTCCTATTCTATTACATTCCTGGACTTTTCATACTGAACACAATTATATATAATTTAACATACACAAAAAGGTTGAAAAACACCCGAACAGATTATTAATGTTTAAATAATGTTAAAGATAGAAGTACATAATTTTAGGAACATTTATTTAGTAATGATAAAAAACATAAAACAAGATGGTGGCCTATTATCTTAGATTGGAAGCCAAGATAACAATTTCTTTTTTTTTTTAAATCGCTTTAAAATTAGGTATCGGTCAACGCACTTTCAATAATCAAAGATTTTAATGCTTAAAGGATGGTGATGTGTAGAGAGTTTTCATGCACCATACATGTCAGAAATAGATGTGGGTGGTAGAATTTGAACAAATCCCATAGCATATGATAATGTGTAACGGCAAATTGTGGTTTCAAACAATACCATAGAGATGGCTAATCTATTTAGTATATAAACTCAATGGTGGCAATCAACTCGACAAGTGCAGATAATCCTCAAACTGTGTAATACTTTTAAAATCTGGAGTGATGTTTTTGCTTTGTTTTTGTGTAGTTTTCTTTATCTTGTAGGTTGCATGTTGTACGTTCATGAATTATTTTAAATTGTAGTGTGACTTCAAGAAATTAATGATGATGAATCTATTGAAACAATTTATAAATGTCATTTTGCTTTACCTCCAAAAATTCTGCTGCAAAATCTGACTATAACGATGTAAAAGAAAAGACAATTTTGTACAAATAAAAGTTATTTATAATAGAGTTTAGAGTCAGCTAATGAAGGTAATAAGTTGTCAAAGGACTGATCAAAGAACATATGAGAGAAAAAAACACCATGATATTTTATTAAAGGATTAAGATGTTAAAAACAAAGTAGACAAGCAAGAAAACAGTTTTCCTATTTTGCTAAACTTCATATATATATATTATTATTTATTTATTTTTTTTTAAAAGAGAAACATTAAAATAGTATAGAAACTACAAAAGAAAAGATGCCAAATTAACAGACTTCACAAAGATGTATGCTTTTTATGTCTAGCAATAAGTAGAATCATTTAAACTTTTAGAAAAAGGAAATAAAGATGTTTTGGTTAGACATAGGTGGAAACATATGTTTTATTTCAATGAGACTATCGATCCAAACAAGTCTCAAAGAAAAACCACCACAAAGTAATTCTATGAAAACCTAAAAATGTATGTCCTACACTTCTAACATGTCCAGTGCTGAGAAGTATGTAAAAGAAGCTACAATACAAACTGCAGAACCATTTTGAAACACTAACTGAAACAAAAGTTGATACCCATTGGGATTAAGAGAAATGATTCCTCTTTCTGTCCAGAATAACAATGTTCTTCTATATTTTTAGTTTTTCAACAACTTCTAATTGTTTTCTAGGAGGCCAAAAATAACAAAGTTGTGCATTGCAAAAATAAAATATGTTATACAATCTTGTTGTGGAAACAAGGACCAAAATTTGTTTTGCGTCAGTGATTTTGTCTTTTGTCAGGTTGTCCTTTTTGCAGTTGCCCTTTCCAGAGAAATTTTTAGGAAAGGGTGGCAGTTTCATAAAATAGAAAATAAAATAAATCTTTTAACTCACAAATATTCCTAAAATTTCATGTTTTTATCTTTAACTATTATCAAGTTGTTCCAGGTCTTTAACCTCTACATCTGTTAGCAACAGTTCAAAATAACTTTTACAATATATTTATTTTTCCTATTTGAATTCTGGTTTACACCACAAAGAAATATCTTGTAAAAGACATTAACGCTGTCTTCTACCATATCCGTGAATCTATTATTTATCAATAAAAATATCTTTGTCTTACCTGTGGATTGATTAATACAAGTTAACAATTTACCTTCTAGTCGATCCATACTTTCACGTTTCTTCTAGTACCAATTTTATAATTTTTAACTACTAATTCATCTTCAAACTGATTAGTGTTTCGGAATTTATTCCATCTTCAGACAATCACTACTTAGAGGTTGTTATTCACATTAAAATTAACATACTAACACACAAAAATTACACATGTAAAATTTAAAAACACGAAATTTAGATTGAGCGTTGAAATGTCAGGTCCGCACCATGGAAAAAGAGTCGCATCTCAGAACAAGTGTCGGTTCCAAGGTTCAAATACAAATCCGAAACATATCAAATATAAGTAAGCCACAGACAGTAAGAACTAAATATAATTATTTGTATTATAACTGTGACTTGGATACTTTACCATAATGGGTTTTCAAATTGCCTTTGCACCAATTATGTATTATTTAATGATGATTTTATTTTGATTTAGAAACATAGTTTAGGTAATAGGCCTGATAATTTTATAGGGCCAACTATCAAACAAAAATTGATTTTATTAACTTGTAATATAACATTTCAGTTTACATTAAATAAGTTTGACTGATCCCCACCCTCGAAGACCTCCGTTAGTGGAAACAGATGTTGGGTTTTATACCAAAAAGGACTTGGGTTGATTGATAACTATACTTCAACTCATGATACTATGCTGTTAATCAAGTCAAGTCACTATTTAACCAAGATTTTATCAATCACATGTCACCATTAAAATGAAATATCAGTGTTATTTAATTACTGAAATTTTCAGCATAAAAAGAATAGTTGACAATCAAATTGTCTGTCAATAAAATCACTAGTCAAATATTAATTTCTTAGAAATCAAAAGTTATTTTGCAAGTAGTGATACAAAAACAGACGAAATGTTATACATATTCATGGTAATGACATAGTGTAAATAAACAATTAATTAAATTTTCCCCATTTATAGAAAAAGCTATACACTCCTAGTAGGATCATGCAACAAGTTAGTCTACGTAACTTTTTGTTTGTTCATCATAATTTGGTGCAATTAGTCCGTAAATAAATACCCAATTCATACCTGGTTCAGCAAGTATTGTAATCTTATAAATGTGAAATTTTACTTAAAATAGAAAGAATAGTAATCATTTTATATCTAAGATTATTTCAAATTCCAAAATTCTGTGATTGACTAAACGCATAGATAATCCCTATATATCAACAATCTCTTAAGTAAAACATTTCAAAAATACATTAAAAGTTGATCAAATGAAAATCTTAAATTTGTATTGTATCCATTGGACAGTTTATAGGTATGGTGACAACATCTCAATTTGCGTTTAAGTCAAACAACGACAAATACATTTGAAACTATATAAAATTATCTACACTTTTAATATTTAATCACAAAAATGGTGGAACAAGTTTAAGCATTACACTACTTGGTTTCTGTACAAATCCTGTTTCAAAACCATAATTTTATCAAATTTTCATAAAATAAATCAATATGTCAAAATCAAATCAAAATGTACTAAACTGGCATTCATAATGTTACAAAATGCAATAAAACTATTAACATGTTCCCTGTATAACGAACACTCTTTCTGACTAAATTATGCAACAGATAGCAATGTAATCTTCCTGAACAAAGATGTTCATTATTAAAATATCTGATTCAAACAGAAATTGAACAAAAAAAAAAGGTTTGTAAATGAAATTTGACATTGCTTGCTGTTCCATAGTTACCACACTCACCGTGATGTTGTTGCTACTATTTTACTCTAATATAACACTTGCCTGTATTAGATCGTGCTAGAGGTAATGAAGTCACTCTTTGCCATTTCTGTACTGATGGATCGTAGCATTCAACTGTTGCCAGTTCAGTAGTACCATTGCATCCACCAACAGCATATACTTTGGAGCCAAGGACAGCAATATCAAAACGACCTCTTGCTTCGCGCATAGGTGCTAAAGCAGCCCATACATTAGCAGCTGGATCGTACAATTCAACACTGCGTAGACATTCAGCACGATCATATCCACCTGATAAAACAAATATAAAATTAAAAGTACAATCTATGATTAAAAACAATTTAACTAAATAATCAAAACATTTTCAATTATTGTATTTTTTTAATTTTTTTATTCTATTATACTTTATATACCAAAAGAATACATATTATTTCAGTTTTGATTCCAATAATCAGATCTATAAAAACTAAAATGAAGTATCGAGTTATTGAGAGTAAATAACAAGAGATTTCTAAAATACATTAACCGATGACTTACAACTATGAATCTGTTCGTAATTGTGCTAAGTATTTTTTAAATTGTAATATATTATTATATAATATTTCATATAATTTGTAAATACTGTAGCCTCATGACTATCTGGCCTAATGTGGTTAGGTTAGGTTAGGTTAGATTCATATAATTTGTAAATACTGTAACGTCATGACTATCTGGCCTAATGTGGCAGTTGGTCGGGGCAGATAGCATCAAAACTGGATGTTGAAGGTAAATGACTTCCTTTGCAATCAACACTCAAATTTCTGATAACTAAACATCTGTACCATTTTATAACATTTGTAAACTTGTGTTTATAGAATTCAAAAAATTAATATTAATTTGACCAAATTATGAAAGGAAAAATTTTTATCATCAGGTCTCTATTTATCAACTCTTGTTCTCCTCCGATCCTGTCACATTATTAGAGTATTTGAGGGCTAAGAGTCTTTATTTTATGCCCCCCCTCCCCCCTCTTAATAAGGTGATGATGACCGAGAGGTTTGTCACCTTTAAACAACAAGAAAAAATTAAAGTACGTAATAAAAAATATGTATATTGGATGACATATTTCTGACATTTGTCACTCATATTTAACGAATAGTTATAAAATTACACATCTGATCATAAATTAAAAATAAAAACACCAATTTAAACTGAACTGAGTATAAACAGCCAATTCTGTAAAATAATTAATAAAAATATTATTCAGAATCAACCTTAATTATTCGCTCGTTATACAGCATTACCTATCTAAAACATTGATAAAAGAATTATATTAAAATCTGGAATCTTACAATTTAGTGGTATTCTAAAATAAAAACTATGCTTTTTGTAGTTTTTCATTTAAAACTGAAGGTTCAGCTCTTTCATGAGTTTTATGACAATCTAGAGTTAACAAAAATTAGGAGAAAAATTCTAAGTATACTAAGATTTAACATATTCATTGAAATTTGACAAGATATCAACTATTGTTCAATAGTTTTATAAAACAGTTGTTTCAAAGAAATAAAAGTTTTGTTCCAAGGCTTATAAATTCAAAAGGTGACATCTTTATCAATTTACATACAGTTACTGAAACAAATTAAGCCGAGTATAATAAACCATTTTAACTAACCACAAACTAAAAGATTGTCATTTAGATTAGCACATCCAGCTCCACATTTAACAGAAACCATATTAGCTAGCACGAGGTACATGTCAGGTGTATCTGAAGTTGATATTACTGGAGGTTGTTCCATTGGTGATGGGGATGATGGTTGATTCAAACGTAACATAACAGAGAGAGTTGTTAGTTTCCCTCCTAGAGTTACTAGTGCCAGAAAGCTATGTTCTGCAACAATAAAATATATATTTTATATATTTAAAAAAAATGAATTTGCCCATTTTAATATAGTTTTATAAATTGCAGGGTCGGTTGTACAATGGGTAAAAGATTTAATTATAAAATATTTTATCATAGTATTGGTCCATAACAATGTTAATGTGATTAAAAGTATTATTTGAATTAATAAATTGTTTTACTAGAAATGTCAATAACCAAGGACAAATATAGAATTTCAAATGACCTCATAAATTTCAACTTTATTATCAAGAAACGTAATAAGTCATGTCTAACTGACAATGAATCCATTTAAAAAAAAAAAAATGTAATTAACTATATCTAATCACTTAAAGTCATTAACCACTGATGTCAAATGTGTGTGATACAAATTTTGATGAAACTCAACCACCCCTTGTTTTTTTTTCAGGAATTTAACACAATTTCGTCACTAGTTTGAATCCAAATTAAGTTCAAATACAAATTTTAAATGGCTACACCAGTAAAGTCTTTAACATATCCCTGTCTTGTTAATATATTGCTGTATTACTTTATTTATATTTTGGCTCTTATTCTATTCCTTGCTTTTATTAAGTTTAAGCAATAATAATATTTCAAACTCAGTATGATTATACTTATGTTTTTAACACACTGATATTTTGTCTATTCTTGTAAACATGTATCCATATCAACAGTCAAATTTGTAATATCAAATTACCCATATCATTTAATATTTTTGTAATATCAAATTTATCCTTATCATTCAATATTTATGTAATATCAATTTACTTAGATATCATTACCCTGTTCAGACGACAAGCATCTTACCTCCAACTTTCTTGGATGCAATAAATGACCAATCCGACTCTCTTTCTGGTTCCAGAGTATCACTACGTGAATAGATCAAGACACGGTTCTTGGCAGGCTGCATTGGAGCTTTACGCCGGTGCTAAACAGTAGTGAGATTTAAAATATTAAATTTTTTTTTCTTACTATACAATGTATTTGGAAAATAACTAAACAATCATAACAATTTGTTTTATTTCCGTATTACTATTTAAAACTAGATTTAAGATTTATTGTTGGAGTCAGGAAGAATGCAGGAGGAATGATTTAAGCAACAAGCCACTTAGAGTTTCATTGGTCCTGAGTTTGTCTCGACTTGTGTCATAATTGTAACATTTATTTCTGGTTAAGTAAGTTTTTCATGAACAGCAAGATTATTGTCTTTGTTTGTGTTATAATTGGAACGTTTATTTGTAGTTAAATTCAATTTTCATGAACATGGGAATTATTCACAAGCCGTGAAGATCAGTTTCCTTCAAAGTTTCCAGAAACATCACTTCCAATACCACATAATAATATTCAAAGTTGTGATTGATAGAGAAACTGAATCAGTCCATAATGCTAAGCATAGGGTGTCACTATGTACTGATTACAGTAGACTCATGATTAACTGAGTCCCAGTTATCCGAACCTCCGGGTTAAACAAGGCAGTTGAGCTAAACACTCAACCTAAACTTCGCGAGCTTTCGGATGCAGTCATTTGACATCGTGTTGAAATACGACATCAACTTCGTGTTCGCTGTACAATGTCAGTTTGTTTTAACAGTCCGTTTAAGATGGTTTGTTTTCAGTTGTAAGTCTTTTTGTATACATGTGTTTTGAGAATGAGTGGTAAATGTTAAAGAGTTGTTGTTTCGTTAGAAACAAAGTTTAATGCTATAAAGAGATTAGATAATGGAAACTCTATTAAAAAAAAGTTGCTGCTGATTTAGGTGTAGACGAAGTGACAGTGGATCATTGGAAACTGAAACAACATGACATTGGTAAGTAGGTTAATCAAAGAGTTACTAGGGATAATGGTTTAACAAGAAAAACTATGAAAAAAGAGGAATATTAATACAGAACTGAGGCTTTGTTTACCTAGGTTTCTCAGCTGCGAAGGCTGGGTAGTCTGGTAAGTGGCTCCATGCTACAAGTTAAAGTCCTAGAATTTCATAAGAGTTTATAGATGGAGAATAAAATTGTATGATTAGCGATGATGGGTGGATTGATAGATGGAAGAAGAAATATTGCTGGTGTAAACTTTCTACAAATTCAACCGAGGTTACTGATTTTCAAATAACATTCAAGGAGCTTACTTTACAGTCTGTACTTATCTCTGATCAACTTTTCAACTGTGACAAGACAGGGTTTAATTTTAAATGTTCCTGTCAAAATGTTAGTAACGAGAGATGAAAAATCTGCCCCTGGGGTTAAAAAAAAGAAAGGAGTGACGATTCTAGCATGTTGCAATGCTTCCGGTTAGCTCAAACTAAAGCTCCTACTGATAGGCAAATCTAAAACCCCACAAAGCTTTAAAAACTTAAATTGTGAAAGGTCTACCTACATTGTACAAGAACCAGAAAACCTCATGAATGGAATCACGCATTGTTATAGATTATTTTTTCAAGGAGTTTGATACTATAGTAGACGTTTCTAGAAAACAGCAAGTTTTTTCTACAATATCTGCCTGATATTTCACACACTTAAGTATATATTTCTGAAGCTACAATGATTAGAGAAAGCGAAAAAGGTAATGCTGAAAATTAACACAAATAAAATAAAGCGGTTATCTAACATGGCACCTAATGCCTAGCCAACATTTATTTATTAAAAGCGTACTTAAGTTGTGGAGGAATTTAGCTACCTGGGCAGCATAATAGAAAAACTGATGTATGGATTGTGACATTATAATCACAGTTCGAAAAGCCAGAAAAGCATTTGCAATTGGTTAAAAAATTTGGAACTGTTTAGTATAATCTCTTAATACTACAAATGCCTGTTTAATACTTCGGTCCTATGTTATAAAGAAAAGTATTACAAAGCAATAGCAAATCTTGGTAAACAGGTACTTATGCAGGTTATTATATAACCGAATTTAAAATGAGGACCGGTGGTAAATAACCAGACAAGAAAATGTAATAGAAATAAAAAATGCAAGTAGAGGTGGCTGGGACATATCCTTTGAAGGGTCATAATTAATTAACATTGGCTTTAGTACATTAGAATGGAAAATATAGAGAGCCCACAAAATAGATAGTCCTGGGAGGAGATAAAAAAGTTGGCTCCGCAAAGTATCAGATGGAAGTCCTTTTGTGGCATGCCAATGTTATGCAATGGAATAATGAATCTGTCTATATATAGTGTTAGTTAACACAAAAGATTACCTTTTGAATACCAGGATTGCTGCATTTCTTAGACATCTTTTTATAATCTTGTACAATCTCTGTATCAGATATATCTCCACTAGGTAGCTCGGAACAATCCTGCAGAGAGTTATCAAGTGCTAGATACAACAGATGAGTCTGTAACATAGATAATATAATTCAAAACATTTCATTTTTTTTAATATATAAACAGACTTTTTTTATATATGTACTCATTTAAAATCAAATATTCTCTTTTTGTACAAAACAAGATTTTTTGTAATAGTTTTCTGGCTCTATTATTTTATTCTTTTTAATTTTGTTGATTCTACGATATAATTTTATTTAAACTTTTAAGGGTATGCATTTTAACATCTTCAGAAATGTGACTCTAATATATTCATGTGTTGAAGTAGTTTGTTTGGATTTTTTCTTGTCATTTAAAGTAAAAAACACAACTAAGTCATCTTTGTTTTATAAAATAAAAGAAGGAAAGAACATAAAATAAAGACTTCTGATCCATGAACACTCTAATAGTGAAGAAAGATGAACAGAGGGATCAAACCCAAGTGGATCCCTCAGGATTGTCCTTGAGGGTAGTTTCTTTGGAATCCCAATTTCATTTCAAATATAAGAAGTAAACCATAATTATAACTACACATTTACTTTTTATTCCTCACAAAAATGGTATGTACTCCTAGTAAACATTTGGTAGTATTAAATACAAAATTATATTAAATTCAATTAAATCTATTTATTTTAGAGATAGGCCCAGAAAAAAAAATCATAATAACCATTGAGATGACAAGGGAGGATACTCTTTTTTTAAAAGAAGAAAAGAGCTATAAGTATGGTCTAATACTTTTAAAAAATCCATTACTTCACACATATTAGAAATACATTTTTAGCAGTTTACTTATTTATTGGTTTTACACATAGATCTATTGTGATAAATGAAAAAAAAATTAATATTTGTAGAAATATGCAGTTTGGACCACCATGTCCGTAAGGCAGCAGTGATTTCTCAGAAATGATTGAACCAATTTTGTTTAAAATTTGTATGTAGATAATTTTTGGCTTTTAATTATATACTTGTAAAATATAATTCCTCAAAATCAGTTCTATCGAGTTTGATTATTGGTTACATATATTATTATATAAATTTGGTTTATCAAAATAAATAAGATTTATCATAAAACATAATATTTACCCTGCTTTATTACAAAATCACTTGACTTGTTTTATTAAATTTTATGGACTTGTCAAATATAGAGAATATGTAACCATCTGTAGCACTAGTTGAAAAAATGGTTAAGTTAGCACCAAAAACATTTACAGTTGGATGTGTTACTGTAAAAGTAATTACATTTTTGTACAACAGTTCAGTGGAGGAATAGAATTAACTAAGACGAAGCTATACAAAACACCTAGAACACCTTTTTCCACCTTCTTTTAATAAAATGTCTTCCATGGACCCGTTTTTGGATGGCCTTTGAGCTGGTCGACCTGTTATTTACTCTTGGGTAGCTTCATCATCTTGTCCATTACTGGGTCAGTGAGTAAACTTGTTCTGAATTTGTAGTTGACCACCAAGTACATATGAGTCAACCAAATTGTAAATTTTTTTCATACATATTGAAAGCATATCCAAAAGTGTACCAACAAATTTTTACGCTGATATCTGCAATAGAAATAAAATGGCGGCTGTTGATGGAAATGCAGTTTAAACGACAGTGCCTGTCGCCGGAGAACAAGATAACATAAAAGCTCCAAATGTTTAAACAGCTGGTTATTTTAAAACAAACAGCTGTTTCTTTTATTTCAGATCATTGCATCATTGTTGACAAATTTTATTGTGTTTTCTTAGACAACGAACATAACCTAGGTTGTTCTAGCTTTTTGCCATGTTGTTTACGATAGAGCAGAAGGTTTTGTGCTGTGCTTGGTCTATTGCTTTTAATAATGACAAAGAAGCACACAGAATATTTCAAGCTACATATCCAATTATTGAACCTCCCTCAGTCATGTCCATCGCAAAGTTGAGGAAGCTCTTACTTGAAACTGGTAGTGTACAGAAAAAGTAATGCCGGCAGCCACCTGACTTAGAAGTGGCCGAAAATATGTGTGCTGCTATTCTAAAATCTTCTAGTAGACCCACATCGATTCGTAAACTATCCTTAAGCACTGGTGTGCCTAAGTCTACTGTAGATCGAATAATCAAGAAACATGGCGTGAAGTTTTACAAACCTCAAAGGATTCTTGAAGACGACCCAGACAGAAGAGTGGAGTTTTGTTCCAAAGTGATTGAAAACTACGAGACTGACAATGAGTGGCAATTTCGTTTGGTGTTTTCAGATAAGTCTACATTTTATCGTATTATTTTAGTAAGTAGGTATAATATGAACTACTACAATACTACAAATCCTCATATTGCAGAAGAAAAGAAACTTAGGTCAAAGGGCATTACAGTTTGGACAGCACTCTCAGCTAATGGAGTTCTTTCCTATGATATTTCTGAGAGTACAATGACTGGGCCTAGGTATCATGATTTGTTGAGCACTCACGTTATTCCGCATTTAACTGTTGAAGAAATGCAGACTTGCATATTTCAGCAGGATGGAGCCACTCCAAGCTATGCTCGAAAAGTGAAAAATGTACTAAACACTCAGTTAACTGGTCGTTGGATTGGAAGAGGAAACGATTTTATGGACTGGCCACCTAGATCACCGGACTTAACAGTTTGCGACTTTTTCTGTGGGGGTATCTAAAAGAAAAAGTGTACTCCCACGACATAGAAACCGATGAGAATTTAAAAAAGGCTAATCGAAGAAGAAATGCTTAACATCCCTAGGGAATACTTCAGGAATGTCTTTGAAGCTACCAGTGCATAGCAGTAGACGGGTTTCAATTTGAATGATTTTCTTGTTTTTTAAGAAACATGTTTTATCATAAAAATAAATTTTATTATTTGTTATATTGTGGTAATTAAATTTAAAAGTTATTAAAGTCTATAAAAGAATAAAATGTTATTTTATTGCTTGCTATTGTTTAAACCATAAATCACTGTTAACAGCTGCCATTTTATTTCTATTGCAGATATCAGTGTAAAAATTTGTTGGTAAACTTTTGGATATGTTTAAAATATGTATGAAAAAAATCTTACGATTTGGTTGATACATTTATGTACTTGGTGGTTGTTTAACAATGTAAATACCTTCGTGGGACACACTGTACAAAATCATCATAATCTCGATTGTCAGGATGAGCCATAATAAAATGCCAAACTTTCAAAAATAATAGCAAAAAATTAATTTGAATAATACTAAAAACTATACAAGCTTATTAAAAAAGCTAAGTAAAACATAATATATACAAAACATCTAAAATAGCTGCACAGACTATAGTGAGCAACAAATCAATCAACTAAACATAGTGGGGAGAGAGGAGTGGCAACCAGCCTACTGTCATAACAACCAATTATCGATCAATATGGTCTTTAAAGCTCACTACATTGGTCTACAGATATCTCAATATACTAAACCCGTATCCACATGCACTTTTTGAATTTTTTTTAACTGCATTTTAAATGCATAGGATTGTGTTTTCATGAATACACATGGCATATGACCATTGTTGGAGTGTAAACACATAAATGGTGAGAAAATGGTTAATGTTTAACTAACTATTTTTAGAGATTTAATTTTGATGTGGAAATTTTTTTATTTATTTTTGTTCATTTTATTACCGTTTTGTTTGTAAAATATTCTAATTTAAACTTTTAAAAAATTAGTATTGTTTTTAAGTTTGTGTATGAACTTTATATATTGTGACTTTCCAGTGGCTCATTTTTTTTTACTGAAAGTGCCAATTTTCACATTAAAAATTTTAAAAAATAAAAAATGAAGTTGATTTACAAATTCACAAAATCTAATATTATTTGTGGACAGTAAACATGTTATAACACAGATTCATTTATTAAAACATTCAAAGATCACAATATGAAGTCCTAGGAAGTGTTTAAACACAAACATATCATTTCAATACCCTACAACCAAGTACTGTTTGTTATTTTTATAGTGTGACTGACAGAGGATTAATGAACCTATTAATTTCATACAATTTGGCTGTTACAAATTTTAGATTTTTTTTTTAAGTATACCCTTAAATAATAGCTATTAAATAATGTATATTAAACTTTATTAATAAAAACATTCAAAATGTCTTGTCTTACTTTTTCGGTAAGATTTTCAAAAGTGTTCTCTTCATGTGAACGTTTAACCCAATCCAAAACCAATAAACTCAATGAATCACCAGTCACTAGCGACATCTCTTGGCGAGTTTGATTCAGCACTTCAATACGCATGCATGGTAAAGCAAGGAGAACTGGCAGCTTGCACACCACATCAAACTAAAACACAATGAATACTAAATAGTTATCCACATTATCATAATGTATAGATTTTAATTTTAAAGTTCTCAAAATATTCTGTTAGTTCAGAACAAAAGATACTACGATTTTCTAAAGAATTTAAATAAATAGTTCCATGTATAAAGATTGACAAAAGAACATTATTCAATGGTCATTAATTTTGAGTTACAGACTTGTGGAATTTTAGATATAAAAAAACAAAGATACAATTATTGATTTCATACTATTTAGCAACAAATAAAGTTTTACTTTTAGCAATTACTTGTGGTCTGAATGTCTTATTTACTTTTAAACAATAACTACGCTCAAATAAAATTTAAAACAATTAATCATGACTTATGGTTTACACACCTGACTAGCAATGAAAGCATCAACTTGAGCAACAAATGTCTTGTTACGAGCAATGCCAGTCAATGATCTAATATCAATGCAGTTCTCGGGACTCAAATGTTGGATAAGATGTCTAGCACATTCTTTAGCCACTCGATCCATCTTCAGTTTTGTTGCAGTCATAAAAACAGATTGTACTTGATGTGATCGTACTTCCAATCTGTAAATTTTAAATTAAATTATTATTGGTAATCAACTTACTATGGTTAAATTATTGCTACAAGTACTGTTATTTTTATTTAAGAAGACAAAAGATAATTTACAATTTCGTGTGATGTCTTGAATTACTCAAGCTATCTCTACAATGAAATAAACAAATTTTTGCATTGAACATATTGAGCTTAGAATGTTTTATTTTTATGTTGGACTGTGTTTCTTCTTTATAAATCAGAATGAAATATCAACAAAAAACTAAGCACATTAAATTTTTTAATTGAGAGTGGTTAAACTACTACTAAACACTGTAATTTTTACTAAATCATTTTAAGGAGAGCTTGATAGTCGTTAGTCTTCTGTATATAATTAAAACAACAGAGAATATAGATTAGAAGTGGGATTACTAATATAACATGGTGTAAATTAATGTCGGTTAAATAAAACTTCACCAGCTAGAGGTAGCTTGAGTCATCATATTAAAATGGTTAAGTGAATAATTTGATGGTTTATTATCACATCCACAATAGTTCTAATAATGCATGATGTTCAAACATTTCCAACTTATTCAAATACAATTTGCATGGTTCCCACCCCACATACAAGCATGCAATCATTTCCTACCTAACCTATATACATTCTTATTAAACAATAATATATACAATTTTAATGTAATAGCAGATATTTTTTGTTGAAACTCGATATTCAAGGATAAAATAAAGCAATAAAGCTTAAAGTTTCAAAATATTTTAATAATATAAATGAGCTACAATTGTTTCGCCTTGCGGCATCATCGATATTTAAATAAGGCTAAATAAGCTCAATATTCAAATAAATCTTCATTTTTTGAAATGGCAGGCTTGTGTACTTGCGTATCATAATTCACTAATGAACTAACTTTGATTACAAATATTAGGTCTATTTAATAAACCAATCTTTTTCTTCTCTTGGATTGTACCATATTGCCTGGGGATTTGAATAAAACAGATTATAAACTTATGTTGAAATCAATAACCCTGGAGCACATTGTGAATAAATACAGTGATTTCCAAGAAAGCTTAGAAATTTCTGTAACCTTTTCACAATATTAACAGCCTATTATTATATTATGGGGTGATTCATCAGTTCCGCAAGTAAAAACACTATAGAAAAAGCAGTATGGCTTGTGGCAGGTATAATAATCTGGAGACTTTAAGAGATAGGAGTACTACTGACACTTCCTAATATGTACATTAGAAAAGGTTTTATTTCAAATTTCTTTAAAACCAATGTTTTCTATAGGAGGGAGGGCGGAGGACAACCGCATGGAAAGGAGTACATGTCCTTCTAAATGTGGATGTTTGGTAACCCTAAGCATAAAACACTCTTCAAATAGCTTTATTTTGTATTTGTTACTTTTAATTAGAAGAGTTTCAATGATTTATTACCAAATAAATATATGTATACTTATACATACAAGGCATATAGACTTACTGTGCTGTATATGCATAATCTATAAGTTTTTCCAGTGCAACTTTATCAAAGCCCCCATTCAGTTGATATGTAACCACATTCTCACGGACAGCACCTTTAGTTTCATCATCTGCAGTGAACAACTCCAAGAGATGTGGACTAGCAGAAGCCAATACGGCTCGGTGTCCATGTAACTCGCTACTACCAATCTGACGATACAAACATTATTATATTGGATATAATGATACTTATATTTAAAAAATACAAAAAATATGTGACCAATGTCACTCTCAGAAATACCATTTTATCTATTTTATTTTAATGTATTAACTATTATAATTTATCATATTATTCCATCTGATGTAACCTAAATATAAAGACATAAAATCATTACAATGTAAAAAAAAATTCTGGTTTTATACAATTATATGATAATGATAGATTGTCCATATTATTGATATGGTTTAATCAGGCATTTACTATCATTTGTGTACACAAAAACTAATATATGATGTTTCAAGAGTATAAATCAACTGACTGTATAAATTCTATGGTTTTCTAATCACGTTTGTATTTAGTATTGGTTACTTTACTTCTCGGAGTTAGCTTTAGGCCTAGGTTCTTTCTTAGATTAGTAGTTTTAGTTTCCAACAAGGCCCTAGGCTAGTAGGTCATGTTTGCATTTTACACTTTCTTAGATTAGTAGTTTTAGTTTCCAACAAGGCCCTAGGCTAGTAGGTCATGTTTGCATTTTACACTTTTTGTCATGATCTAGGTTTATCACTTGATAATAGTAGTTGATTTATTCTAACGAAACATCGTGTATTAGTTTTTAAAGTACAAAAATGATGGCATACATCCGATTAAACCATATTAATAATATAAAAAACATTTTTATATCAATATGAAAGAAAAGTTTTAATACAACAAGTGTGTATTTTATAAAACTAGCAGTTTTCTTACAAGCCCAAGACAAACATCTTTTTTTTCATAGTTCTGTAAATACCAAATAAAATGTCAGTTGACTTTGAATTATGTGATTTAATTAACAACACTCATTTTACAAAACTACTTTAACTATTGATTACCATTTTATTAATAAAACAAGATTAACAGTAACAACCAATATTAAACATTTTAAACAAAATAATTTCTACATTTTCGACTCATGCAAATTTTCGTACAGACTTTTGATGGTGTGAATAAAGATACAAAACCTCAAAGGGTCAGTGATAGACAGAGGGTAGGAAATGTGATACTTGTACAGGTAATTTGATTGTTTTTTTAGAAGTCAGGATTATAAGATTCACAGAAATGAACTACACATTTTGAATCAGTCAGTTGAGCTCTTCTCATAGTGTACATAATGCAAATAGTTTTTATTTAAACTATGTTTCCATCAAATTTATTACTATATTCAAGTTTTAATAGAGTAAAGTTATAAGTAATAAATGTAAGACTTACCATCGACAATATTCTGCTTTTGTCGCAGAATATTGTAGACGGTAAGTGTTACATTTATTATTTAATATATCAATATTCGGAATGGCGACTAACAAATGTTATACGGTGTAAAGTTATTTTGTTATAATTGAAATCATTTTTTTCAATATTAGCGAACAACAAACAGTTTGTGAAAATATGAAGTGTGTAGGTTAAGAGAAGAACAATCACAAGCACAAAATGGACAAAAGTAAACATTTTAATAAAGGAAAAATATAATGGATACAGCTTGGTATCAAGTGTAAAAGTAAAACTTTGCATCTTAGGACATATAAAAGTTGTGCCCCTTTGTAGTTATCAATAATTGATCACCATTTGAGCTGGTGAATGGACCGAATATCTACATCAGTGTGGAATATCCCCCTTTTTTTTTAGTTTCAAACAAGAAAAAAACAACATTATATGAAGATTTGAATCAAAGAAGGGCCAAGAATAAAAATAAGAACTATATCGTACACTTTGATAAAACAATTTTGATAAAGAACATTATATCCAATACCATTAATATCCAAGGAATAATTACTGAATATTAAGTATCATTTTAAATAAAGTAACAATTGTACAAATTGTACTTTAATCAAATCTGTTTTAAATAAATTATATTTATTAGAGCCTAAAGATTTGTTTTTTTTCAGTTTTAAACTTAAATAATTCATTTAAGTTATCTGTATCGTATGTCTCTGTGCAGTAATGGCAAATAGATAACACATAGGGTATTAACGTTAGTAATGACTTTTCGTTTTTTGTATTTAAAAACTTTTTATGAACTTATTAAATGTTGAGCTTGACTTATGAGAAAAACTATACAGTATAACAAACACACAGAACACAATTCTCATAAAAAAAAATACGCCTAAGTATCAGACGCGTTTTAACGACAAGGTCGTCCTCTTCAGTGATACACCAGCTACACCAACCAAACCACAACAAAGTTGTGAGTTGTTGTTTATGAACTATCGCTAAAGATACTAAAATGTTTTAAAGTTGTTTAACCTTACATTATTTCCAAGTCATGGAACTTCGTTTTTTGTAGAAAGAGCTAAAATACGATAAATCACTTGATAAAAACTTATTGGAGTACACATTGAACCTATGAAGTAGTATATGTGGCTGCAGTCTATATGCTTATACAACAATTTGAAAGGAAATATATATTATCTGACTGAAATAAAATTATAATAATTACAAACTTACATGCAATATAACATCACAAAACGTCCTGTTCTTACGCATCATATTCAGGGAATGGAGTGTGTGAGCTTGTAATTTGTCATCATGAAAAATGAGTTCTCCTCCCGTTGGAGAAGAATCTCCTCCATTACACTGTTCCACCATCTCGTCCCCAGTTAGATCCAAGTCGGCTGAAACAAAGGAAGTAAGATTAAAACTCAGCTAATGATGACAACTTCTAGTACCAAATTATTGCTAATAAAAAATATTATGCACCTAAAACATTTAATACTAATTTTAGTTACTGTAATAGGTGTAATATTATTAAATAATGAAATAAAGCCCATCAGAGTGGTCATGCTAAATCCCTATCCCATGGACAATTTCTATCACTGGATATGAAATGCACTCAAGCTTCATTTTTCTCAAATAATGGCCAATCTACATTATTGTTTCACCATAGTCCATGGGATGACTTTTAAATAAATAGAACTCCTAAAAAGCTAAATGTTGACTTCTACTATAATCCACTCTCCGACCATCCAGAGTGGCCTAGCATAACACATATTCTGTTTAATCATGATATCTCATAGCTCGACTAAATGTATAAACATGGTTCAATCCTGTCATACGATACAAAGCGTCCAGTGTGAAAAAAAAAGGAGTGAACTGGTTTCGTTAACATTAAAAAAAGATTAATATCAAATTCATGATCACCATTTTGAATTTCAGAGAAAAACTTCTTTTTTTTTTACTAATAGGCCTATTGCAGCCACAATTCGATCCTTGTAGGATTTTTAAATTTAATTGATGCCTATTATAAAACCATGGTAAATGTATCCCATTTAAACCTTTGTTGATTTTGTAAAAAATTCAATTTTCGATAATTCCTACAAAAGGATTTAATTTATTTTAAACAACAGTTTTTTTACTACCTACCTACTAATAAATCTTTTTTTTTTTTTAATTCAAATTTAAAATTGGACTTCATAATGTAAGGTAGATCCTAATAAAAGATTAAATGAAAACTGTATGGAAATTAGTTTACAAATATAGCTTAGACTGAAGAGATGACAAACTGCCTATTTTTATTTTGAGCACTAACATTCCCCTTATTTTGTGACAGTAACATTCCTAATATTAACAGTTTTTATAGACTCCAAATTCATAAGTTCATAAAGACAACAATTAGCACTTTAAGAGGTGTAATTTTATGGAAACCGCCAAAAAATAAGTGTGACTTTTTAGGCACAGTGAGAGAATAAATTTGAAATAAACTTATAAAGCTCGATAATTATTTCCAGAAATTTTACAATATGTTAAGAGTATAGAAATTTTCCTATCCACTCTTTGTCTTATTATTCTTGTCCTTAGAAAATATTAATTTCTATAATAAGGACTCTACCCACACATGCTAGACAAGAACAAATATTTGACAAAACCAGGAGAAAAGTGACATTGCCTACTTGACAACAAAGTATAAATAATACTAATACCCACAATTTATTATTATTACAAAACTTATGAATTAAAGTACAGTACCACAGAGAGTAGGCTAAATATAAATTGTTGTCATTGGAATAGATTCAGATTTATACAAAATTGTTTATTTTGGCTTGTAAAATAATGATGAACTTCAAGGTGAAGGTTATAAATCATAAACATTATGACTGATAAGCAAGCCATTAGTTCAGCTATATTATGTTTAAATTTATATAATGCACACTTAAAGCAATTTCTGAGATAAGTTAACTGCCGTCCTTTAATTTGTCCCTTTACAGCATATGTTTAAAACTGGTGAATAGGTGCCTAATGAAGGCACTCAAACAAATGTCAACACAACAAACATCTGAAAAAATGCATAGCCCTATATCATTTTTATTAATATATACTATTTTTATATTTATTAATTAGGCCTATTACACTAAATTTTTCAATTTAAAATAAGTTTCCAATTCTAAAAAATTGCAACTCATCTGATAATTAGGCCTATCTTCCAAATAACCAAAACACCAAAAGTTTGTTTTCTGAAAAAAATTTTGATAAAATAAACTTAATAAAGTAACAAGACACTAAACGGAAAGTTTTGGCCTATACAAAATTGTTCAAAATATTTCAAACCAGGGGATATAAAAAACCAAACCAATTATAACTTACACCTGTATTAATAAAGTTAAAGTAAGACCAAATTTCTCAAAATAGTATAGTACCACCATAATAACCCGAGTTTCCAAACCCCAATAAACCAAAATGGCATACGGTACACTTTTCTATTCACTTTCAATAAACAATACAACTGATTTTGATCAAATGAAGGGATGAATCCTTAGTGTAACAAACCATTGTGGCCAGGATTTATTACTAATTGTATCTCCACACAAATGTATTTGTAATTTGTATTTTTATTTGTATTGTATTTGTATTTCTCGAATGTTAGGTCAAAATATCATAACTTTCGTCAAGCCACAGAACTTCTTGCACAGAAGGCAAGAGCTCTAGGTACTAGGATTAAATGAAAGGAGAAGCTAATTAAAAATTGTAATCTATACATTCACCAATATTAGATTAGATTTATTAGGTAGATTTGGGCTCGAGGCCTGTTGACCTAGCAGGACAGACCAGCCTTTGAGCCTTCAACAAAACTTGACAGTATTTTGTCCAATATCAGGATCAACATTCTATCCTAGTTGAGATGATCTAAAAAGACTTCTTCCCTTAGTCTTCAGTCTCTCACAATCCAGTGAGAATAATGTACAGAAGAAATCAAAGGGTCACAAAAATTTTAATCTAGATTTTCTCAATATTAAGTGAAATCTATTACAAGAAGCAAATTATGGTTTTACAGATATTTAAACAACACCCGTCTCAATACAATGTTTCCCCTAAAAAAATGTTTGAAAATATACATAGTTAATTATGGACAAAAACAAACAAAAATTCCATAAGATGTGTATTGAATAACAAACGTAATATTATTTAGGATAAACCTGATTATAATTCAAAATTTATTTATATGATTTGTGTCTCCCTTTTTGGTCAAATCAACATTTTATGATCTTGTTGGACAACGACTATTTCAATATTTGATCTATAAATGGATTTTGCTAGTAAATGAAAAGTTAAAACTTGAGAACTACCTACTGCTTTGATTTTTCAAAAGTTTTAAGTTCCAAACATATATTTTAATACACAATCACATAAACTTTTGTCCCTGACATTTACATGTGATGTCACTGAAAATTTTTAAGACAATTTGGGAAACATAGAACCAATTTTAATCAAATATAGACTAAAATAATAGTACAGACCAGATAACATACTTGTACATGAAAGAAAGACAACCCTATAAAAATCTGATCAGCAGTTTTCGAGAATGATAAAAACAGAGAGACATTGTGTTTTATAAATGAAGGGTAATTATTTAGTAAGTCGAAGTACAGATTATCTTAAAAATTGTCTAATTCTTTTATTACATACTTTTTTTTAAACTGTATTATAATATTTTAATGTGGTAATAAACCTTATTGAAAAGTATGTTTTTGAAAGTAATATTTGCAATTAATAGTTGTGCATCTGGTTATTCATAACGTTATCATCCCCGTAATCCTAAATGACCATGACAGACACAACATTCTATGGGAAAACATCTTTTAATCAAAACAAGTAGGAAGACATGTAATATTTTGAAATATATGATATTTATCTCTCATGGTTAAAATATAGTCAAAGACTATAGATTAACAGAGTAATCTACATTTTCAAAATTATATTGTTTTTTAACTTTATGTTGAAATTTCACTGGTTATATAATTACTTTCTTTTAAAATAAGTTTTAAAGTTAACATTTTAGAAGTCATTTTTGAACTTATGAATTCCCAATGTGATGCAGTGTTTCCGTGAAAAATTGATTTCCACATTAAAATTGATATTACAATTTCAAAAATAAGGTATTAGTAAATGAATTACACAAATTTTATAATATAATCTTAACATTGACTTATCAAATAATATGTAGATATTTTCCTAACCCCCTCCCTCCTCTAACCGGCTTTTTTAGCCTAAACCTTTTAGCTGGGACACTACACTATTCAATAAACCAGAAATTTATTATTGATGACCACATAAAATAATTTTCGCCACTGACAAAAGGGGATACTTCTCATGAGTCCTTCTCCACTATATTGAGGAGCGAGAGTAGCCTATGAAATAAATAATTAGATTTCTGTAAGGTGGCATTTGGGATACACAAATTCGTGAGTTTGTTATTGGCCAAGCAAAACAATGTCCCTTACCATACCTAACTTGGACAAACAGTTATTTATAATGAACTAAATTAAATTAAATACCTCTTTACCCTGTTAAAAAATTTTAATATATTTCCTTAAGCAAACACAAACACAATTTAAATTAGGTTACTTTTCACTTTCATTCTACCACTTATTTACTCACCGTTATCTGACAGCATATTAATTAGACCGTAAACAAACTACCAAAATACTTATTCCAGTGAAAACAAAACAGACTGTCAACGTATTATCTGATAACACTCCACATTGATACAAAGTGAAACATTATCATTCTAATGTCTATCAACTAAACAATAAACTAAATCAATCGGAAACAGGATATAACAAGGATAAACTAGTTCCATAAATGAATTCCGTTCCTTCAATGGTGTATAAAACATCCTTTATTAGGACTCCAGAACTGCCGAGGTGAAGGGAGAGAGGAGACGAGGGGGGGGGTCAAATTGAAGCAGTTCAGCCAACTTCCAGTATATAAATATTTTACTCTCACAATGGCGGATTTTAAAATATAGCTTGTTCTTTATGTTTTATTGTAATATAAGATTAAACAGTACTTTTAAATTGATAAAGTTATAAATTTAACTCTCTTTTTACGTTTTATTGTAATAAAATAATAGTGCAACGTGCGCACTACATTGTGTCATGTCGCAATAGAAGGACGATTCAACACCGCCCAAGTAAAACAATCATCTGTTGTTTTTTGTAATCGGAATTCATTACTGATTATTATATAGAGAAACAGTTGTGTATCTCTGAGACTATTCAACCTGGTACGGTTTCTCAAACGTCATTAAAACAATCTTAAACTGGACACTGCATATTAAAATTACAGGCAAGGTATATTTTAACTTGAATGTAATATAATATAAGTGTAAACTGATGCGACAATTTTTCGGTTTGAAACAGTCTTGATTTTTTTTTTTTTTGGCTTCAGTTACCTCAATTAAAACAAATTTTATCAACAGCTGTATGAGAAAAATAACGTGACATTTACGGTAGGCATTTCGAGTTAAGGTTTGAAAATTATGTGTAGTTATAAACTAGTTTTAACCTTTATTAAAAGAAGTATTATCCAGTATGGTAACTTTAAAACAGATGTTACACAGGTTTTCTGAACCTCGTAATTGTGTTTATCATTACTTTCTTGGTGTAGTCTAGGCTGTGTATATATTATTTTTAAAATCTCCTCTCGCTTCGCTCGTTTGACTCGGTCCTAGCGGATCTCATAAATTATACGACAACCCATTTTCTTCGTTATTCAGCATTCTAAATTTCATTTTTAACAATAACTTCCCTATTTATTTGTCATCGTACCATTACACGCAAATATGAAATCTGCAAATTTATATATAATTTTGTGTGTTATAACTGTTGAGAGATATGAACGTAAAATATTTTTAAATGTCGGTCATTTCGACATTTTTAATTGCTTTTTCTAATTTTTAATAGAGTTCTATAGTTTAACCACACTGTCTCCTATACTGTCTTAATTTTTGTAGCCGCTGGACCGACAAACCAAAATCACAAAATAGAACTTTTTTTACGATTACAACATTTATCCCATACGTATATTTGAATTTCAAATTACTATATTTTTCTGTGTGGAGAAAACAATTTTTTAATGAAGTAATTAAAAATTATTTTTTTCGTAAATTGATTGTAAATGTTATCTTCTAAGATTAACCTTTAGTATTGGTTTATTTATAGAACTGTTGAGACTTAAAGAATGGACTGGACGCTCTATACATAGGTTTAGACCTTTATAGAGGAGAAACCTTGACTTCATTTTGAAGTTCACCAACGAATTATCGATCGAGACTGAAAGCAAAGCACAATGAAGTATAATAATGGTTTTGCGTGCGTGTTTTTATGTCGATAGGTGGACATTTGTAACGTCCTCGAGCTCGACAAAGATCGTTATACTGAAGCTAGAAATTTTCTAATTAGGAGATTATATGTCATAATCATGGGTAAGATAAGTGTCAGGGTTTCAACTTTCAAACGCAATGAATTCATTTCAAACGCAGGAAGCAGGGTGTAGTTTTTAGGGTTTTTATTATTTTCAATGTTGGTACAAAATTGTTTTATATGTATCATAACATAAGTGCCTTACGACGGATAAAACAGTGCAGATAAACAGGAGAAGTGAGAGAATGAAAGAATCCTGGCACGTCAGAAAATTGAGCTGTTTAAAACGTAGCCCACAGAAAGCTGAAACGAAGTAAAAAATATCTTTAGAAGGTCCTCAAATAAATCATCTGTTTTGTTTAATGATCAGGTCCATCATTATTACCACTCCGGCTATTTAAAGTTAAAGGAAAGGTAATTGTTTTGTTAAATGATCAGGTTCATTATTATTACCACTCCGGCTATTTAAAGTTAAAGGAAAGGTAATTGTTTTGTTAAATGATTAGGTTCATCATTATTACCACTCCGGCTATTTAAAATTAAAGGAAAGGTTATTGTTTTGTTAAATGATTAGGTTCATCATTATTACCACTCTGGCTATTTAAAATTAAAGGAAAGGTTATTGTTTATTGTCGTACTAGCAACATTAAATTTGACCATCCTTTAGTTATTTTATAATGTATAGGCCTACTAAAAGTTTTATGTGTAGGTTGTAACGTACATTTTTTGTTATTTAAAAATAACTAGGACAACACTTTAAGTGATGTTGCAAATAAGTTTGAGGGGTGGGTGATTACAGGTTACTATAGAAATTCTTAGTAAAGGAATGAGAGGAAAAAACCCAGACACAGATGTTGCTAGCTGGCATCGGTCCAAGTTTTTAAAGTGCCAGACTATTAATCAATTACTAGCCAAACAGGTGTGTACGCTTTGAGCTATGGATTTAAATACAAGTTGTTTCTTGGTAGTCATGACAAAAAAATCCTCACTGTTTGTTTAAACAGATTACTTTTTCCATATTGACCTTAATTGATGACATTGATATGGTTTACAATTTATTTTTATTGTTTAAGCCAAACCTCCTGATGAAAATCCCCTTAAAACAGAAAGAAATGAACATAAAATAAAATAAAGAGACCTGATAGGAAAGATGAGAGATTATCATTATAATATAGATTGTCATTTGCGAGCTCATTATTATCTGTTTCCTTAGCCTGAATGTTAATCTACATTTTGATACCTATGATTTTCATGTATGGGTTGTTTAACCTCTTTCCTGTCAGATCTTTCTTAACCAATCTATGCTCTTATCCTACTCTGACACTATTATAGTATTCGAGGGTTAAGGGGTCTTGTCTTCCCTTTAATCAACAAAAGGAATTAATAAAACTTCACATAATCCTTACACTCTGAATCGTATTTCTGTCTCACTTTAACTATTGTACAACCTAGTTGAAATGAAAGGGACATTCATTATAAAGTATACAAGGGGAAAACTGAAGCAGAAAACCGCAAAGTTGCACCTAATCTTGGATCACAAGCAAGTTGGTTAAAATAAACACGGTGAAAGCAACATTTCCCGTTTAATATTTAATTTTGTTTCATTCATAGACATGCACCGTTGTAATATAAAACTAGTTTATAGGTACATATCTGATGGAGCCTCCACTACCTCCGCTAGTATATGAATATCACATGTTTTTCAAAGCTCACGGTTCCAAATTACATTTTCAACAATAATTTCGCTATTTATTGTTTTAAAGACATTGATGCCATTAGATGTAAAATTGACATTCCGTATTAGATTTTTCAATATGAGCCCACTATAGTCCACAATACCATGCTCTTATGTTATTATTGTGGCCGATATCTTGCTTACGTATACACGACTACTACGACTGACGGTAAGTAGGCCTAATTCATCATAGAAGGTATTTGTGGTTTTACAGTCCACTGGAAACTGAATTACTATTTATTATTTTTCTTTATTTCTTGATAGAAAGAAGTTTAACGAGGGGGTACATTTAGAAGACGTTTACTTTCTACTCAATTAGAGGTAGTGATGTTCAATCTTCTTGCATCGGCTCAGGACAAGGGAATCTTCCGCAATGCTGATTCTGTCAAACAATTAGTCAAACAATTAGATTCTGTATGATTGTGTTGAAGTCAAGTCGTGACATAGACCTCTTGTTCTACTTAATTCAATTCAGACGATGTTAGAGAGATCCTTTGATCGGGTATATTGTACTCCTAGAGTCGAATAATTTGATTAGATTGTTGCAGGACCGCTTTAAAATCATATTTTAATATTATTTTGTTGTCTATTTAATTTGATCCGAGTTAAATTGTTTTAGTATTAATATTCAACACTATTTTTTATTTTAGTCTTCGATCATTAAAACATGACTGCAGTGGTTTTTTTGTCGCCTTAAAAACTGTAAATATTTTTCCCCGTTCTTTTTTAGTTATTAATGTTGTTGTTTCATATTGTTATCGTAGGGGGGGGGGGGAGATAAGTTGATGAGTTACGTAGACAGCCTTGCATGATATAGAATGTGAAGCCATTGACACCGCAGTCTTGGCAGACTCTGAAGGTTACGGTTTACATAACCAACACGTTCAATATAATGAATGGAAGAAACAAGATAATATCCTTTAGTTGAAAGCAAAATATCTTATCGCTGTTAATATCCATTAGAGCATATATGAGAGGGAGAAATATTGGGATATTGCAATATTGTTCTTTATCTTATCACTGTTAATACCCATTAGAGCATATATGAGAAAGCGAAATATTGTGATATTTCAATATTGTTTTTTATCTTATCGCTGTTAATATCCATTAGAGCATATATGAGAAATCAAAATATTGTGATATTTCAATATTGTTTTTTATCTTATCGCTGTTAATATCCATTAGAGCATATATGAGAGAGGGGAATATTGTGATATTTCAATATTGTTCTTATCTTATCGCTGTTAATATCCATTAGAGCATATTAGAGGGAAATATTGTGATATTTCAATATTGTTTTTTATCTTATTGCTGTTAATATCCATTAGAGCATATATGAGAGAGGGGAATATTGTGATATTGCAATATTGTTCTTTATCTTATAGCTGTTAATTCTCCATTAGAGCATATATGAGAGGGGGAAATATTGTGATATTTCAATATTGTTCTTTATCTTATCGCTGTTAATATCCATTAGAGCATAAATATATGAGAAAGCGAAATATTGTGATATTTCAATATTGTTCTTTATCTTATCGCTGTTAATATCCATTAGAGCATATATGAGAAAGCGAAATATTGGGATATTTCAATATTGTTTTTTATCTTATCGCTGTTAATATCCATTAGAGCATATATGAGAGAGCGAAATATTGTGATATTTCAATATTGTTCTTTATCTTATCGCTGTTAATATCCATTAGAGCATATATGAGAAAGCGAAATATTGTGATATTTCAATATTGTTCTTTATCTTATTGCTGTTAATATCCTTTAGTGCAAATATGAGAAAGGAAATATTGTGATATTGCAATATTGTTCTTTATCTTATTGCTGTTAATATCCTTTAGTGCAAATATGAGAAAGGAAATATTGTGATATTGCAATATTGTTCTTTATCTTATTGCTGTTAATATCCTTTAGTGCAAATATGAGAAAGCGAAATATTGTGATATTTCAATATTGTTCTTTATCTTATCGCTGTTAATATCCATTAGAGCATAATAGAGCAAATATGAGAAAGCGAAATATTGTGATATTTCAATATTGTTGTTCATCTTATCACTGTTAATATCCATTAGAGCATATATGAGAAAGGGAAATATTGTGATATTTCAATATTGTTGTTCATCTTATCACAGTTAATATCCATTAGAGCATATATGAGAAAGCGAAATATTGTGATATTTCAATATTGTTCTTTATCTTATTGCTGTTAATATCCTTTAGTGCAAATATGAGAAAGCGAAATATTGTGATATTGCAATATTGTTCTTTATCTTATTGCTGTTAATATCTTTTAGTGCAAATATGAGAAAGCGAAATATTGTGATATTTCAATATTGTTCTTTATCTTATCGCTGTTAATATCCATTAGAGCATAACAGAGCAAATATGAGAAAGCGAAATATTGTGATATTTCAATATTGTTCTTTTCTTATTGCTGTTAATATCCATTAGAGCATATATGAGAAAGTTAAATAATATTGTGATATTTCAATATTGTTTTTTATCTTATCGCTGTTAATATCCATTAGAGCATAATAGAGCAAATATGAGAAAGCGAAATATTGTGATATTTCAATATTGTTCTTTATCTTATTGCTGTTAATATCCATTAGAGCAAATATGAGAAAGCGAAATATTGTGATATTTCAATATTGTTCTTTATCTTATCGCTGTTAATATCCATTAGAGTATATATGAGAGGGGGAAATATTGGGATATTTCATTATTGTTCTTTATCTTATCGCTGTTAATATCCATTAGAGCATATATGAGAGGGGGAAATATTGTGATATTTCAATATTGTTCTTTATCTTATCGCTGTTAATATCCATTAGAGCATATATGAGAGGGGGAAATATTGGGATATTTCATTATTGTTCTTTATCTTATCGCTGTTAATATCCATTAGAGTATAATAGAGCAAATATGAGAAAGCGAAATATTGTGATATTTCAATATTGTTCTTTATCTTATCGCTGTTAATATCCATTAGAGTATATATGAGAGGGGGAAATATTGGGATATTTCATTATTGTTCTTTATCTTATCGCTGTTAATATCCATTAGAGCATATATGAGAGGGGGAAATATTGTGATATTTCATTATTGTTCTTTATCTTATCGCTGTTAATATCCATTAGAGTATAATAGAGCAAATATGAGAAAGCGAAATATTGTGATATTTCAATATTGTTCTTTATCTTATCGCTGTTAATATCCATTAGAGTATATATGAGAGGGGGAAATATTGGGATATTTCATTATTGTTCTTTATCTTATCGCTGTTAATATCCATTAGAGCATATATGAGAGGGGGAAATATTGTGATATTTCAATATTGTTCTTTATCTTATCGCTGTTAATATCCATTAGAGTATATATGAGAGGGGGAAATATTGGGATATTTCATTATTGTTCTTTATCTTATCGCTGTTAATATCCATTAGAGCATATATGAGAGGGGGAAATATTGTGATATTTCAATATTGTTCTTTATCTTATCGCTGTTAATATCCATTAGAGTATATATGAGAGGGGGAAATATTGGGATATTTCAATATTGTTCTTTATCTTATCGCTGTTAATATCCATTAGAGTATATATGAGAGGGGGAAATATTGGGATATTTCATTATTGTTCTTTATCTTATCGCTGTTAATATCCATTAGAGTATAATAGAGCAAATATGAGAAAGCGAAATATTGTGATATTTCAATATTGTTCTTTATCTTATCGCTGTTAATATCCATTAGAGTATATATGAGAGGGGGAAATATTGGGATATTTCATTATTGTTTTTTATCTTATCGCTGTTAATATCCATTAGAGCATATATGAGAGGGGGAAATATTGTGATATTTCAATATTGTTCTTTATCTTATCGCTGTTAATATCCATTAGAGCATATATGAGAGGGGGAAATATTGTGATATTTCAATATTGTTCTTTATCTTATCGCTGTTAATATCCATTAGAGCATATATGAGAGGGGGAAATATTGGGATATTTCATTATTGTTTTTTATCTTATCGCTGTTAATATCCATTAGAGTATATATGAGAGGGGGAAATATTGGGATATTTCAATATTGTTCTTTATCTTATCGCTGTTAATATCCATTAGAGCATATATGAGAGGGGGAAATATTGGGATATTTCATTATTGTTTTTTATCTTATCGCTGTTAATATCCATTAGAGCATATATGAGAGGGGGAAATATTGTGATATTTCAATATTGTTCTTTATCTTATCGCTGTTAATATCCATTAGAGCATATATGAGAGGGGGAAATATTGTGATATTTCATTATTGTTCTTTATCTTATCGCTGTTAATATCCATCCGAGTATATATGAGAGGGGGAAATATTGTGATATTTCATTATTGTTCTTTATCTTATCGCTGTTAATATCCATTAGAGTATAATAGAGCAAATATGAGAAAGCGAAATATTGTGATATTTCAATATTGTTCTTTATCTTATCGCTGTTAATATCCATTAGAGTATATATGAGAGGGGGAAATATTGGGATATTTCATTATTGTTCTTTATCTTATCGCTGTTAATATCCATTAGAGTATATATGAGAGGGGGAAATATTGTGATATTTCAATATTGTTCTTTATCTTATCGCTGTTAATATCCATTAGAGCATATATGAGAGGGGGAAATATTGGGATATTTCATTATTGTTCTTTATCTTATCGCTGTTAATATCCATTAGAGTATAATAGAGCAAATATGAGAAAGCGAAATATTGTGATATTTCAATATTGTTCTTTATCTTATCGCTGTTAATATCCATTAGAGTATATATGAGAGGGGGAAATATTGGGATATTTCATTATTGTTCTTTATCTTATCGCTGTTAATATCCATTAGAGCATATATGAGAGGGGGAAATATTGGGATATTTCATTATTGTTCTTTATCTTATCGCTGTTAATATCCATTAGAGTATAATAGAGCAAATATGAGAAAGCGAAATATTGTGATATTTCAATATTGTTCTTTATCTTATCGCTGTTAATATCCATTAGAGTATATATGAGAGGGGGAAATATTGTGATATTTCATTATTGTTCTTTATCTTATCGCTGTTAATATCCATTAGAGCATATATGAGAGGGGGAAATATTGGGATATTTCATTATTGTTCTTTATCTTATCGCTGTTAATATCCATTAGAGTATAATAGAGCAAATATGAGAAAGCGAAATATTGTGATATTTCAATATTGTTCTTTATCTTATCGCTGTTAATATCCATTAGAGTATATATGAGAGGGGGAAATATTGGGATATTTCATTATTGTTCTTTATCTTATCGCTGTTAATATCCATTAGAGCATATATGAGAGGGGGAAATATTGGGATATTTCATTATTGTTCTTTATCTTATCGCTGTTAATATCCATTAGAGTATAATAGAGCAAATATGAGAAAGCGAAATATTGTGATATTTCAATATTGTTCTTTATCTTATCGCTGTTAATATCCATTAGAGTATATATGAGAGGGGGAAATATTGGGATATTTCATTATTGTTCTTTATCTTATCGCTGTTAATATCCATTAGAGCATATATGAGAGGGGGAAATATTGGGATATTTCATTATTGTTCTTTATCTTATCGCTGTTAATATCCATTAGAGTATAATAGAGCAAATATGAGAAAGCGAAATATTGTGATATTTCAATATTGTTCTTTATCTTATCGCTGTTAATATCCATTAGAGTATATATGAGAGGGGGAAATATTGGGATATTTCATTATTGTTCTTTATCTTATCGCTGTTAATATCCATTAGAGTATAATAGAGCAAATATGAGAAAGCGAAATATTGTGATATTTCAATATTGTTCTTTATCTTATCGCTGTTAATATCCATTAGAGTATATATGAGAGGGGGAAATATTGGGATATTTCATTATTGTTCTTTATCTTATCGCTGTTAATATCCATTAGAGTATAATAGAGCAAATATGAGAAAGCGAAATATTGTGATATTTCAATATTGTTCTTTATCTTATCGCTGTTAATATCCATTAGAGTATAATAGAGCAAATATGAGAAAGCGAAATATTGTGATATTTCAATATTGTTCTTTATCTTATCGCTGTTAATATCCATTAGAGTATATATGAGAGGGGGAAATATTGGGATATTTCATTATTGTTCTTTATCTTATCGCTGTTAATATCCATTAGAGCATATATGAGAGGGGGAAATATTGGGATATTTCATTATTGTTCTTTATCTTATCGCTGTTAATATCCATTAGAGTATAATAGAGCAAATATGAGAAAGCGAAATATTGTGATATTTCAATATTGTTCTTTATCTTATCGCTGTTAATATCCATTAGAGTATATATGAGAGGGGGAAATATTGGGATATTTCATTATTGTTCTTTATCTTATCGCTGTTAATATCCATTAGAGCATATATGAGAGGGGGAAATATTGGGATATTTCATTATTGTTCTTTATCTTATCGCTGTTAATATCCATTAGAGTATAATAGAGCAAATATGAGAAAGCGAAATATTGTGATATTTCAATATTGTTCTTTATCTTATCGCTGTTAATATCCATTAGAGTATATATGAGAGGGGGAAATATTGGGATATTTCATTATTGTTCTTTATCTTATCGCTGTTAATATCCATTAGAGTATATATGAGAGGGGGAAATATTGGGATATTTCATTATTGTTCTTTATCTTATCGCTGTTAATATCCATTAGAGTATAATAGAGCAAATATGAGAAAGCGAAATATTGTGATATTTCAATATTGTTCTTTATCTTATCGCTGTTAATATCCATTAGAGTATATATGAGAGGGGGAAATATTGGGATATTTCAATATTGTTCTTTATCTTATCGCTGTTAATATCCATTAGAGTATATATGAGAGGGGGAAATATTGGGATATTTCATTATTGTTCTTTATCTTATCGCTGTTAATATCCATTAGAGCATATATGAGAGGGGGAAATATTGGGATATTTCATTATTGTTCTTTATCTTATCGCTGTTAATATCCATTAGAGTATAATAGAGCAAATATGAGAAAGCGAAATATTGTGATATTTCAATATTGTTCTTTATCTTATCGCTGTTAATATCCATTAGAGTATATATGAGAGGGGGAAATATTGGGATATTTCAATATTGTTCTTTATCTTATCGCTGTTAATATCCATTAGAGTATATATGAGAGGGGGAAATATTGGGATATTTCATTATTGTTCTTTATCTTATCGCTGTTAATATCCATTAGAGCATATATGAGAGGGGGAAATATTGGGATATTTCATTATTGTTCTTTATCTTATCGCTGTTAATATCCATTAGAGTATAATAGAGCAAATATGAGAAAGCGAAATATTGTGATATTTCAATATTGTTCTTTATCTTATCGCTGTTAATATCCATTAGAGTATATATGAGAGGGGGAAATATTGGGATATTTCATTATTGTTCTTTATCTTATCGCTGTTAATATCCATTAGAGCATATATGAGAGGGGGAAATATTGGGATATTTCAATATTGTGATATTTCAATATTGTTTTTTTATCTTATCGCTGTTAATATCCATTAGAGCATATATGAGAGGGGGAAATATTGGGATATTTCATTATTGTTCTTTATCTTATCGCTGTTAATATCCATTAGAGTATAATAGAGCAAATATGAGAAAGCGAAATATTGTGATATTTCAATATTGTTCTTTATCTTATCGCTGTTAATATATATTAGAGTATATATGAGAGGGGGAAATATTGGGATATTTCATTATTGTTCTTTATCTTATCGCTGTTAATATCCATTAGAGCATATATGAGAGGGGGAAATATTGTGATATTTCAATATTGTTCTTTATCTTATCGCTGTTAATATCCATTAGAGCATATATGAGAGGGGGAAATATTGGGATATTTCAATATTGTTCTTTATCTTATCGCTGTTAATATCCATTAGAGTATATATGAGAGGGGGAAATATTGGGATATTTCAATATTGTTCTTTATCTTATCGCTGTTAATATCCATTAGAGCATATATGAGAGGGGGAAATATTGGGATATTTCATTATTGTTTTTTATCTTATCGCTGTTAATATCCATTAGAGCATATATGAGAGGGGGAAATATTGGGATATTTCATTATTGTTTTTTATCTTATCGCTGTTAATATCCATTAGAGTATATATGAGAGGGGGAAATATTGGGATATTTCAATATTGTTCTTTATCTTATCGCTGTTAATATCCATTAGAGCATATATGAGAGGGGGAAATATTGGGATATTTCATTATTGTTTTTTATCTTATCGCTGTTAATATCCATTAGAGTATATATGAGAGGGGGAAATATTGGGATATTTCAATATTGTTCTTTATCTTATCGCTGTTAATATCCATTAGAGTATATATGAGAGGGGGAAATATTGGGATATTTCAATATTGTTTTTTATCTTATCGCTGTTAATATCCATTAGAGCATATATGAGAGGGGGAAATATTGGGATATTTCATTATTGTTTTTTATCTTATCGCTGTTAATATCCATTAGAGTATATATGAGAGGGGGAAATATTGGGATATTTCAATATTGTTCTTTATCTTATCGCTGTTAATATCCATTAGAGCATATATGAGAGGGGGAAATATTGGGATATTTCAATATTGTTTTTTATCTTATCGCTGTTAATATCCATTAGAGCATATATGAGAGGGGGAAATATTGGGATATTTCATTATTGTTTTTTATCTTATCGCTGTTAATATCCATTAGAGTATATATGAGAGGGGGAAATATTGGGATATTTCAATATTGTTCTTTATCTTATCGCTGTTAATATCCATTAGAGCATATATGAGAGGGGGAAATATTGGGATATTTCATTATTGTTTTTTATCTTATCGCTGTTAATATCCATTAGAGTATATATGAGAGGGGGAAATATTGGGATATTTCAATATTGTTCTTTATCTTATCGCTGTTAATATCCATTAGAGCATATATGAGAGGGGGAAATATTGGGATATTTCATTATTGTTTTTTATCTTATCGCTGTTAATATCCATTAGAGTATATATGAGAGGGGGAAATATTGGGATATTTCAATATTGTTCTTTATCTTATCACTGTTTAGGATATAATAATCTATAAACGGTTACCGGTACATAAATAAATTAGATAGGAATAAATTATCCCATTCTTGGACAACTGCAATTAAAAATAAAATACAATATTTTAGTACAGATTAAAGTATTAACGTAATATCTTTTCCATTAATAGTAGCTTTAAATTGTTTGAAAATTTAGCAAATATCGAGTAAATAATTTCTGTAATATACAGAAGTGTTCTGACATCATTGTTTTCTTCTTGTTTAAAGGCGTCATCCAGACAACATCCTTAGCCTTCAAATAGTCTAATAGCCTACAGTGTCTCGAACAGAACCGAAGTAGGACAAGGGAGACCTGACAGGACAGGTTCCCTGGGGATTGCCATGCACGTATTCACTATACATAAGCTCTTGAGGACGATAAAAGAAACAAACCAATTATGGAATTGTTTGGAAATTTACGAACACGACAACTGCAAAACTGTCTAATCGATTCCATATAATATACATTGATGTTGCGATTGTTAGTCATAACCGCAGTGATACTATTCCTATATAATGGTTTTATTTTTTACATAATGTCAAAATATCTACGTCCTGTTTCTTAATGTTGAGGCCTCCTGAGTTAAAAAAAAAAAGTAGTTTTTGTAATGATATCTGTCTGTCGTAAGTGTACGTGGACAAATTTTAAACAAATTTATTATGTGAGAATATTTTAACTAGTAGCAGACGTAAGAAAAAAACCCACAATTTAATTTTCTCCAAATTGTCACTAACGATTTTCATCAAATTTTGCTCAAGTAAAACCTCTAAGAACCCAAACAAAAGATAATTGTCATTTTCCCAAAACTGTCGGTTCGTGAGTTATCGGAACAATGTTTACAAAATCAGTCATGAGGCTGTTGTAAAATATTTAATCGGATGCACCGATTAGTGTCAAACTTTAGTGAAATGTTAAGATTAGTGACTCAACCCTAACACAACTGAGGACTAGCGAAGCCCTATATAAAATATTTGTTTTAAAGTTCACTTTTTAATTGGAAATACCGAAATAACATTTTAGATAAGGGTTTATTTTTGATTCGTTTTTATTTTAATTTTGTAAACGAGTGAGTGAGAGAGTTTATTTTTAAGTAAAACTAGCAATGAAGTGTCAAATTAAAGTGTAACTCACTTGAAAAAAAATAATTCTAATATTTTAGGTCTAAAATTAGAAAGCATTTCGAGGAACAAAAATTGTTAAAATCTCCAACGTACGGTCACAAACTACACGAAAAACGTATTTCAAATTAATCCGACAACTTTGTTCAAATAAAAATGACATATAGAGTATGGAATGCGACTTACCCAGATCTATCCTCCCTCCACTTAAAGAAAGACCCCTTTCATATCTCATCCTGTGTTCCTGTGACGTCACAACACACTTGTCAACTAACTGAACGCGACTGCAGTTACTCTAGCTACTATTCCCCTTGTCTGCTAATATTGGCTAGTGTCCAGAAGACGTGGCAGCCTGTTCCATTTACCCTACATGTGGACCGATACCTGTTTAACTTCTATTAAAAATAACACCCTATGCACCAAGGAATTGTCCCCAATGTCTACAATGCACTAACATAGTAGTCTACTGGTTAACTTATCAACTCGTGCTACATAATTCATTTTCTCACAGGCCTATTCAAAATTATTTACAGATAGCTTTATTTTCATTTTGGATGTTTTTTACTAAAAATTGTACACTTTTTTTTTTTAATTATGCCAATTAAAAAGAAACAAATGTTTTTTGTTTTAAATATCTAATCCACTTTTGAAAGAAAACACTTGAAAATTTGCGTATACGTTCTCAATATCTAAAATAAAATATAGATCACTAAAAGAAATATGCCTCCAATTTTTTTTTTTTTTTAAGTAGAAAACATGAATCCCGGAAATGGAACTCTCAATTTATTATATTTTGACCAATTTGGATTCAGTTCACATCGCATTTTCAGAGAAGAACAATTGGACACCGAACCCTCATGATCAAAACTTTAGCTAATTCAGGGTTAGCAATCCCGAGAGACCGTGCTGGATCTACGGCAATTCCTAGTAAGCTTGGGTTAGACCCCTCTCTTTCATCCTTCCTATCAGGTTTCTCTTGACCAACTATTTATGTTCTTTTCTTTTTTTTAAAGCGATGATGATAAAGAGGTTTTTGCTTTTAAACAACAAGGGACAAATGTCCGACCGAAACTACGATGGGTCGACGGAGGTAATGGAGATGCCAAGGCGCTGGGTTTTGAGATTTGCTGGACTGCTGGACAAACTGCGTCGGATGACGTCAACTCAGGATGAGACCAGAACTAGCGATGACCTGCAGAACCACGGATGAGACCAGAACTAGCGATGACCTGCAGAACCACGGATGAGACCAGAACTAGCGATGACCTGCAGAACCACGGATGAAGATGAGGGAACTGCTGGACTGCTGGACAAACTGCGTCGGATGACGTCAACTCAGGATGAGACCAGAACTAGCGATGACCTGCAGAATCACGGATGAGACCAGAACTAGCGATGACCTGCAGAACCACGGATGAGACCAGAACTAGCGATGACCTGCAGAACCACGGATGAAGATGAGGGAACTGCTGGACTGCTGGACAAACTGCGTCGGATGACGTCAACTCAGGATGAGACCAGAACTAGCGATGAGCTGCAGAACCTCGGATGAAGATGAGGGAACTGCTGGACTGCTGTACAAACTGCGTCGGATGACGTCAACTCAGGATGAGACCAGAACTAGCGATGAGCTGCAGAACCTCGGATGAAGATGAGGGAACTGCTGGACTGCTGTACAAACTGCGTCGGATGACGTCAACTCAGGATGAGACCAGAACTAGCGATGAGCTGCAGAACCTCGGATGAAGATGAGGGAACTGCTGGACTGCTGTACAAACTGCGTCGGATGACGTCAACTCAGGATGAGACCAGAACTAGCGATGAGCTGCAGAACCTCGGATGAAGATGAGGGAACTGCTGGACTGCTGTACAAACTGCGTCGGATGACGTCAACTCAGGATGAGACCAGAACTAGCGATGAGCTGCAGAACCTCGGATGAAGATGAGGGAACTGCTGGACTGCTGTACAAACTGCGTCGGATGACGTCAACTCAGGATGAGACCAGAACTAGCGATGAGCTGCAGAACCTCGGATGAAGATGAGGGAACTGCTGGACTGCTGTACAAACTGCGTCGGATGACGTCAACTCAGGATAAGACCAGAACTAGCGATGAGCTGCAGAACCACGGATGAGACCAGAACTAGCGATGAGCTGCAGAACCACGGATGAAGATGAGGGAACTGCTGGACTGCTGTACAAACTGCGTCGGATGACGTCAACTCAGGATGAGACCAGAACTAGCGATGAGCTGCAGAACCACGGATGAGACCAGAACTAGCGATGACCTGCAGAACCACGGATGAAGATGAGGGAACTGCTGGACTGCTGTACAAACTGCGTCGGATGACGTCAACTCAGGATGAGACCAGAACTAGCGATGAGCTGCAGAACCTCGGATGAAGATGAGGGAACTGCTGGACTGCTGGACTGCTGTACAAACTGCGTCGGATGACGTCAACTCAGGATGAGACCAGAACTAGCGATGAGCTGCAGAACCTCGGATGAAGATGAGGGAACTGCTGGACTGCTGTACAAACTGCGTCGGATGACGTCAACTCAGGATGAGACCAGAACTCGCGATGAGCTGCAGAACCTCGGATGAAGATGAGGGAACTGCTGGACTGCTGTACAAACTGCGTCGGATGACGTCAACTCAGGATGAGACCAGAACTAGCGATGAGCTGCAGAACCTCGGATGAAGATGAGGGAACTGCTGGACTGCTGTACAAACTGCGTCGGATGACGTCAACTCAGGATGAGACCAGAACTAGCGATGAGCTGCAGAACCTCGGATGAAGATGAGGGAACTGCTGGACTGCTGTACAAACTGCGTCGGATGACGTCAACTCAGGATGAGACCAGAACTAGCGATGAGCTGCAGAACCTCGGATGAAGATGAGGGAACTGCTGGACTGCTGTACAAACTGCGTCGGATGACGTCAACTCAGGATGAGACCAGAACTAGCGATGAGCTGCAGAACCTCGGATGAAGATGAGGGAACTGCTGGACTGCTGTACAAACTGCGTCGGATGACGTCAACTCAGGATAAGACCAGAACTAGCGATGAGCTGCAGAACCACGGATGAGACCAGAACTAGCGATGAGCTGCAGAACCACGGATGAAGATGAGGGAACTGCTGGACTGCTGTACAAACTGCGTCGGATGACGTCAACTCAGGATGAGACCAGAACTAGCGATGAGCTGCAGAACCACGGATGAGACCAGAACTAGCGATGACCTGCAGAACCACGGATGAAGATGAGGGAACTGCTGGACTGCTGTACAAACTGCGTCGGATGACGTCAACTCAGGATGAGACCAGAACTAGCGATGAGCTGCAGAACCTCGGATGAAGATGAGGGAACTGCTGGACTGCTGTACAAACTGCGTCGGATGACGTCAACTCAGGATGAGACCAGAACTAGCGATGAGCTGCAGAACCTCGGATGAAGATGAGGGAACTGCTGGACTGCTGTACAAACTGCGTCGGATGACGTCAACTCAGGATGAGACCAGAACTAGCGATGAGCTGCAGAACCTCGGATGAAGATGAGGGAACTGCTGGACTGCTGTACAAACTGTGTCGGATGACGTCAACTCAGGATGAGACCAGAACTAGCGATGAGCTGCAGAACCTCGGATGAAGATGAGGGAACTGCTGGACTGCTGTACAAACTGCGTCGGATGACGTCAACTCAGGATGAGACCAGAACTAGCGATGAGCTGCAGAACCTCGGATGAAGATGAGGGAACTGCTGGACTGCTGTACAAACTGCGTCGGATGACGTCAACTCAGGATGAGACCAGAACTAGCGATGAGCTGCAGAACCTCGGATGAAGATGAGGGAACTGCTGGACTGCTGTACAAACTGCGTCGGATGACGTCAACTCAGGATGAGACCAGAACTAGCGATGAGCTGCAGAACCTCGGATGAAGATGAGGGAACTGCTGGACTGCTGTACAAACTGCGTCGGATGACGTCAACTCAGGATAAGACCAGAACTAGCGATGAGCTGCAGAACCACGGATGAGACCAGAACTAGCGATGAGCTGCAGAACCACGGATGAAGATGAGGGAACTGCTGGACTGCTGTACAAACTGCGTCGGATGACGTCAACTCAGGATGAGACCAGAACTAGCGATGAGCTGCAGAACCTCGGATGAGACCAGAACTAGCGATGAGCTGCAGAACCTCGGATGAAGATGAGGGAACTGCTGGACTGCTGTACAAACTGCGTCGGATGACGTCAACTCAGGATGAGACCAGAACTAGCGATGACCTGCAGAACCACGGATGAAGATGAGGGAACTGCTGGACTGCTGTACAAACTGCGTCGGATGACGTCAACTCAGGATGAGACCAGAACTAGCGATGAGCTGCAGAACCACGGATGAAGATGAAGTATTTTTTAGAGAAGACAATTAGCCAATGGAGGAACAACAATTCCTTTTCCCGGATACACATCTCCTGAAGATTACTATTATAAATGTAATTCTTGAGGACAAGACGAATCTATGTTTAGAGTTGGTGAGCTGATGGAAAGTTACGACACAACAGAAGGTTGCTGTACATAAAACAAGGCCCTCATTTCAGCTCATGTTAAGTACATATCTTAAACCCCCATCAACAACCATAAAGCTAACACATGACTTGATCACTGTGCTAGTCAAAATAAGGACTCCAGCTAGGGACTCAGTTTACCTTCCTGTGAGTCCAATACATCTACAACAGATGATACAGCTAAGCTCATCAGCTACAGTATTCAACCTACAGAGGGCTGCTTTACCTCAGCTTTCCATTCCCCACCACTGCTAAGGTGATCATGTTGCTCAGAGTCATTTTAAGATTCTTTAGCAGGAAAAGTTCATTAGCTTGGCATATGGAAAACCTGACCTAAGCAATAGGGATTCTAAACAAAACAAAGATGTGTTTTGAGTTAGTAGAGCTCACACACTTTTAGGAATACGGGCTTTACATTGTCTATAAATTCTTTCTATCTTCCATGAAATAAAAAAAAAGTAATGCCATGACTAAAACATACAAAAGGAAGGTAATGCTAAACTTTGACTAGGTCAATTTTTTTTTGTTTCGAAATGGCTGACACAAATTTTGAATACAATCGAAATTTAAAATTTGTTTTTCCTTGTCGTTTGTTTAGGCGAAACACCTCTCGGTCATCATTAAAAAAAGAATATTAAAATAATGACCGCTAATCTTCGGATACTTTAATAGCGTAGGAAAGATGAAAGAGAGGGGTCTAACCCAAGCATACTACTCTGCAGGAACAATATTAAAGGAGACGTACGAGACTTTCCATAAACACCTGGACGACATCACACCCTATCCCTTATTTTACCGTAAAACATTCTCTAACCAAACAGTCAACAACGTAGAAAAATTACAATTTACAAGTGTGGGATTTATTGTAATCAGGTGTGATAAGGAAAATATACATGATATGTACTATCATGGTGATATCTCAAGTTGTCTTGTTAGACTCTCAACCTTGACTGATAAGACTTACATCTGAGATTCAACTTTTTAATATTAACTGATAAGATAAGTTGGTAATGAATCTTTTTAAAGACTCTAAAAAGGAAAACGTGTAGAAATTCGAATCTCACTCTTGTATTCCCAGCATAAATTGATTTTAAACAATCTCCGTGGTACAGTCTCTTCAAATATAATGTAAATATAACTTCTCTTTATTGTTTTATTTTTTCTTGTTGTTTAAACGCGAAAAACCATTCGGTGTTCAAAGTCTTATAAAATAAGAAAGAAAAGAACAGGTAATAAAGGCCCCTTCTTGAATTCTCTAATGGCGTCAGTAGCGGAAAAGAATAAGAGTTAATCAAGAGAGACCAAATAAGGGAAATTAAAGAGACCTAACCCATAATATCTAGGGTGAGGGTTGTCCTAAGAGAATAATTATCGTTTACAATAATTACGCGTCTAGAGTTCTGTGGTCGAATCCATGACTTGAGTTAAGAAAAAGGTAATCATTAATGGTTCCAATGGTAAATGCGCAATAAATAAATTGCACAAAAACATTGCATAAACTTTTATAGTCACCAATCCGCTAAACCAAATAAAAAATCCTCTTGAAAAAATTAGAAAAATACCGTTTCGGAAATTCCGTCCGAAAAAAGATTTCAATAAGGGCCTAAACTCGCTTTGCTCACGTTCTCGTAGTGAGTCGAAAATGGACCTTTAAATAGCGGTGGTCTTGGTTCATTTCTGTATTTTTATCAATTATTCCTGAACCAAAATATTGATCTCTGAAAAGACACTTTAAAAATATCCAATATTCAAACAAAGTTTACCGTTTATTTAGTAAAGAAAGCTTAACAATTCCTTAAAACAAAATTATATTTGAAAGTAAATAAATGTGCAAACAATGTTGAGATGGACACAGGTCGTATTTTCGACTTAGTTGTTTAAAAGCAAGAACATCACAGGTATCATCAAAGTAAGACCCCCTAGGCCTCAAATAGCCTCACTGTTATAAAAAAACAAAAATTGGTCAAGAGAGACCTGATAGGGAAAGATGAAATAAAAGTGTAGATCCAGCCAGGATACTGACTGTAAGTAAACACCAAGGGTGGTTAAGTTTGTAAAACGAAGGAAGACTAACTGGCTGGCTGAAGGAGCCAATACAAACTTATAATAACAACTCGTGAATACTGTTTCTTGCATTACTACTGCACAAAAAATCTGCTTATTATCTTAAACATGTTGGAGTGTTGAAATCGTAGGTTGGGATTACCGAGTTTTGATTTACGTACAAGTTTGAAAGGTAAGGCGATGATAACAAGGCAACAAATCCCCCCTTACTTTCCTATTGTTATTATGCCTTATCAACAAAACTAACCTTCACAACTGTCAATCAGAAAGTGATAATTATCCATCGGGGTAAATATTTAGTCTAAACTTTCTACGCTTGGTGACAAAAACAATTATTATAAAAGGAGCTTTTTAAAGGCAGCTGTTTAGATTCAATTTTGGTTCTTTTTGTCACTTAGACAAGTATGGGTCAATAATCTTCAAATCCTTCAACACCCTATTTGTTTATAACCCGGGATTTTTTGAAGAGAAGGCGACCAATACGTTTTGATCAAAATCGGTAAAGCCGTTTTTTAAAAACTTTATTTTTTAAATTTTCTGTTTAACACATCACCCCTAGTTATCGACAATATGGCCAAGGACAAATTAATAAAATCTGTCGCCACGATTAGGCTGTGGAGCACTACACGTCAGCCATTCTTTTCTTACGGACGTGACAGTTACATGCATTACAACTTGGAAAAAAGAAAAGTTAATTTTATTTTGTAAATTGTTAAAGCTCAACTGGTTGGTAAATTTTTATAATATTTTTGCACTAAATTTGAAAATGATAATATTATTGGTTTTGATGTATAGTTCAACTAAGTTGGAGTTACGGACGTGACTTGAAAAGCACTTGTCTTCTGACATACAATTGTTAAAAAGTCTGTTAATTTCTTGGGAAATTTATGAATTAAATTTTTGTCAGCTTATCTTAAGATAAATACCTTCTTAGAAACATGAGTGTTCAATCTAAAAATCCTGTAATATTTCAATTAAAAAATTGATAAAACGTTACGGACGTGGCAATAAACTCAACAGTCTGTTAAAAGTACTTTATTTTACATTGAAAAGTTTTCAGTGCTCTTCTTACATTCTTTTTAGTTAAAGTAAGACTTATTTGATCTATAAAAGAACATAAACAAACTTAATTACATCTTAAATATGTGTTTGAATCAGGAGGAATTATTGTGAAATTGTTAGGAAAATGTATTCATTATTAATGAAACAGTTATCATGTGTGTAAGCCACAATAACTTGTTCATAAAGTTAACTGATATTCTTGGTAATTTACTGACAAATTAGTCACTGATAAATATAAAGTGACTAGATATGTATACCAAGTTCAGAGATGAAAATATCCGCAAAATAAAGAATTCTGCTACAAGATATTGTTGGTAATATTAAGTTAAAGTATTAATATTTAAGTTTTAATAAACTTTTTACTGAGAAATTCAGAAAATATTTTTTTTAGTGTTAGGTGTATGTTTGTAAAGAATGGCTGACATATATGACATTACTTACTTTACGACAGTCACCCATTAATCATTCCGTATTAAACTGGTTTCCAAAATGCTCTCAATACTGACATCAAGTGAATGACTACAATTCTCTTATACGTTACATACTTCTTGAAACATCTTAAATATTTACGGTTATGCATGTACAGGTGTTTTTTGTCGAAGTCAAACATCACGGCATCGACAAGGGCAGGTAACAGAAGGAATATCTATAAATAAGTTGTTCAAAATATTCTCTACCAAATTATCTACACACTGTCTCTATGTTTAGACGTCAACAACGCAAAGCATGGAGAGTCCTGCCATATGGCAACACGTCGTGAAGTTTCCTTACTTTATACACTAAGATAACAACTATAAAATGCTGACATTACTTTGTCTAGAGATCGTAATGTTGTTTGATTTGACCATTGAATTTATATCTAAGGAGAATACGATAATGTCAGCACAATTTAAACAGTTATAAAGCTCATTTACAGTGTGATAAATCAGAATCTACGACCATGCTTCTCTGTACTGTTCAGTGGGTCTTGAGTAATGTCTAGATTTGAAACATTGTTTTTAGTCTTCAGCAACCTAAACCCAAGTTGCTTTAAAATACTACTCCTTTTACTACTACTCCTTATTTACTACTCCTTCAAGAGTTACGCTCTTAAGGACATGCAATACAGCAGCTGTCCTTCAAGACACTAAAAGTGGCTCATTAGATGCCCGCACCAGAGCTTCTCCTACGTAAAAACAATTATTTCAATCAAATCTGCAAATATAGGCTCAGTTTTACCAATGACTACATAAATACTATAAGACACGACATGGCCATGTTAAATATTCTACGCTTATTCTTGAGTTGACCAATACCCGCTAGGTCGCTCTACTAGAGAATCTGAAGTTGATGTGACTGGCACTAGGTGGCTCTAGGGTCAAACTCAAACAATGTTTTAGGCGGGTAAGAGAAAACGCACTGATGCCACATATGGGACCAGAGATGCGAGGGAAGGTCGAGAATCGCTTATCTCAGCGCACGAACTGACAACACTGACTATGCTGACGGAAGTAAGTGAGAAGGTTTGTGAGAGAGAGGTCAACAGTTGTACAGTCTCAACCAAGTGGGATGCGTACAGTCAAGCACCTGCTGCTAGCGCTTTCTGATAGCTGTGTGTCAAACTTGTGACGAACAGCACCCGTAAAGCGTAGACTATATCCCTATCCTATGTCGTGTCTTATAGTATTTATGTAGTCATTGGTTTTACGAATAGTTCAACACAAACTGTCACGTGATTCACTAGAGCCGGACGTGACTATTCTGAAGTCCCCCCTCCCCTACGTCCAGTTCATGTTGTCATTTCATTACTTCTACAAGGTTGCTCTTGACCAACTCGTATTCACTTTCGACCTTCACTATTAGAGTATTCGAGGGCTTTATTTAATTCCCTTTGTATTTTTTTATCAAGTGATGATGACTCGTAGGTTTCTTGCTTTGAAACAAACAAACTGCGACATTTAGAGCGTTAAGAAATCCAATACAATATTGTAAAAACTATAATATAGTGTTCAAATGATAAGACAGGTTCTTATTATTTATTGCATGATTTCAAAACGGCTGCAATAACGTCGTACTTCATACTATAAAGTGATGATGATTCGTAGGTTTCTTGCTTTGAAACAAACAAACTGCGACATTTAGAGCGTTAAGAAATCCAATACAATATTGTAAAAACTATAATATAGTGTTCAAATGATAAGACAGGTTCATATTATTTATTGCATGATTTCAAAACGGCTGCAATAACGTCGTACTTCATACTATAAAGTGATGATGACTCGTAGGTTTCTTGCTTTGAAACAAACAAACTGCGACATTTAGAGCGTTAAGAAATCCAATACAATATTGTAAAAACTATAATATAGTGTTCAAATGATAAGACAGGTTCTTATTATTTATTGCACGATTTCAAAACGGCTGCAATAACGTCGTACTTCATACTATAAAGTGATGATGATTCGTAGGTTTCTTGCTTTGAAACAAACAAACTGCGACATTTAGAGCGTTAAGAAATCCAATACAATATTGTAAAAACTATAATATAGTGTTCAAATGATAAGACAGGTTCTTATTATTTATTGCACGATTTCAAAACGGCTGCAATAACGTCGTACTTCATACTATAAAGTGATGATGATTCGTAGGTTTCTTGCTTTGAAACAAACAAACTGCGACATTTAGAGCGTTAAGAAATCCAATACAATATTGTAAAAACTATAATATAGTGTTCAAATGATAAGACAGGTTCTTATTATTTATTGCACGATTTCAAAACGGCTGCAATAACGTCGTACTTCATACTATAAAGTGATGATGATTCGTAGGTTTCTTGCTTTGAAACAAACAAACTGCGACATTTAGAGCGTTAAGAAATCCAATACAATATTGTAAAAACTATAATATAGTGTTCAAATGATAAGACAGGTTCTTATTATTTATTGCACGATTTCAAAACGGCTGCAATAACGTCGTACTTCATACTATAAAGTGATGATGATTCGTAGGTTTCTTGCTTTGAAACAAACAAACTGCGACATTTAGAGCGTTAAGAAATCCAATACAATATTGTAAAAACTATAATATAGTGTTCAAATGATAAGACAGGTTCTTATTATTTATTGCACGATTTCAAAACGGCTGCAATAACGTCGTACTTCATACTATAAAGTGATGATGATTCGTAGGTTTCTTGCTTTGAAACAAACAAACTGCGACATTTAGAGCGTTAAGAAATCCAATACAATATTGTAAAAACTATAATATAGTGTTCAAATGATAAGACAGGTTCATATTATTTATTGCATGATTTCAAAACGGCTGCAATAACGTCGTACTTCATACTATAAAGTGATGATGACTCGTAGGTTTCTTGCTTTGAAACAAACAAACTGCGACATTTAGAGCGTTAAGAAATCCAATACAATATTGTAAAAACTATAATATAGTGTTCAAATGATAAGACAGGTTCTTATTATTTATTGCACGATTTCAAAACGGCTGCAATAACGTCGTACTTCATACTATAAAGTGATGATGATTCGTAGGTTTCTTGCTTTGAAACAAACAAACTGCGACATTTAGAGCGTTAAGAAATCCAATACAATATTGTAAAAACTATAATATAGTGTTCAAATGATAAGACAGGTTCATATTATTTATTGCATGATTTCAAAACGGCTGCAATAACGTCGTACTTCATACTATAAAGTGATGATGACTCGTAGGTTTCTTGCTTTGAAACAAACAAACTGCGACATTTAGAGCGTTAAGAAATCCAATACAATATTGTAAAAACTATAATATAGTGTTCAAATGATAAGACAGGTTCTTATTATTTATTGCACGATTTCAAAACGGCTGCAATAACGTCGTACTTCATACTATAAAGTGATGATGATTCGTAGGTTTCTTGCTTTGAAACAAACAAACTGCGACATTTAGAGCGTTAAGAAATCCAATACAATATTGTAAAAACTATAATATAGTGTTCAAATGATAAGACAGGTTCTTATTATTTATTGCACGATTTCAAAACGGCTGCAATAACGTCGTACTTCATACTATAAAGTGATGATGATTCGTAGGTTTCTTGCTTTGAAACAAACAAACTGCGACATTTAGAGCGTTAAGAAATCCAATACAATATTGTAAAAACTATAATATAGTGTTCAAATGATAAGACAGGTTCTTATTATTTATTGCACGATTTCAAAACGGCTGCAATAACGTCGTACTTCATACTATAAAGTGATGATGATTCGTAGGTTTCTTGCTTTGAAACAAACAAACTGCGACATTTAGAGCGTTAAGAAATCCAATACAATATTGTAAAAACTATAATATAGTGTTCAAATGATAAGACAGGTTCTTATTATTTATTGCACGATTTCAAAACGGCTGCAATAACGTCGTACTTCATACTATAAAGTGATGATGATTCGTAGGTTTCTTGCTTTGAAACAAACAAACTGCGACATTTAGAGCGTTAAGAAATCCAATACAATATTGTAAAAACTATAATATAGTGTTCAAATGATAAGACAGGTTCTTATTATTTATTGCACGATTTCAAAACGGCTGCAATAACGTCGTACTTCATACTATAAAGTGATGATGATTCGTAGGTTTCTTGCTTTGAAACAAACAAACTGCGACATTTAGAGCGTTAAGAAATCCAATACAATATTGTAAAAACTATAATATAGTGTTCAAATGATAAGACAGGTTCTTATTATTTATTGCACGATTTCAAAACGGCTGCAATAACGTCGTACTTCATACTATAAAGTGATGATGACTCGTAGGTTTCTTGCTTTGAAACAAACAAACTGCGACATTTAGAGCGTTAAGAAATCCAATACAATATTGTAAAAACTATAATATAGTGTTCAAATGATAAGACAGGTTCTTATTATTTATTGCACGATTTCAAAACGGCTGCAATAACGTCGTACTTCATACTATAAAGTGATGATGACTCGTAGGTTTCTTGCTTTGAAACAAACAAACTGCGACATTTAGAGCGTTAAGAAATCCAATACAATATTGTAAAAACTATAATATAGTGTTCAAATGATAAGACAGGTTCTTATTATTTATTGCACGATTTCAAAACGGCTGCAATAACGTCGTACTTCATACTATAAAGTGATGATGATTCGTAGGTTTCTTGCTTTGAAACAAACAAACTGCGACATTTAGAGCGTTAAGAAATCGAATACAATATTGTAAAAACTATAATATAGTGTTCAAATGATAAGACAGGTTCTTATTATTTATTGCACGATTTCAAAACGGCTGCAATAACGTCGTACTTCATACTATAAAGTGATGATGACTCGTAGGTTTCTTGCTTTGAAACAAACAAACTGCGACATTTAGAGCGTTAAGAAATCCAATACAATATTGTAAAAACTATAATATAGTGTTCAAATGATAAGACAGGTTCTTATTATTTATTGCACGATTTCAAAACGGCTGCAATAACGTCGTACTTCATACTATAAAGTGATGATGATTCGTAGGTTTCTTGCTTTGAAACAAACAAACTGCGACATTTAGAGCGTTAAGAAATCCAATACAATATTGTAAAAACTATAATATAGTGTTCAAATGATAAGACAGGTTCTTATTATTTATTGCACGATTTCAAAACGGCTGCAATAACGTCGTACTTCATACTATAAAGTGATGATGACTCGTAGGTTTCTTGCTTTGAAACAAACAAACTGCGACATTTAGAGCGTTAAGAAATCCAATACAATATTGTAAAAACTATAATATAGTGTTCAAATGATAAGACAGGTTCTTATTATTTATTGCACGATTTCAAAACGGCTGCAATAACGTCGTACTTCATACTATAAAGTGATGATGACTCGTAGGTTTCTTGCTTTGAAACAAACAAACTGCGACATTTAGAGCGTTAAGAAATCCAATACAATATTGTAAAAACTATAATATAGTGTTCAAATGATAAGACAGGTTCTTATTATTTATTGCACGATTTCAAAACGGCTGCAATAACGTCGTACTTCATACTATAAAGTGATGATGATTCGTAGGTTTCTTGCTTTGAAACAAACAAACTGCGACATTTAGAGCGTTAAGAAATCCAATACAATATTGTAAAAACTATAATATAGTGTTCAAATGATAAGACAGGTTCTTATTATTTATTGCACGATTTCAAAACGGCTGCAATAACGTCGTACTTCATACTATAAAGTGATGATGACTCGTAGGTTTCTTGCTTTGAAACAAACAAACTGCGACATTTAGAGCGTTAAGAAATCCAATACAATATTGTAAAAACTATAATATAGTGTTCAAATGATAAGACAGGTTCTTATTATTTATTGCACGATTTCAAAACGGCTGCAATAACGTCGTACTTCATACTATAAAGTGATGATGATTCGTAGGTTTCTTGCTTTGAAACAAACAAACTGCGACATTTAGAGCGTTAAGAAATCCAAGACACTATAATATAGTGTTCAAATGATAGGACAGGTTCTTATTATTTATTGCACGATTTCAAAACGGCTGCAATAACGTCGTACTTCATACTATAAAGTGATGATGACTCGTAGGTTTCTTGCTTTGAAACAAACAAACTGCGACATTTAGAGCGTTAAGAAATCGAATACAATATTGTAAAAACTATAATATAGTGTTCAAATGATAAGACAGGTTCTTATTATTTATTGCACGATTTCAAAACGGCTGCAATAACGTCGTACTTCATACTATAAAGTGATGATGACTCGTAGGTTTCTTGCTTTGAAACAAACAAACTGCGACATTTAGAGCGTTAAGAAATCCAAGACACTATAATATAGTGTTTAAATGATAAGACAGGTTCTTATTATTTATTGCATGATTTCAAAACGGCTGCAATAACGACGTACTTCATACTATAAAGTGATGATGATTCGTAGGTTTCTTGCTTTGAAACAAACAAACTGCGACATTTAGAGCGTTAAGAAATCCAATACAATATTGTAAAAACTATAATATAGTGTTCAAATGATAAGACAGGTTCTTATTATTTATTGCACGATTTCAAAACGGCTGCAATAACGTCGTACTTCATACTATAAAGTGATGATGATTCGTAGGTTTCTTGCTTTGAAACAAACAAACTGCGACATTTAGAGCGTTAAGAAATCCAATACAATATTGTAAAAACTATAATATAGTGTTCAAATGATAAGACAGGTTCTTATTATTTATTGCACGATTTCAAAACGGCTGCAATAACGTCGTACTTCATACTATAAAGTGATGATGATTCGTAGGTTTCTTGCTTTGAAACAAACAAACTGCGACATTTAGAGCGTTAAGAAATCCAATACAATATTGTAAAAACTATAATATAGTGTTCAAATGATAAGACAGGTTCTTATTATTTATTGCACGATTTCAAAACGGCTGCAATAACGTCGTACTTCATACTATAAAGTGATGATGACTCGTAGGTTTCTTGCTTTGAAACAAACAAACTGCGACATTTAGAGCGTTAAGAAATCCAATACAATATTGTAAAAACTATAATATAGTGTTCAAATGATAAGACAGGTTCTTATTATTTATTGCACGATTTCAAAACGGCTGCAATAACGTCGTACTTCATACTATAAAATTATATAAGTGATGATGAGTAGAATCTGATGCAATGTATGTAAGAGTTTCCAGTGTCGAAGACGAAGCAGTGTTGTTAATGCTGTTACGAACTGACCAATCCAATTATCTCTGTAGAGAGGTCAATCTTTCAACGGCTTCTTCGTTTACTCTATACAACTGATCCAGTTTTATTAACTCTAAAACAATCATGCACTCAACCCGAATTTAGTAGAAATTATTTTTTAAAGTAGGCCTAATTTAAAAAAATAACCAAAATTAGATACTTTATCCATAAACTAAATTGTTATATATCATTTTTTTAGAGAAAGATGTATAGGATTCTTTCCGGATATGTGAAATTTTTGAGTCATATATTTTGGAGTTAGTATGTCAATAATAAAACCTAAACACCTGTTCACTTTGTAAGGGACTATATAACTGAACGGGATGTCAATTGCATGTCCTTTTTTTAGGGAGCTGATGACAAGAATCGCTATTAAATAACAAGGACAAAATATATAACCTACTGTACACGACAACCTGTATGTAAGAAGAAAATATAAAAGCCCAATTTTAAAAATGCAGTAGTGCCAATCTAAACTTGATAAAACACAATTAATTATTGATTTCAATAAAAACATATGTATTTCATTACCTGCAGCGTTATAGGCCCGCCATTGTAACCCTATCAGCGAGAAACAATTTATTCTTTTGTATCATACGATGACATAATCACATATGTTTTTAAACTGATATGAATATTAGCTTTACAAATGGTAACTGAATCATTACATTAGCAGGCTGTTCATTTGTTTTTAGATAGACTTTTTTTCGAATGACCCTGGCTGGTGTCACGGATAAGTCACGGTTTTTACGTTATATGCCTACATTCTTCTGCAATCGCTCTATTCCATAACACATCAACAAAGAATGCAATCTGACGACACTTGAACTTGAATGTAAAGACAAAGACATCTACACCCATTGGCTTTGTGTGTGTCAAAATATTTTCTGAATAGAACACTCTAGCATAAATACTGCCTTAATGTAAAGCCGAACGGTTGGTTGTGGTTTTTGGCATAACTTATACATCGGTGTGATATCAGACACAGATGAGTATTTCAATGCCGGCTTGACGAAAACTAACATCGCCTTCATCGAATCTCATGTAAGCTATCAAATCTAACAAAAATACATTTTATTTATTAATTTTTTCTAAGGAGCCCTGCAACAATTGAATCAAATTATTTTAAATTTTGTCAAACGGTTAAACGACTCAAATACCCGATCAATCATCTCTGCATTCTGCTCCAGCGTCGTCTGTTTACACATAAAGGTTATGTTCACTAAGCCTCTTAGTATGTGTTAGGTGCGCTAAACAATTATATAACTATTACGACATGAATAGTTGTAATTATGCCATTGATTATAAATAATTGAAGTTCATACTTTATCTATTCAATAACGAAGCTCAGTTCATTGTCCGCGTGCATTTTACATTGATGCAATGACGTAAGAAATGTTTACCGTACAGTCGAGGAAGTTGTAATTATGTTCGCTAAATGCCCTTTTTTGTCTTTAAATGAACTATTTCCATCCACAGAACAGCTGATATTGATTATATCATACAATCTTGTTGAGCACTGTGGTGAAATTCACAATAATAATTCGTATTTGCCCCTAACCACTGGAAACTTAATAAAACACAATTATCTGATTAATTATCAATTATCTGAAGTGGAAATAATTAATAAAGAACAATTAATCAGATAATTGTGTTTTTATTAAGTTTCTAGTGATTGTGGTTAGGGGGCAAATTCGAATTATTATTGATTATATCAGCTGCAGTTATAACATAATGTCCCAGAAATGACCTTTCTTACCTTTAAGGCAGTTAAAATTTCTTCTTTTGAGATTATCTATTTATATTAAAAGTCTTAAAACATTTAGACCAACCAACTATCAAAATTTGTTTGCGTATCAATATGTCGGTCATAACGTATGGAATTTTTTATCCATTTAAAAGTTATAATTTAACAAAATAATTCGAAAACATCAAACCTATTATAAGAACTTATAAATCAGCTGTCCATTTAGTGAAAGTTTAAATCATTTCAAGAGACCATGACATAACTATCAATTTTACAAATTTAATAACAGCTGATCCATTAGAATAAATATAAAAAAAATATTTAAGATTATGCTAAATCAACTAAATAGTATCATCATAACAATAAAGCACATTTTTGTGTGACACATATAGGGGGGGGGGGGGGCAGAGAGCAAAGTTTAACAGATTATTTAAATTAATTGAATGTGCAAACAACTTTATTTCTTAATGGTTTTTTTATGTTTTGTGTACAATTGTTAGTTTAGATTCGATATGCACAGTGTTTTAATAAGGACTAAAGTAGGTATTCAGATCGGTTGAGTGTCACTTTAAAGCAAAACACATTTTGGTCCGATGCGACAACCCAACCACTTGAAATGAATTTCTCGCTAAATTAGAGTGTGTCACTTCTGCAGCTACGACGTCAATTAGATTTCTCAGCCCAGGATATCGACAATTAGAGGTCGATCTTTAATGTAACTCCCGTACTACTTCAGTGCGAAGATGAGGTGGAGCTCCGTTATCCTTATCATCTTCATCTAACTGTGTAATGAGAATATTTTCAAGCATATCCAGATAATATAGGTCATTACTTTAAGGAAAAGAACGGTTCATACACTTTAAGCTTGCAAAATAATCGCTACTCTAGATTCCTGCTGTACTCTTGCCATTGATGTGAAATATTTACTCTCCGATATTCAGGAATGTCTCTTCATTTTCTATTCGATCCAACAGTTCTGCACAGAATTCCTGACGAGCGGACTTATCTCCATCAGTAATTTGTCGTAGCCATGGAAAGTTTGTACTTACTACAGGCCAAACAAACGCCTGTAGTGTCCCAGTCGTGTTTACTACCATTTGTCTGTGCGCGCGGCTCTGACACTACTAGCCGCCGTTCTGTAAAAGTAGGGCTCGCTCACCCAACTATGTTTGTCTACCTTTCGCGACACATAATTACAGTTTACAAGATTTGTAGTGCATATAGAAACATGAACAACTCGAAGCTACTTTGAAGACAGGTGAATAATCTACGTCCGGAAATGAGCGATAATCACTCCCCTCTTCCCCGCCGCGCCATAGCAAGCCGCGCGCACAGACAAATGGACCCATCAGTACTTCTACGTGCAAAGTTCTGCCCGATTTCGTTCCACAACGGCATCAAAAAGTCGCGGGCGATCTGCCAGTTTCAACAACAATTTGGTGTTAAGACGCGGCGAATACATCCGCGGCATCGATTTTTTGACATAACTTTCTGTATACTATAAGTTAGACAGTAGAAGTTCATATATTTTAAATATTAAAAGAAAACGTGCATAGCAAACATCAAGAGAAATTCACAAACTAAATAATATCCGTCATACAAGTGTAACTAAATGAATGTGTGTAACTTTCTGGAATCTCGTGAGAAAACTTTTAATTTATAGTTCGAGTTGCAAGACACTCGTTGAATACAATTTGCACAGCTTCCTAAACACTACTACATTCCTGTTATTTCAACTTAACGGGGTTCAACGTTATTGTCCTTGTCGTAAACCTTTCATCACCACTTCATCAATCCGGCCCCATTATACCACGTCATGCAAACATGTAAAGCCCAAACGTTGGTTTCCTGCACCTTGTAAGGTAAAACAATTGTTACTGAACCTCCTAATATCAACCTAGCGGGCCTCGAAGAAGACTCCACTCGCTGCCTTCGTAACTATATACCGGGTGTTCAAAAAGTCTGGAAACTCCTTAATATTTATTTTATTAATACCTTGCCTGATACTTTAAATACTGGAAAATTTAAAAAAACAACAACCTAAAATAGAGATCCCCCTAGTCTTTGTATAGCGTCAGAGTCGGAAGAGAACAAGAGTTGGTCAAGAGACCTGATGGGAAAGATGGGGACAGGAGTCTACCCATAAATAGATGAAAAAATAACTTGATCTAACTTGAGTCGTCGTATTTGCTAGACCTGTACCATAGAATAAGAAAGTCACAACCCATGTTAAACAGCGTGATACAAAATATCCCTAGCTTGGTTACCGGACAACAGAAAGCGCTAGTAGCATCGGTACTTGTGATACTACTAGCGCTTTCTGTTGTCCAGTAACCAAACTAGGGATATTTTGTATCACGCTGGAGCCTATACCTGTGACTTTCTTATTCTAATTCCTTCTTCTATGCCTGTACTCATTATAAGTGAACCCGGAAGGGAAGTCCTACAGTATTTATCTTTAGATGTGATGAGATTGTCCACCTCAATGCTGTGGGTTGAAGCCCAGAAATTAGAGGCTCTAGTGCTGCCATCTAACGCTTCATTTCAGAACTTCAAGGACTCCTCCCACACTAACGCATTCTTAGATATAACTTCAATGCTATACTCTCTATAACCAATACAATTTACAACCAAACAATATTTACAAAATATGAGAATAACGTTGTTTTTACATTAAAGAACGTACACATTTCTTCTACGCAATGAGTCTGCCACTTCTATAAACAAAACAGACTTGATTTATCATTTTCGCTCTCAAATAAATAAACACAAATGAGCACCACGGAGGTGGGTAAAATACGTAAACCTGTGGTAAATATAAACACCAAGACTGCCAGAACAAACATTGACTTCATAGAATCAACAAACAATTTACTAGTTGTGTTAACTGTGCATGGATATCCAATTATTATAGAGAAATCATCTAATGACTAAATTAACACATCTACGCTACGAAGAATAAAAACGAATATTGCAAATGATAATCCCTGTGTAAAACGCTTTTAAAGCTTAATGTTATATATGTCTATTACATTTTCAATAAACAAATAAAATTAATAAACTGTGCAAAAACATTGCACAAATTTTTTCACACACTCGTAATACTGAACATACATCACTAAAGTGAAAATCAACCAAGGACGCTCACTTTGAAAAAAAAAATTAAATATGGCAAAAACTTTTATTTGTTTTTTGCCATAAACGTGTTGTGGCCATAAATAATTTTTGATTAAATTCGGGTTTTTTTTTAATGACGACTATCAAAGCTTAGTTTTCTTCCTTAAGGATAATATTCGTTTTATTATTTTACAAACTGGTTTGGGTCATTAATAACCCATGTCTGTAAAATTTAAATTAAATCAATATATCCGATTTACGTATTTGTAACGGCTTCGTGGCAGTTTTTTTGCTGTTTTGCCGATGAGCCACGAAATGGCTTTATAGGAGAGATGATAATACGTTTTGTTTGCGTCTTTGGAAACTACTGACCAAAATAGTGATTTAGTGTTTTCTTCTAATACCAACTACACCCAAGTTATCAATAAAGTGGGGGGGGCGGAAAGTCCCTACTTATGGTGAAAATATGGTCACATTTAAAATTTGATTTAAAATCTATTCACGCGTTTACGCTGTATATAGACAGACGAGACACATTACAAAAAAAAAGAAATACATTCTTTTATACTAAAGTTAAATGGGTTTTTAAATATCACAAAAAAGTAACAAAGACACCCCATTTTACTTTACGAGATACAATACAGATGCCCACTCTGTATTAGGGCTAAAGATTTAAACAGGTTTTCTGTATAGAAATATTTATCACGTAGAAATCCACGTGACTGGCTGGGTACGCCTACACTTACACTAGACACAACAAAATAAAATTAATGTTATGGGTTGGCAACATGAGTTCGCTGTGACATTGTAATCGTATTAAGACAAAAGGTAGCAAAACACTATTGTCACTAAATCATCTATGTCTTGGCTCAATGCTCAGTCCAACATTCATTCAAAGTTTTTTTCACTAGAATTCAAGCAAAAACAAGTTGAAGGATGTCATCTTGATATTTACCCATAATACAGTGTAAAATATAATTCCCTTGGACCTTGCAGGAAACGTTAAATTGGCCTTGGTTTTTTTTTAGCAAATCCATACAAACTACACGGAATATTATGTAAATTTCAAAAAACACAATCACTAAGATAGCCTTCATCCCTTTTTTGAGTCAATAACCGCCCATTTTTTTCGCAAGAGCACTTGAAATAACCTTGGTTTTTAGCAAATACGGTCAAACAAAAAGTGAAATTGCACAGAATATTATGTAAATTTCAAAAAACACAATCACTAAGATAGCCTTCATCCCTTTTTTGAGTCAATAACCGCCCATTTTTTTCGCAAGAGCACTTGAAATAACCTTGGTTTTTAGCAAATACGGTCAAACAAAAAGTGAAATTGCACAGAATATTATGTAAATTTCAAAAAACACAATCACTAAGATAGCCTTCATCCCTTTTTTGAGTCAATAACCGCCCATTTTTTTCGCAAGAGCACTTGAAATAACCTTGGTTTTTAGCAAATACGGTCAAACAAAAAGTGAAATTGCACAGAATATTATGTGAATTTCAAAAAACACAATCACTAAGATAGCCTTCATCCCTTTTTTGAGTCAATAACCGCCCATTTTTTTCGCAAGAGCACTTGAAATAACCTTGGTTTTTAGCAAATACGGTCAAACAAAAAGTGAAATTGCACAGAATATTATGTAAATTTCAAAAAACACAATCACTAAGATAGCCTTCATCCCTTTTTTGAGTCAATAACCGCCCATTTTTTTCGCAAGAGCACTTGAAATAACCTTGGTTTTTAGCAAATACGGTCAAACAAAAAGTGAAATTGCACAGAATATTATGTGAATTTCAAAAAACACAATCACTAAGATAGCCTTCATCCCTTCTTTTGAGTCAATAACCGCCCATTTTTTTCGCAAGAGCACTTGAAATAACCTTGGTTTTTAGCAAATACGGTCAAACAAAAAGTGAAATTGCACAGAATATTATGTAAATTTCAAAAAACACAATCACTAAGATAGCCTTCATCCCTTTTTTGAGTCAATAACCGCCCATTTTTTTTCGCAAGAGCACTTGAAATAACCTTGGTTTTTAGCAAATACGGTCAAACAAAAAGTGAAATTGCACAGAATATTATGTAAATTTCAAAAAACACAATCACTAAGATAGCCTTCATCCCTTTTTTGAGTCAATAACCGCCCATTTTTTTCGCAAGAGCACTTGAAATAACCTTGGTTTTTAGCAAATACGGTCAAACAAAAAGTGAAATTGCACAGAATATTATGTGAATTTCAAAAAACACAATCACTAAGATAGCCTTCATCCCTTTTTTGAGTCAATAACCGCCCATTTTTTTCGCAAGAGCACTTGAAATAACCTTGGTTTTTAGCAAATACGGTCAAACAAAAAGTGAAATTGCACAGAATATTATGTGAATTTCAAAAAACACAATCACTAAGATAGCCTTCATCCCTTTTTTGAGTCAATAACCGCCCATTTTTTTCGCAAGAGCACTTGAAATAACCTTGGTTTTTAGCAAATACGGTCAAACAAAAAGTGAAATTGCACAGAATATTATGTAAATTTCAAAAAACACAATCACTAAGATAGCCTTCATCCCTTTTTTGAGTCAATAACCGCCCATTTTTTTCGCAAGAGCACTTGAAATAACCTTGGTTTTTAGCAAATACGGTCAAACAAAAAGTGAAATTGCACAGAATATTATGTGAATTTCAAAAAACACAATCACTAAGATAGCCTTCATCCCTTTTTTGAGTCAATAACCGCCCATTTTTTTCGCAAGAGCACTTGAAATAACCTTGGTTTTTAGCAAATACGGTCAAACAAAAAGTGAAATTGCACAGAATATTATGTAAATTTCAAAAAACACAATCACTAAGATAGCCTTCATCCCTTTTTTGAGTCAATAACCGCCCATTTTTTTCGCAAGAGCACTTGAAATAACCTTGGTTTTTAGCAAATACGGTCAAACAAAAAGTGAAATTGCACAGAATATTATGTAAATTTCAAAAAACACAATCACTAAGATAGCCTTCATCCCTTTTTTGAGTCAATAACCGCCCATTTTTTTCGCAAGAGCACTTGAAATAACCTTGGTTTTTAGCAAATACGGTCAAACAAAAAGTGAAATTGCACAGAATATTATGTAAATTTCAAAAAACACAATCACTAAGATAGCCTTCATCCCTTCTTTTGAGTCAATAACCGCCCATTTTTTTCGCAAGAGCACTTGAAATAACCTTGGTTTTTAGCAAATACGGTCAAACAAAAAGTGAAATTGCACAGAATATTATGTGAATTTCAAAAAACACAATCACTAAGATAGCCTTCATCCCTTCTTTTGAGTCAATAACCGCCCATTTTTTTCGCAAGAGCACTTGAAATAACCTTGGTTTTTAGCAAATACGGTCAAACAAAAAGTGAAATTGCACAGAATATTATGTAAATTTCAAAAAACACAATCACTAAGATAGCCTTCATCCCTTTTTTGAGTCAATAACCGCCCATTTTTTTCGCAAGAGCACTTGAAATAACCTTGGTTTTTAGCAAATACGGTCAAACAAAAAGTGAAATTGCACAGAATATTATGTGAATTTCAAAAAACACAATCACTAAGATAGCCTTCATCCCTTCTTTTGAGTCAATAACCGCCCATTTTTTTCGCAAGAGCACTTGAAATAACCTTGGTTTTTAGCAAATACGGTCAAACAAAAAGTGAAATTGCACAGAATATTATGTAAATTTCAAAAAACACAATCACTAAGATAGCCTTCATCCCTTTTTTGAGTCAATAACCGCCCATTTTTTTCGCAAGAGCACTTGAAATAACCTTGGTTTTTAGCAAATACGGTCAAACAAAAAGTGAAATTGCACAGAATATTATGTAAATTTCAAAAAACACAATCACTAAGATAGCCTTCATCCCTTTTTTGAGTCAATAACCGCCCATTTTTTTCGCAAGAGCACTTGAAATAACCTTGGTTTTTAGCAAATACGGTCAAACAAAAAGTGAAATTGCACAGAATATTTTGTAAATTACAAAAAACACAATCACTAAGATAGCCTTCATCCCTTCTTTTGAGTCAATAACCGCCCATTTTTTTCGCAAGAGCACTTGAAATAACCTTGGTTTTTAGCAAATACGGTCAAACAAAAAGTGAAATTGCACAGAATATTATGTGAATTTCAAAAAACACAATCACTAAGATAGCCTTCATCCCTTCTTTTGAGTCAATAACCGCCCATTTTTTTTCGCAAGAGCACTTGAAATAACCATGGTTTTTAGCAAATACGGTCAAACAAAAAGTGAAATTGCACAGAATATTATGTAAATTTCAAAAAACACAATCACTAAGATAGCCTTCATCCCTTCTTTTGAGTCAATAACCGCCCATTTTTTTCGCAAGAGCACTTGAAATAACCTTGGTTTTTAGCAAATACGGTCAAACAAAAAGTGAAATTGCACAGAATATTATGTAAATTTCAAAAAACACAATCACTAAGATAGCCTTCATCCCTTCTTTTGAGTCAATAACCGCCCATTTTTTTCGCAAGAGCACTTGAAATAACCTTGGTTTTTAGCAAATACGGTCAAACAAAAAGTGAAATTGCACAGAATATTATGTAAATTTCAAAAAACACAATCACTAAGATAGCCTTCATCCCTTCTTTTGAGTCAATAACCGCCCATTTTTTTCGCAAGAGCACTTGAAATAACCTTGGTTTTTAGCAAATACGGTCAAACAAAAAGTGAAATTGCACAGAATATTATGTGAATTTCAAAAAACACAATCACTAAGATAGCCTTCATCCCTTCTTTTGAGTCAATAACCGCCCATTTTTTTCGCAAGAGCACTTGAAATAACCTTGGTTTTTAGCAAATACGGTCAAACAAAAAGTGAAATTGCACAGAATATTATGTGAATTTCAAAAAACACAATCACTAAGATAGCCTTCATCCCTTCTTTTGAGTCAATAACCGCCCATTTTTTTCGCAAGAGCACTTGAAATAACCTTGGTTTTTAGCAAATACGGTCAAACAAAAAGTGAAATTGCACAGAATATTATGTGAATTTCAAAAAACACAATCACTAAGATAGCCTTCATCCCTTCTTTTGAGTCAATAACCGCCCATTTTTTTCGCAAGAGCACTTGAAATAACCTTGGTTTTTAGCAAATACGGTCAAACAAAAAGTGAAATTGCACAGAATATTTTGTAAATTACAAAAAACCTTGGTTTTTAGCAAATCCGGTAAAACAAATAGTGAAATTGCACAGAATATTACGTAAATTACAAAAAAACCTTGGTTTTTGGCAAATCCTGTCAAACAAAAAGTGAATTTGCACAGAATATTATGTAAATTACAAAAAACCTTGGTTTTTAGCAAAAATCCGGTCAAACAATAAGTGAAATTGCACAGAATATTACGTAAATTACAAAAACCTTGGTTTTTAGTAAATCCGGTCAAACAAAAAGTGAAATTGCACAGAATATTTTGTAAATTACAAAAAACCTTGGTTTTTAGCAAATCCGGTCAAACAAAAAGTGAAATTGCACAGAATATTACGTAAATTACAAAAAAACCATGGTTTTTGGCAAATCCTGTCAAACAAAAAGTGAAATTGCACAGAATATTACGTAAATTACAAAAAACCTTGGTTTTTGGCAAATCCGGTCATTTTAGATGTTTCGGTGTTTTATAAAGAACTCAGTTGAAACTAACTCGAATCCCGACAACCGTCATTTAAATTTAAAGGATATCGCAACGTACAATAAATATTGGCTCTCGAAATAACGACAATATCCAAGACGGTTTAGTAACTAAGGTTAGTACTGTATTTCGATTGTGATTTGGGTGTGTGAGTAAGGAGGACAGTTTATCCCCCCCCCCCGTAAAGATATCCCAAGCATACAATAAACAATCTCAACAAATAAATATTACAAGCATGAGTCTCTTACCTTTGAAGAAAATCCCGCCGTGAATTCCACTCGACAAAATTTCTTAGAACATATATACTATAGGCTAACTCTATACGAATATATAAGATTTAACTAAGGGCAATGTGACCGTTTTTGTCACGTGTTTGAGGAGTAACCGAACAATAGATGACAATTGTTTTCCATAAGGTGTTTCAGTCTATCAGATCCAAACATTAAGCCCAGTAGCACGCGCGAGCACCTACAAGTATTATTATCTGTAAATAAAGATAGTTTGGTGTAAATAATCTGAGCGTAGTTATTCCAACTTGCATTAGAAAACCATTTGCTTCCTTCCACACGTTTAAAAAAAAATTAATTCTAACAACGAACTATGTAAACTAGGAATATTTATATTTTAATTTTAAAAATATACCAATCTAGTACGACCACACAAACTTCAATTTTACCTATAGTAAAGGAGTTACATCTGACCAAAAATTTCATTGAAAGACCGTATAAAAAATGTAGGAAGTTTATGTTTTGTATGGTAAAATGTTTATGTTTTGCATTATTATCCTAAATCAATTTCTTCAATTTACTCTGGTTTAAGTACAGTCAAGATTTCAGTAGCCTACGGTATTGTGTGCTGGGGTTTATGAAAATACAATTAATAAAATGTGTTACAAAATACAAAAAGATTTAAAATTTCCAGTCAGTTCGTGAATCACCCTATATTTAGACATTTTAAAATTTTACCTCTAAAATACTTCTATTTATTTAAAGTCCTGAAAATGTTTAATTAAAGATATAAAGATAATGCAAAGCACAAATTTAAATATCACTTTTGAAACTTCAGAAATCAAAATTTGTAAAATTCCAAAACCTAAATTAGAAATATTTTTAAAACCATTCTTGTTTAATGTGCTACCTGATTATTTAAACTTCTCCTTTTTGATGAAACAAACAATTTCAGTCGTCAATTTGTTCGGCTCTTTGGAACCATTACAAAAAGAAATATATTTGTAAGAATGAAAATAAAATAAGTATAAAGTTCAAATCAATTTATCTTACGTGAATTGACACTTTTCTTCCGCAAAATTCCTAATTTTAAAACTGCCTAAGCAATAAATAACTTTTGTATGTTAAAAGACGTATTAAAACTCTATTCACGCACAATTTTAAGAACTCAAAATAAAGAAATCTACTTTCTTGAAAAATCTGTGGATCCCAAAATCAAATAGTATTTCTGTAGTCTGAAATCATAACCAACCTAATTATCTCCACAAAAACATTACTCTTACTAAAAATTAAAACTTAGGATCGTATTATCGTCTATGTCGAGATGAACTCTATGACGTTGCTGACAAGATAACGTATCAGTCAGCCACTTATCCTTGCTATCAAATTATAAACTTGAAAAAAAAAATGAGTTCAGTTCAACCGATAAAACATAACTTACACTTTCCTCAAGGTCATTGAATCTGCCCTATGATAAATTAATTTGGTCTAAATTAGTTTTCGATTTGCTCAACCTTAAATTTTAGTGTCCAGCTTGTGTACTACCACTATGAGGAAGCTAAGTTACGTTTTACAGCCTACATTAAAAGACACGTTTAAGTAGGATGTTGTAGTTCTGCTTCTGTGCTCGATTTACTGGACGGAGAAATATTTTTAAAAAACTGATATTCCATTTGTGGAATTCCGAATAAAAAAATTACAAATCCGAACGAGTAATAAATGGGGTTCGAAAATTAGTCTATTGAAAAGATGACACAATATCTCCATCCATTCAAATCGTAGAACACGATCCAAACTCAATAATTCGGTCTCCGTTGTACAGCCGGAACTGTTGTATAATCTACATTATTGAACTTACCTAATAATTACGTCACATATGTGATAACAAGAGCCCTTTGTACATTTCAACACAGATTCAAATTGTTTTCTCGGTTAACTTGAAGACGATAATTATACCTAAATGAAAAAATATAATTGACACTATACAATTAACTTAGTGTAAAATAATTAACAAGTTGTATTGAGAGCAAAAACAATTTACTTTGTTACAATGTAACAATACTAGATTTGCTCGTGACTTCTATGTAGAACTCTCGTGCGACCATGCCATAGAAGCAGGGCTTACCTTGACTAAAACCAACCCGTAATTTTAAAAACAACGTTTGAATTTTACAAAGTTATTTTCCCTTTGTTGTTTAAAGTCGTCTTATATAAAATGAAGAAGAAATAACATAAATTAAAGACCCCCTCGCTCTCGAATACTCTAATAGCATCAAGGTGGAGAAAATAACAAGAGTGGATCTACAGAAACCTAATAGGGGAGATGAAAGAGAGGGATCTAACACAAGAATATACGAAAAAAAGTGTAGATCCAGCTCGGCCCATCGGGATTGTCATCACTAAACTGAGCTCCTAGGGGATGTTTTAATATTGTTCCTTCTTTGATAAAATATTAAAGTATACGGGGGGGGAATATAAATTTCCTCTTAATCGCTTATAAAAAAATCAATTATCAATTGGGTACATAGATCTATGTATACATAAAATCTATACATAGATTTTTAAAAGAGTTTTCAGTTCCAATTAGTGTTTAAATCATATCCTAATCTAGTCACTGACAATACACAAATGACAGCTGAAAAGTAATCAAGTGTGTCTGAAAACAGAACCAAAAATAAAGATCCAAGCCCTCGAATAGCCTACTCTAATAGCGTCTGAGTAAGACTGATAAGAAATGAAAGATAGTATCATCATTAACCCTGAAACTAGATCCTAGCCTCCGAATATACAAGAGAGAGTAAAACAAAAAGTTGGCCAATAGAAAAGAATGAAAGGAGAGGGATCTAACCCAAGACTATCGGAAGAAGAAATACAGTATGTATACCTTGGGACTGCTAGACTGTCCTCACTATCAGATTCTATTTAAATATATGTGTCCCGCGTGCATTAACATGAATACAAATTGTTGGGAGTTTTATCCGATATATACCACCGAATAAAAGTAGATTTTGTGAAAATCTGGACAAAAATCCTACCAGACACGAAATTCGGTAGAAAGTTATGTTTTGGGGTTACTTTAATGAGAAACAACAGACAATTCAGGTAGCCGCTGTGGGGGGGGTGGTTAAAAAGTGGGGCAAAACAGTTTTTTTTGTAAATATCTGATAAACTAAACAAGTTATAAAAGTTTAATACCATACTTGTAGCTGACTAAATTTTCTATCAATGCCCTTAGGACACATTGGGGGCAGAGATATAAAAGCTCAAATTTAAGACCTTTTTTTGCAATTGTTCGAAAAAGGCATTTTTACGGGTTCATAATAAATAAGACAAAACTAGGTGAGGTGCCATAGACAAAATACGTAGATTGGCAGACCCGAGAAGGTCCAGACAATGGGGCGAGTGGGTGGAAGTACTATGTGGATGTCCTCAACCCGACACACCATGAAGTCGTAAAGGAGATACAGGTGGGTCGGGTTCATTTGGAAGATCAAATGAAAAATTAGATGTCGATTTCACCCAAAGTGAGAAAGGACAGGACTAAATATTATTTTAAGTGTTGGAAAAAAAAAAATTCACCAGAATAGTGAATATTTTAACTATTTTTCTTTGATAACGTATTTCACAATAAGTTTTTGATGTTACATTTAAAAAAAAGTTTAAAGTCAACATATTTTAATGGGAAAATGGGGATAATTAAGGAAGAAATCAAATATTACATTTTTAGTTACATAAAGCATATCTAAAATATATTTCACAAATTTCTATTATTTTCATTGAAAAATTGAGAGGTAAAAAGCATATTTAAAATATATTTTACAAATTTTTATTGAAAAATTGGGGAGAAAATTGATAAAAATTTCATCAATTGCATTTTGAGTGACAATAAGCATATTTAAAAAATATCTCACTAATTTTTATTATTTTCATTGAAAAATTGGAGAGAAAATGAGAAAATTTTCAAAAATTCCATTTTGAGTTGCAAAAAGCATGTTTAATAAAATCAATATATATCGCAGGTTTTATGATTTTCATTGAAAAATGGGGGTGGAAATTGGGGGGGGGGATTTAAAAAAATATATCTTTCTCAGTTTGTATGATTTTCGTTGAAAAAGTTGGAGGAATTGGAGAAAAATTGCATTTTTAGTTTTAAAAAACACATTTAAAATATATATTTCGCAATTTTTATTATTATCAATGTATAAAAATCATAGTATTTTGTAAAAATACTGAAAATTTGAAAAGTATATGATAGTAAATACAGTAATTTATCGGGCCCCTCAATCATTTCTGCTACACTAGTAGTCTATAACAACAATATAAATATGATATCTGTAATGGTATTTAGTTTGTAGAAATAAAACGCACCTAATTTTTGTCTGGTCTTGAAAGACCCAATTTTCTCATTTCATCAAAATCGGTAGCTCATGTTTAGAAATTAGAGTGTTTATAACAGTTCCTTGAATGATTTGTGTTAGTTTATTACCATCAACTCCTGCATCGAACATTCTTAAGAGATTGTAACCTATTGTTTGGGCTATATTTTAGGGGAAAACACATACAATAATGTCAAAACAATCTTTTACCAGATATATTGACCTGTGGCCTTTAAAATATTAATAAAGTTACTAAAATAAATATTGAAATACATGCTCTTGCAGATGTTAATTTACTTCTAAATGTAGAAAATTTTAATTTCAACAATTGAATTAAATCGGTAATATCTACGCAAAAGAAAAAACCCAGACTTTTTAATATTGTAAACCTCCAAACATTTTCACATACAGGGTAGAACGAGTGTAAAAATACCAAATAACTCAAAAATTCCCCCTTTAATAAAGAAAATTAAAATATATAACTGATTATTTTTTTGCTCCAATTGTTTATTGTTTTTTTAATACTTCCTAATCTATATTAATGAAAGTAAAGCCTAATTCTACTTTAGAAACTGTACGCTGTAAACTACAATATAAACCAGACTATCTTTATTTACTTGATAAACCTATAAAACTGTGAGCACAATATATCCTCCAGGTAAACACTCCACACTCCACGGTAAAAGTCGGCCACTTCTGGGTAAACATGCCTCATACAGGCTTGCAAGCTGTACTTGTTAAAATTGTAACACGAAAATATCGTACCCTCATCAGCATCAACAGTTGTTAAGTTTTAAAAACCTATGAATTAAAGTGAATACAATATAAGTTTGATAAAAAAAGTGGATAATTATTAATTACAAGCATTTTATGTTGTAATCTGTTGGTTATGGAAACGCAGGCCCGTAAATCGTCTAAAATTGTTAAAAAAAACAATAAAATTATCAGTTTTATCCAAAACTTTTTTTCTTTTTTTTTATCATTATTCATAAATTACGTTATAACGCTTAGTCATAATAAAAAGTAAAATACGTTTACTGGTATTTTTTTTTTTTTTTTTTTTTTGAATAAAAATTCTTAAATTTATAAAAATTCGACCATTTAAATAAACAAACTGCCATAACTTTGTCAAATCGAAAGATATTGAAAAACGATTGGTCGACCTTCAAATTTAATAAAATTATTTTCAAAAATTAGTAATTATAAATTGTCTAAAGATCGTATTTCCCGAGCACCGCCCAAGAGTCAAAAATGACCAAAACTTGACAAATAGCCATAACTCGGCCAATTTTGAAGCTAGAACCGTTCAAAACTAAATTGAAGCGTCTTTCATTCTCTACAAAAAAAAGAAGAAGTTATTATTACTTCTTCTATATTTATCGTTGTTTTTTAGTTAAAATATCGCTTTCTGATTGGCCAATTAAAACCTAGGACGTAGCCTACAACCCAACCTCCGTCAACAGAACAGAAACTGTTTTGCTGCAGTGAATTCCAAGACTGAACCCTTTTTTCTATTTTAGGATTAAGGCAGGAACCAAAACCAAATTTCCAATTTTAAACTGACATCTCCTTCTGGAACAGTATTTCATGAGGGATGTCAGTCAATATGTTTTGTTCGGGTTCTTACAGGCTACACTTTATCAAACCGGTTGGAGCGATTTTGAGAAAATTGAAATTTTAAGATTTCTAGTAATTAACCTCAAATATCTATTTATAGAACAAAATATTAAATTAAATTAAAGAACACATTTAAGTGCAAAAATGAAATCACAAAATAAATTTGATAGTTTGTCCTTATTGTTTAAAACGGTGAAAACCTCTCTATCTTATAAAAAAAAAAAAAGAAAGAAAGAAAGAAAAGAAGAAAAAAAAAGAAGAAGATAAAACACTTGAACACTCAACTAGGATTATGAAGAGAACGAGATTTGATCTAAAGAGACATGCTAGGGAAAGATGAAAGAGAGGTATCTAACACTCTTGTGTTACATGGGAAAAGGTGTAGATCCAGTGTAAATCCTCGGGATTGCCGAGGCCTTACTCACTATAAGCAAACCTTCCATAAAAATTGGTTCACCTTTTTGAGTTATAAAGCATTGCACACGTGTGAAAGTATAAAACAAAATTTAAAATTGCATCAATCTCATGTAGTTTTGATTTAGATCCTATCAGGTCTCTCTTGACCAACTCTTGTTATTTTCTGACTGTTTGTAGATGACCGACAGGTTTTCACGTTTAAACAAAACAAAACAACACAATTATAATACTGTGCTAGAACTGTCACTCTTGAACCTACAATGTATCGCAAGTCAGTCAGTTACCAGTGTTATGTTGCCAAAAAACAATTATAAACATTCATATGACAAAATAACTTGTCCTTGTAATATAAATGCTTACTTGATATATTCATTAGTAATTGTGTGAATCATAAGTGCACGATCTGAACATGTTTAGGGAATGAGACTCATTTTGAATGACTGAGCACAATACTATTCTATGCGCCACGAATCAGAGCAGGAGTTGTCAATTCCAACAACTCTGTCACAAAAATGCAGTTGAATTTTTTTTTTCGATTACCAAACTGAACTTGTACAATTTTTTTCACATTTTAGGGATTAAATCAAGAACTCTATGGAGTGTTGATATACGATTAGGTAATAAGATTATGCTACAGTAGTTTTTAATCTAATAAACCATAACAAGGATTTCCTTCTTTCCAACCTTGAGAACACGATTATTCTGAGACGAAATGAGTCAATTGCATAACGTGTAATACAAATTAAACTAGAAACTCACAAGTGTTTAGATAATGCCGACAAAAGACAAGGTCGTTACTGAAGAAAAAGAAAAAAATCTTTCAATACATAACTACATACATAGACATACAAGACATACATACAAGACATATCGGGTCACTCCAAAATAACTTAAAACTTTAACTGACTATAGTTTATTTGTTTTGTTTTTTAACATAAAACAAAATGAAGTATATAAATTAAACTGGACTTTATAAAAAAACACTAATATTAAGCCAAATTATTACTTGTTATGGGTTATTACGACAGGTGTTCGAAGTGGTCGCCATTTTCTTTCTATAGCATTTCTTTCATCTGCTACGCGGCATTTGTTAACATGTTGAAATTTATCTCACCTACTTTTCAGTTGTTACGATTTCATCTCTTATGATTGGAGTACTTGATGTCTCTAAGGGACCCGATGGTTTCAAAGCTTTCTATAAGCAATGACTACATAAATACTATAAGACACGACATGGCCATGGTAAATATTCTACGCTTATTCTTGAGTTGTCCAATACCCGCTAGGTCGCTCTGCTAGAGAATCTGAAGTTGATGTGACTGGCGCTAGGTGGCTCTACGGTCAAACAATGTTTCAGGAGGCGGGTAAGAGAAAACGCACTGATGCCACATATGGGACCAGAGATGCGAGGGAAGGTCGAGAATCGCTTATCTCAGCGCACGAACTGACAACACTGACTATGCTGACGGAAGTAAGTGAGAAGGTTTGTGAGAGAGAGGTCAACAGTTGTACAGTCTCAACCAAGTGGGATGCGTACAGTCAAGCACCTATTGCTAGCGCTTTCTGATAGCTGTGTGTCAAACTTGTGACGAACAGCACCCGTAAAGCGTAGACTATTTCCCTATCCTATGTCGTGTCTTATAGTATTTATGTAGTCATTGCTATAAGCGACTACACTGCACGGTCCGTCCTTCAAACCGTTGCCAGTAGGAAACCCCGGCTGATAAACTCCGTTCACATGCATAATAACACTGAATCAATGCAATGCCTGTTGTAACGTCACGATGGAATAAAACAAACATCAATTAATTAATTACAAACTACTACACCTACCATTGATTTCAACGTTTGAAATTGGCCAACAATGAGAAAACTCGTTGCTATGGCAACAAATAAACAGCAATGTAAGTAACAGCTGATGTTTCAATAAATCCTAACAATTATTATATCTGCATACAAATAAAGAGGTTTTTTAGGAGATTGGACAACAAATAGTGAAACATTCAAAGTTTTAAGAAAATTCTTTAATAATTTAACATCCCTTATCTAACTGAAATTCTGACAATAAATACTGATTGATAACTCCCTGCAACTTGAGGAGTTTGAAACCAATGATTTTTGAGTTTGTTTCCTTAGAAGCTACAATCTCATATAACAAACACAATAAATAAAATATAAAATTACAGAGAATGTTTCCACAAGAGTGAAGCACTTATGCTTGGGGCAGAGATCATCTTCCTCCAGAGGTCTAAGATAAAATACTATAAAACAACTCTGTGGAAAAGGGACAAGTGGAAAATTAATTACAAAGAAAAGAAAAACTCAACAAATTACTTTCCCAAAATAACCACAAAATCTGCTACGAAACAACTCGCACAACTTTTTCTTATCCCATTTTTGAAGTCAAACAGAATATTTAAACTTACTAAAATTAAAATAAATATTGAACTTGACTTGTGGGATAATACTAGATAAAAATACTCGAACACAAGATCTCACAAAAATTATGTTTATTTAATCATTATAAACTATAATAAGTTATAGCTTTGTTATTGTAGCTCATGTATCACTGAGGATGACGACTTCGTCGTTGAAACGCGTTTGATTAAATTCTTAAAGTGTATTCTACTGGTACCTAAGAGATTACCAAATTTGAACTTCCCACGATTTTCCGTTTTCGGATTATCTTATTCACAAACGCCCACGAACGTGCGCGCGCACTCACACACAACGGACCAATCCCTAAAAACATAATTTTTGAGCTCAAGGGGTTGTCAACGTGTAGATCCAGTGAAAACTCAGCTTTGAAAATTTGAATGCCACACATAGGAGCAAGAGAAAGTAATAAACAATTCAAAATTCTTAAATTAAAACTTAAATTATAATAAAATTAACACCTTTTGAAAATAACTAAAATAAATAACAACTAAGTTATCAGACAATTGAAAAACCAAGTCTCTAGACATGGCAAATATAACCTTATCAGACAATTGAAAAACCAAGTCTAAAGACATGGCAAATATAACCTTATCAGACAATTGAAAAACCAAGTCTCTAGACATGGCAAATAGAATCTTATCAGATAAAGGCAAAACCAAGTCGCTAGACATGGCGAATATAACCTTATCAGACAATTGAAAAACCAAGTCTCTATACATGGCAAATATAACCTTATCAGACAATTAAAAAACCAAGTCTCTAGACATGGCAAATATAACTTTATCAGACAATTGAAAAACCAAGTCTCTAGACATGGCTAATATAACCTTATTCGACAATTGAAAAACCAAGTCTCTAGACATGGCAAATAGAACCTTATCGGACAATTGAAAAACCCAGTCTCTAGACATGGCAAATAGAACCTTATCGGACAATTGAAAAACCAAGTCTCTAGACCTGGCAAATATAATCTTATCAGACAATTGAAACACCAAGCCTAAAGACATGGCAAATATAACCTTATCAGACAATTAAAAAACCAAGTCTCTAGACATGGCAAATATAACCTTATCAGACAAAGGAAAAACCAAGTCTCTAGACATGGCAAATATAACCTTATCAGACAAAGGAAAAACCAAGTCTCTAGACATGGCAAATATAACCTTATCAGACAAAGGAAAAACCAAGTCTCTAGACATGGCAAATATAACCTTATCAGACAAAGGAAAAACCAAGTCTCTAGACATGGCAAATATAACCTTATCGGACAATTGAAAAACCAAGTCTCTAGACCCGGCAAATATAATCTTATCAGACAATTGAAACACCAAGCCTAAAGACATGGCAAATATAACCTTATCAGACAATTAAAAAACCAAGTCTAAAGACATGGCAAATATAACCTTATCAGACAAAGGAAAAACCAAGTCTCTAGACATGGCAAATAGAACCTTATCAGACAATTGAAAAACCAAGTCTCTAGACATGGCAAATATAACCTTATCAGACAAAGGAAAAACCAAGTCTCTAGACATGGCAAATATAACCTTTCAGACAATTGAAAAACCAAGTCTCTAGACATGGCAAATATAATGTTATCAGACAAAGGAAAAACCAAGTCTCTAGACATGGCAAATATAACCTTATCAGACAAAGGAAAAACCAAGTCTCTAGACATGGCAAATATAACCTTATCAGACAAAGGAAAAACCAAGTCTCTAGACATGGCAAATATAACCTTATCAGACAATTGAAAAACCAAGTCTAAAGACATGGCAAATATAACCTTATCAGACAATTGAAAAACCAAGTCTCTAGACATGGCAAATAGAATCTTATCAGATAAAGGCAAAACCAAGTCGCTAGACATGGCGAATATAACCTTATCAGACAATTGAAAAACCAAGTCTCTATACATGGCAAATATAACCTTATCAGACAATTAAAAAACCAAGTCTCTAGACATGGCAAATATAACTTTATCAGACAATTGAAAAACCAAGTCTCTAGACATGGCTAATATAACCTTATTCGACAATTGAAAAGCCAAGTCTCTAGACATGGCAAATAGAACCTTATCGGACAATTGAAAAACCCAATCTCTAGACATGGCAAATAGAACCTTATCGGACAATTGAAAAACCAAGTCTCTAGACCTGGCAAATATAATCTTATCAGACAATTGAAACACCAAGCCTAAAGACATGGCAAATATAACCTTATCAGACAATTAAAAAACCAAGTCTCTAGACATGGCAAATATAACCTTATCAGACAAAGGAAAAACCAAGTCTCTAGACATGGCAAATATAACCTTATCAGACAAAGGAAAAACCAAGTCTCTAGACATGGCAAATATAACCTTATCAGACAAAGGAAAAACCAAGTCTCTAGACATGGCAAATATAACCTTATCAGACAAAGGAAAAACCAAGTCTCTAGACATGGCAAATATAACCTTATCGGACAATTGAAAAACCAAGTCTCTAGACCCGGCAAATATAATCTTATCAGACAATTGAAACACCAAGCCTAAAGACATGGCAAATATAACCTTATCAGACAATTAAAAAACCAAGTCTAAAGACATGGCAAATATAACCTTATCAGACAAAGGAAAAACCAAGTCTCTAGACATGGCAAATAGAACCTTATCAGACAATTGAAAAACCAAGTCTCTAGACATGGCAAATATAACCTTATCAGACAAAGGAAAAACCAAGTCTCTAGACATGGCAAATATAACCTTTCAGACAATTGAAAAACCAAGTCTCTAGACATGGCAAATATAATGTTATCAGACAAAGGAAAAACCAAGTCTCTAGACATGGCAAATATAACCTTATCAGACAAAGGAAAAACCAAGTCTCTAGACATGGCAAATATAACCTTATCAGACAAAGGAAAAACCAAGTCTCTAGACATGGCAAATATAACCTTATCAGACAAAGGAAAAACCAAGTCTCTAGACATGGCAAATATAACCTTATCAGACAAAGGAAAAACCAAGTCTCTAGACATGGCAAATATAACCTTATCAGACAAAGGAAAAACCAAGTCTCTAGACATGGCAAATATAACCTTATCAGACAAAGGAAAAACCAAGTCTCTAGACATGGCAAATATAACAAATTTTTACAAAATCGGCTTAACCGTTTGGGATGTAGAACACTGCACAGACGATGGATATCATTCCAAAAACACGTAGACACCAGCTGTAATACCCTCGGAGTATGGGAGATAACCCGCTCATGACTCCGACATAGAAGATTCCATGATTTATCCTATGTTCTTATCCTTATTTTTTTATAAAGCGATGATGACCGAGAGTACAGACAAGAAACGTTCAACTGACATACGAAAAATAATTTAATGTGTTTAAAATTTGTATTTACACTAGATGTCACGAGATGTCGCGGAAGTAAATACCTATGTTGCCACGTTGTACAAACTGTGTGAGAATGGAGGGGGAAACCGATGTCTGAACAAACATTGATAGGCTCTCGTCTCGGGCCCACGATACCCAGTTTGTATTATACTCCAACAACTTGATATTGCACTAACTTTCATACTAACAACAACTCTGTTGTCACTGTGTCGAGAGGTACAAGCAATATTGGAAATGTTTCCATAGACGTGGAATCAATCATAAATACTCACGAGGTTGTATTACTGCTCGCCCTATCTGTGAGTTTTATTTCGTTTTCTCCTATAGGTCAAACCAAAATGACGTAAATAATGTGAAGGTAGATTGTCTGAAGTTTGAGGGTCACAGATACCTAATGCCACGACCACCCAACCAAAACCACTTTCTTAAACTATACTTCCTTCAAAAGTTAACCAAATTTCCTCGGAACAAAACATTTTATCATCTGTGCTTGCTTATCTGCTACAGCTGGATGTATATCTTAATGTAATAAATTTAATTTAAAAAATCCCACTCACCCCCGCCCCCTCCAAAAAAAACTATTACCAAAAATGTCATTTAGGTAGTGTCAATCAAAATGTAAAAATGAACTATGGCCGACGTTTTTGAAATGAAATATTTATACTGTATATTTGAATAAGGTCCTAAACTTGGTTCCCTGTGACATAAACATGTCATCACCATAACTCTTTTAAAGACGGCGGTCAAGGTTTGTTTTTTTCAATTAATTATTCCTTAACCATATTTTTATTACTGTACTTCCGATTTTGCAAACTGGTTTGGGTCTTTAATCTTTACATTTCAAAAATTTAATTATTTTATAACAGCCTGCAAATATGACTGAACAAGACAGAAAGTGTATTAAAAAAAAATATTGAAACTATATTTTTACAGTAAAACGAGAAAGTAATTGCCAAATACTAATGCTCACGAAATAACCGAATTATATCTAAATATTTAGATTCTCGGTTTACCCCCCCCCCCCACCCCCACTACAAAACAAAAGAAAACTAATGGAATAATTGAGAAAATAAAACAGGAAGATGCAGCTTGACCGCCGTAATTTAAAACACGATTTCAATCAAATAAGATAAAATCTCAATGTGGGTTTATGGCAGAAACGTATGAATATTTCTGAACTTTTTTTTTTAAACTTACAAACAACTGATAGGTACCAAATTGATCGTCCACAACAAATACACAAAGAAAAACTTATCGATTAAGAAAATGCTCCCCCCTCCCTCTCCACATATAGAATAGAGTAGAAAATTACTTTAGAATTTCCGAGAAAGTTAGTACACTGTTTTAAGCTTCATTTATTATTACTGAGATTATGTTACAAACTAATGTTAACCCACATGTAAAGCACTGTATTCGTAAATATTTGTTGTGAGAAACAAGGAACATCATCGGAACACAACTCCATTCATAAATTATACAGAATTACAGTAATTAATTAATTATACTGGAATTAATCGGTCATACGATAGTTTTGTTGTTTTGTTGGCAACAGTGACGTTGGATCGATTCAG